>JBBWWR010000263.1:0-69700 GCA_039583875.1 Platanthera guangdongensis
GAAATTGGATAGAAAGAATACATGAATAAGTCAATAGTTGACCAACCCTTGTTCCATTATTGCACCATCAATTTTGTCCATTTCTAATCATATACCCTAATAGATACATACCTAATTTTGTTTCCTTAAAATCACATGATCTAATTACTACATCCCCAACTCTATTTCTTTCTAATCACATATTTTAATGGCTACATCCCCAATTTTGTTTGTTTTCATATTATTCATATTTCATTTATAGGAAGTGAAGAAAAATAATGAATTATTGGGGGAGGCTTCAATTGCAGACGGGGGCAGTGGCTTCGATTGTAGGCAGCGACAATGACTTTTATTGCAGGCTGTGGCAGATTTGATATCAAATAACATTAGCAGAAGCGGCTTCGAGTGGTTGTCACAACTCACATTTTCTCCGCATTTAAAGGGTATATCAGAGTAAGGAGAAAACACGAGTCATGATGTCACATCAGCAGGGGATAACTGTAGACATTCAGGCGAGACATCAACTAAACACTTCTTTAGAAAATTTATGCGTTAATTAAGGGAAAACCAGTTTTAGTTAAGCAGGTAGCTGTATCCCTCGACTCAGTGGATAAACTAGTTCACAAATAAAAATATAATTATACACTGCGGAAAAATACTTTGTTTATGTTGATTTTAAACACCCTACATGAGTTTAACCGTCCCCGAAGGATAACTCATGTTATGCAAGACTCTATATATATAATAAATATAGGAAAAAGTCTTTACGCTAATCCAAAAGTAGTGACTTAATTTTGAAAAAGATGACATGAATGATATACTAATAATAAGGTTTTATGAGTTAAAAATATCTAACATGCAGTCCTAACATAAAACATCTCAAATAGCAAGTAATCTAAACAATCCAAAAGAAAACAACTAGCAGCTAGCAAGGTGTCCAAAAATCAATAACCTTGTGCGAGTCAATAACCTGACATGAACCCACAATAATTCAAAAATATGTCTGAACTAGGTAAAGTAAACTAAAACAACAAACTATCTCGCAAGGGCGAGGTAAAAAACACAGACAACGTTGTTGCTCAGGAACTCCAAAATCAGCTCCACTATCTGCTATTATTCTGAACTCGAGCCATCCCAAAGACAGAACACCTCAGCAAGAAGGTACAAGTGATGACAGAAATTTAAACAAAAGCAAGCACGTATCGTAAGGGGTACCGACCCATGATCAAAAGTACTGAAGTAAAGTACAGAAGTAAGGTACAAAAATTGGAAAGGAACACTTACGTGAATCGTCGTGTACAACAAAATACCCCAGATGCACAAGACTGTAAGTGGAAACATGATTAAATCATCAGGAAGAATTGCATAAATCTATTAGCCACATGTGGTCAACTCTACCCAAAAAACACGGGCGAGGTGGTCACTCATCCGGACACACCCTCACAGATAAAATACTCGTCTAACTACGGGGGAGACTCAAACACTCCACCATTCATCGTATACACCCAAACACCATGTAGAGTTAAACAAGGTACAAATAAAGGGATTAAACATTGCGGCAGTGGTTTCGTCCACTAACACCCGCAACAAAGAAAAAGCATGATATAAATCTCAAGACTAGACACATCGGATTCTACTAAACATCGCTAGATTGGAAACGGTAGATCAACCTTTAGGAAAGATTCGATACTTTAAATAAATTCTATCTTGTCCTACACGGTAGTTGTAATGCCCTGAAACTCAAAAGAGGGACGGGAAGCTTTTAGAACCAAGTTTGGTGCTTGGTAGGTGTCATACGGCCTGGGACACAGGCGTGTCCCATGGGCATATCCCAGGGCCGTGTCGTGCTTGGGTTCGACGATCTTGCCGTGTGGTTGACAAAAATGTAGTCGACGATCGTCGAGACAACGAACACAGCCTGAGACACGGGCGTGTCTGAGGCCGTGTCCTGCTCGGGCTGTTAGCCGAGCTATGTCGGGGGAGGAACACGACCTGGAGCCCCGGCGTGTTCGGGTTGACACAGGCGTGTCGAGAACCCGTGTTCTCTTCGGGATGTTTTTGGTCCTGTGTCGATGGAGGAACACGCCCCGCAACACGGGCGTGTACTGATTGACGCGGGCGTGTCAAGTATGACACGGGCGTGTCAAGTATGACACGGGCGTGTCAAGAGCCTGTATCCTGGTCTGGATGTGACGGTTTCAGCGTCGATTGAGGCACACATCCTTGTACACGGGAGTGTCACAAGCCGTGCTCGGCCCAGGAATCTGATTTTAAGTGCGAATCATAGTCGTCTGTTTCCTTCTTTTGGGATCCAAGGACCCAGGCTGGTTCTTGCTGGGTTAAATCCGGTAATATGGTTTGAAACCCTCATTTCCCTTTGAGCTTTTTCTTTCTAAAACCTTAGAGAGAGGGGAGAGCAAGGAAGAAGGAGGAGGAGAGTTCCGACTGCCGGTGGAGCTTCGGAGCCCCAAATCACAAGACGAGTTCAAATCTACGGAGGTGAGGCCGTTGCGGTGCTTTTCATCCGTCTAGATCTTCATGGCGCCAAAGAGAAACGTTAGGGTAACGATTCTCATCTTAGACATGTGAAGTCCTCTTTCCTTTTTCATATGAAGCCCTCTCTCGCGAGTATGCGATGAGTGTGAGGTGTTCCTTCGGGTCGACATGAGTAGTCCCCATTGTTTTGCATGTAGAGTTCGGAATCAAGAACAGACATATGCATGGTGTGTGAAGCCTACCCGGACAAGTTGGTCTGGATCGGTGATGTTGCATTGCATGAATGGCCGGAGAATACTCCGCGTCGATGGTTGTTTTTCGAGTTTTCTACGCGGTTGATTGCAACAGGAAACCTTGGGGACTAACTCTAAGGTGCACCCGGAAAACTGGGCAGATGCGTGATTCTGCCATCTTGGTGGCCTGGGAGGCAACTTGCATATAACTGGGTTATGTAAAATATGTGATCGATTTGGTACTCGGGGATGCTTGACCCGCACATATGACTTGAATTGACGTTGCGGTGTGAGCAACGGGTTAGGCGGAATCGTAGCCGCTCTATGTCGTTCGGTACAAGCGACCTAAAGTACATGCGACTTGTCGTTGGTATAGATGGAGAGAGTCTTAGGCTTTGGCTGAAAAGGACCAAAATGCTCACGAGCTTGTCGTCCAAGTGGCGGTGGTGGACCGAGTTCACCGAATAAGTGCCCTGAGAGCACGGGGTGTGTGGTCGTATGTGCCTACGCCTGTGGTGAAGTGTGCATAAATTGTACTTTCACTATCTTGTTTTGATATGCTAATAAAGTGCATGGAAGGAGCATCGCCGCCCCGAGTTAAGGGGCGTGGTCGTTATAATTTTGTCATCTTTAGCTGACCGTTGCTTTTGTTTGTCACCGCTTCGGTGGATTGTTGCTTGCAGGTGTTGCGGAGCCTAGTGGTGAATAGCGGGCAAAAGCCCTGGTTGCTAAGCCGGCCCTCGAAGGCCTAAAGTGAATGTTTACCTTTATTTTCATGTATGACCGGCTTGCGTGCCGATGTTTGGAATACACTATTTGTTTAAAGTAAACTCTTGTAAGGCCATAAGGTCAAGTACTTGTGTATTTGTATGTTCATTCTTTTTGGATTTTTGTTAGTGGACATTCATGCTGTTGGTTTGGTTTTTATTTTGCAACATTTAAAATGCTTCCGCTAGAATTTGCTCTATGTAGGACGTTGGTTATTGGAAGGATGGTTTCATTGCGTAACCCTTCGGTCTGTCTGTGGTGTAGGGCGTCGGGCCCCGGCCGGACCTACTGCTATATACAATGTGATGGATAGGGGTGTTACAATTTGGTATCAGACTCCCGGTGTCGGTCATGCTTGAATGAATTCGTGGACGAATTCTTTTAAGGGGTGGTGAGCACATGTGTGTGCGTCATCGTTATAACATAAAAAGAACCCATGAATGTCCACTTAGGAATGAAAATACACATGTTTAAGGAATCTGCGTGTTCCTACAATTGCTTTTTGTAATATTATTCGGTTACTTAATAGTGTTTTGTACGACTATAGGTGACTAGGAGTGGTGCAGGGCCGTCAGAACGTCCGGTTTCTGAGGCAAGTAGCACACCGAATGATGTGCCTGCAACACCTCCCTCGGCAGAAACCATAAGATTGGTGGTTGAAGCGGTGTTCGCTATGATTAATGTCCAGCCTGCAAGGCAAATGCAGCATCCTGCCCCTGCAGTGGAGCAGGTACCGCTTCAAGCGGCGGAACCGAGAAGGGTTGAGCAAGTGGTAGTGGAGCCATTATTACCTAGGAGAGCAACCGAGAAGCAGCTCAAGCATGTTATGGGCTTCAATCCTTCGGTGTTCTCGGGGAAGGGAACCCCATCCCATGCTGAGGATTGACTCTCCCGAGTAAAGAGAGTCTTGACAGCTACAAAAACGGAGGAGTGGCAGATGACCACCATAGCTACTTTCCTGTTGGACAGGGATGCAAGGCTGAGGTGGGAAGGTTTGGAGCTACATCACCTGAGGGGAAGACAACTCACGAACGTCTCGATGGAAAATTTTTCGAGACTATTCTTGGCAAGGTACCTTCCCTCGGCTCAGATGATCGCGATGGAGAATGAATTCCAAAAGTTGACGCAAGGAGAGAGTAGCGTGGACGAGTACCTCCATGAATTTACACGATTGGGTCGATACGCTATCTCTACATTTGATGATGAGGAGAGTAAGACAAACCGTTTCTATGAGGGTCTGAGGGATGACCTAAGGCTACTGCTCTCGGGGCCTATGACACAGGTCTTCTTGACCCTGGTCAATACGGCCCAGTCTTTGGAGAAGGATCTAAGGAATGTTCAAAGCGAAGAAAGACTCTGGTGCTAAGAAGACCGAGTTCAAGGTGTCGACTACGTCGAAGTCTGGGTATCGTAAGTTCCATAAGAAGGCTAGGACTTCAGGTCCAGACCCTTCTTCCGGTGCTTCGGGGGCAACTACAAGCCGAACCCCGGGTGCATGTTATAATTGTGGAAAGTCGGGACACTTTGCCCGAGACTGTTGGAGCGGACGTCCAAAGTCCGAGAGGAAGACGGGAGCAACCTATGAGGAGAAGGGCAATGCGGTGGAGTCAACCGCATCCCACTATGCTCCGGCTCAACCTAGAGTCTATAACCTTGGCCAGCAGGAGGACATAAATCAAGCAGATGTGGTGACATGTACGGAACTCACCTCGAAAATATCACTGATATGCATAATGACAACCTTTCTTGAATAGACCGTTGACATGTCTAATGACAACCTACCATAGTAGGTGTAGGAGCTCTACTAAAAACTTTTTGAATTTAAATGGATTTTCATCATTATTTCTATTTTTTTGATAGTATAATTACTTGAATGGACATTGTATTTTAATTTCTTTGAAATATATTATAATATATGTCAAGTCATTAAAATATAAAAATGAGGACATAATTGGTATTTTTGAATCTTTCACAAAAGACAATTTTTCACTTATAATAGTGAAAGAGATATATATATATATATATATATAATAAATGTAGTATTAAAATAATATACCCTCAACAGTTAAATACTTACGAAAAAAACAGACCGAAGTTGGCTAAACCGGAATTCTCGAGAAGGAGTCATGGATTTCTCAAGAAGAATAGAGGGAAGCATTTCTCGGGTAGAAGGCAGTATCTCAAGAGCTAAAGAGGCATCTCAAGTATAGGTAAAGTTCTTTCGAGAATAAAGAGAGACTTCTCGAGTAGAGGAAGAAGAGTTCTCGGGAACTAAAGAAAGCTTCTCGAGAAGTGAGGGAGACTTCTCGGGTAATAAAGCAGACTTCTCGAGAACAGGTAGAAGCATTTCACGGGAACAACAAGATATGAATTCTCGAGAATGAAGGACAAATCTCGAGTATTATGTATGAAGCTTCTCCAGCACAGGTGAGGACTTCTTGAGAACAAGGAGAGGCCATTTCGAGAATAAGTAGGTCATTAACAGAGTTTCAGCTTTGTCTAAATATATAACAATCAGTCAACAATACGGACTAAACTCCCTCTGATTTGGATGAAAAATTACACCGTAGACTAATGTCAGCGCTACGAATCTAACGACGGAGACAAAAACACTAGAATCTGATGCACCATTCTCGAGACACAATCACCACATGCTCACAACAAGCATAAATATCATAAAAATTAAAATACGCTCCGAGACTCCAAAAACGCCCGGGCCGCAACAAAACTGGACAAGCGAGTCCAGCATAAACTCAATGCTTCCATCATGAAGACCTTCAATCACATCAAAACCCCCAAAATCTAGTTAAACATACCCAACAGACGGGAAAACGCATTAACTGTGCAACGTCATCAACATGACGTAAAAAGGTAACTCCCAGACATCATAAATATGACGATATCAAATCAAATAATATCATCGGAAAATCGGGGCATTACAGTCACTCCCCCTAAAAAGAAGTTCCGTCCTGAAACTTAACACCTCTCCAAAACCAAAGTAAAATGTGAAAATCGAAAACATCCATATGCATGGAGACATACCAAAAACTAAGGGATGAGATGCGGATGAGATTTCCTCATCGTCGACTCCAATTCCCACGTTATGCTCTCGACGTCTTGATTTCGCCAGAGAACCTTGATCATGGGGATGGTCTTTATCCGCAACACTCGATCTTGAGATCCCAAACACGGACAGGCTCTTCCACATACGAAAGGTTAGGCTGAATTTGGGGCACTGAGTCAAGGACTTGACGATCATTATGAACACACTTCCGCAACTGGCTCACATGGAACACATCATGGACACCAGGGAAGATAGCAGGCAAATACAGCCTATAAGCTGACACACCGATGCACTCAAGAATATAAAAAGGACCCATATATCGAGGATTTAACGCGTGGTTCCTTCAAAACATTTTAACACCAGGCATTAGAGAGACTTTGAGAAAAACCCAGTCCCCAACAGCGAACACCAGACCGACCCTTCATCGATTAGCATGCTTCTCATAATGTTCTTGTGCTACACATAGCTTTTCTTGAATATGAGTCACAACACAATTCATCTCTTCGAGGGCTTCCAGACCTAATAATGGTCTGTCACCAACCTCAACCCAAAACAAAAGAGTCCTACAACGCCTCTCATACAAGACCTCAAACGGGGTCATTTGCAAACTCTTTTGATAACTATTATTTTATGTGAATTCCATGAGTCTGAGACGCTCATCCCTAGCACCACCGTGATCCAATATGTAACACCTGATCATATGTTCCACGATCTGATTTACTCTTTCCATCTGACCATTTGTCTGCAGATGATAGGTAGTGGAATACCTTAAATCGGTACCCAACTCCTCATGTAAACTCTTCCAAAAGCGAGATATGAATCTGGAGTCTTGATCCGATACAATGCTAACAGACACTTCATGTAATCTGATGATCTCATCAAGGTATAATTCAGCTATCTTCTTCATAGAATACTCAATCTTAAAGGGCACAAAGTGAGCACACTTTGTCAATCTATCAACTATCACCCAAATAGAGTCGTGCCCGCAAGGAGATTTCGGTAAACCGGTGATGAAGTTCATCGAAGTACTCTCCCACTTCCAGCTTGGAATATCAAGCAGTGTTAATTTACCATCAGGCCTTCCATGGTCAGCCTTAACATGCTGACACGTATAACATTCTGACACAAACTTTACTATATCATTTTTCATTCCCGACCACTAAACAATTTGCTTTAGATCTTTATAAATTTGGGTGGAACCAGGATGGTAGACAACATTGGAACCATGAGCTTCATTACAAATCTTTGTCTGAATATCACCAACAGCGGGGATACAAAATCTACCCCGATATTTCAGAGTATCTAGCTCGTCCAAAGAGAAATCAGGTAGCTCTCCCTTCTCAGTTCTATTCCGGAGATGCAACAAATCAGAGTCATCCTTCTAATGCACTCTAGTAAGGGAAATCCAAGAGGGCTCCTCTGCTTCCAAACTGGCAGACACAGTATTACTCCCAACTTCAATGTCCATCAACAAGAATTCTTCCACCAGAGATTGCACATATAAATTAAAGATTTTGGCAGTCTTCCTACTCAAGGCATCGTCTACTACATTAGCATTTCCCAGATGATAAAGAATCTCCACTTCATAACCAGTCACCTATTCTAACCACCTACGCTGGCGCAGATTCAACTCCTTCTGAGTGAAGACGTACTTCAAACTCTTATGATCCATGTAGATCTTGCACAACGCTCCATACAATAAATGTCTCCAAAGATTCAGTGCATAAATTACAACAACAAACTCTAAATCATGCGTAAGATAGTTTATTTCATGAATCTTTATTTGGCTTGATCCGTACGCGATCACCTTTCCTTCTTGCATAAAAACACAACCAAGTCCAATGTGTGATGCATCTACATATACAGCATACTCAACACATTCAGTATGCAAAGTTAAAACTGGAGCAGTACACAATCTCTTCTTCAACTCTTGGAAAACTTCTTCACACTTATCGCTCTAAATGAACGTGGTGTTCTTCTGGGTAAGTCTAATTAGAGAAGCAGACAACAGAGAGAACCTTTCTACGAACCTTATATAATAGCCGGACAGGCCTAAGGAGCTCCTAATCTACTTGGGTGTAGAAGGTCTCTTCCATTCCATCACAACAGAAATCTTGGTCGGGTCTACAGAGATACCACCCTTGCTCACAACATGACCCAGAAAGGACACTTGGGGTAACCAGAACTCGTACTTACTTAGCTTCGCATAGAGCTTGTGCTCTCTCAGGGTAGACAGTATGAAACGCAAGTGCTGGGCATGCTCCACAACACTGCAGGAATACACGAGGACGTCATCTATAAACACAATCACAAAACAGTCCAAGAAATCTTTGAACACTCTATTCATTAAATCCATGAAAGAAAAGGGTGCGTTTGTCAGACCAAAGGACATCACCAAAAACTCAAAATACCCTTGCCACGAACGAAAGACAGTACGCAGAATATCTGTCTCACAAATCCTCAATTGGTGGTAGTCTGAACGAAGATCGATCTTTGAAAATACGGAGCTACCACGCAACTGATCAAACAAATAATCAATCTTTGGCAGGGGATGTCTATTATTAATGGTCACCTTATTCAATTCTCTATAATCGATGCAAAGCCTCATTGATCCATCTTTTTTCTTTACAAACAATATAGGAGCACCCAACGGAGAAGAACTCGGCCCAATAAATCCACTCTGCAGCAACTCGTCGAGATGAGTACGTAACTCATCCAATTCACGCGGAGCCATACGATATGGTGCCTTGACAATAGGGCGAGTACCTGGCTCGAGGTCTATCACAAACTCTACCTCTCTCTCAGGAGGTAGTCCTATAAGACTATTAGGAAAAACATCTGGAAACTCTCACACCACCAAGATATCCTCGAGACGTGGTGTGATAAAAGCTGTTTCCAAAGCAGAAATAGAAACAAGATACGCCTCGCATCCAGACTCAATGTCTCGACAAGCACGTACCACAGAAATAATAGGGGAAACCTTGCCCGGAAAACCATAAACACTCATAGGTTGGTCGTTATACAACCTCAGACTCGCGAAAGTCCCTCAGGACGCGAACAGAAGGAGGATGGGCGAGAGTTGTTGATAGGCGAGTGGGACCAAATTGTCCACTCGCAGGAGGCGAGGCGGGAGGTCTCTGTAATGGGCGAGACGTCCCCTTTTGGGACGCGAGAAGGCCTTTAGCGACGAGAAGACCTCATTGCAGAGGATGCCTGTGAGACGGCCAGGACGGTTCGTCTCACCTCCAGACGCTCCCCCACTCTCCACAAAAAAAGGGGCCGTTTTCACCTTTCTGTACCCAAGGAGGATTTTACTCTTCTACCCCAGGTAACTTTACCCTTTTGCCCTTGATGGTCTGCATATAACTCCTAAGAACAGCGGAGTTTTGGCTGTTGGCAGACCCAACCAAGGGTACTCTGGTAATTTCAGGGCATCTCAGTATGGTTATTTGCAGATCCAACTCAGAAAACTATAAATAGACCCATAGGGGTTCTTCAGAAGCACAAACAGATTTTGGCCCGGGACTTGAGAGGATTTTTCTGAGCTTTCTGAGAAGCTCCAAACCCAGCTTTTGGCTTTGGAGGGAAAGCTCTTAGAGATCTTCCGGGTAAGCGGTGAGACCTCCCTGCTGAGGCTTTGGGTCGATTTATAGTCCTTCACGACCAGTCAGAGGTCAGAGCTTGGGACGAGTAGGTGTTGGCTACGCCCCTATTTTTTGAACTTTTGTCGAAGTCAAATTTTGGCTTCAACAGTTCTGGTCTGGTGAGCGTGGAAGGTAGCTGATACAAGAAAAACCTGAGTTTAGTCCGATGGCAGGAGGTGAAGGTGAAGAATCTGGTTCAGGAGGTTCCCCCTCCCGGGGAGAGGAGGCGACAAGGAAGATGTTGGAGGACTTCAAGCAAGAGGTCTTGCTGACCATCAGCTTGGCCTTCTCGGCAAGGAGCGAGTGGGCAATGCCTCAGGTTCCAATAGAAGAGGTCCCGCTCTTGGGCGAGAATTCCCCTGGACAGCGCCCGGGGAAGGAGGTCCCGGCGGAGGCTGGCGAGAGGGATGTAGCGGCGAGAGAGCTCTTCCCAGGCCAGCGTCTCAGGAAGGAGATTCTAGCAGAAGTTGGCGAGAGGGAGACTGCTGTGCGTGAGCTCTTCCCTGGGCATGGTCTCGCGGATCGAGCCAGCCAGCCGAGGCCACGAGACGTGCCCTCTCGGAGGGCAGGTGGCGAGATCCCATTCAGTGAGCTCATCATCTCAGCTCCGGTGCCGGAGGGGTTCCGAGAGCCCGACATGTCCTACTACTCGGGGAAGGATGACCCTGTACAGCACGTACAGTGGTTTGAAGATGTTGTTTTGATATGATAGATGACAGATGCCTTCAAATGTCGGATGTTTGCCATCACGTTGAAGGAGAAGGCACGGGACTGGTTCCACCAGTTTCCAGCAAGGTCGATCTATAGTTTTGAGGATCTGC
The DNA here is from genome assembly GCA_039583875.1 of Platanthera guangdongensis. Classification (NCBI taxonomy): domain Eukaryota; kingdom Viridiplantae; phylum Streptophyta; class Magnoliopsida; order Asparagales; family Orchidaceae; genus Platanthera; species Platanthera guangdongensis. The sequence goes on from JBBWWR010000263.1 coordinate 11,006, forward strand.
GTCGAGGTTTTCTGTTGAGGTTCTCAACATCGAAGAAGCATAAGAAGGAGGCAGAGTGTCTGTTCTCGGTGAGGCAGAAGCAGGACGAGACGTTGGGACATTATGTGGATCGGTTTCAGTAAGAGGTCCTCCTGGTCCCGGAGGTCCCAGGGTATATGATGATGCTCGCGTTTACTCTGGGACTGAGGTCGGGATTCTTTAGCATGGAGTTGAAGAGAGTGCCCCCTCTCTTTTGAGGAGCTTATGGAGAGGGTGGCAAAGGAGACAGACTTCGAGAGGGACAATCCGACATTTGCAAGGAAGCTGACCAGGTTGGCGGAGGACGATGTGAAGGAGCCGGAAGCAGGAAGGCGGAGGGAGCAGAGAGAAGAGAGGAGGAGGGAAGAGTCCCGAGGTCAAGGGCAACATGGACTGTATCAAGGACGGGGGGGGGGGGGCGGGGGGCGGGAGCCGAACAACCGTTTAGGTTGGAGGCCTCAGGAGGGTCGCCCCCAGGAGCTAGGAGGAGGCTTTCAGGGAAGTGATAACTTTCGCGAGCCGAGGAGGTACAATCAGCCGGCATGGAGGCAGGGGGCGAGGGATCGCTTCCAGCAGCAGCAAGAGACAATGGAGATCGGTCGAGGTAGAGGAGGAAGAAGAGGAGCTCGGGGAGGAGCTGGAAGGAGAGATGGTGGAGAAGGAAGAAGGGGCAGGGTGACGTTTCCTTTCTGTGACTTCCATCAGGAGAAGGGTCACGCAATGACCACCTGCCCAGAGTTCTTAGAAGTGAGAGAAGCCAGGGGGATGAGGAGGCAGGATCCGTCGGTGAGTATCGTGGAAGTGTAGAAGGGGGAGACAGAGGATAGGTGCGAGGACTGGGTGTCGGGCTGATATCGAGTCGAGTTTGAGCGATTTTGGCTCGACTCAAAATCGAAATTTTCGACTCGAAGCCGGCTCGAAATCCACTCGAAATTGAAATTGATTTCGAGTTGAGCCGGCTCGACTCGAAATGACTCGATTCCAAGTCGGCTCGAAATTGAATCGAGTTGGCTCGAAATTGAATCGAGTCGGCTCGAAATTGAATAGAATCGTCCCAAAACTGAATCAGATCGGCTGGAAACCGAATCAAATCGGCTCAAAATTGAGCAACTTTTTGTTTTATTCCTAATTTGCTCAAAATTAAATTCGGAAACCTATAAATTTAACAAATGAAATAAATAAAGCCGTCATTTTTTATTTAGGTTTAAATTTTGTTATTTTTAATCTTTAAAGAGTAATATATTAATAAATACATAATGTTTTTTATTAATTCGAGTTGATTCGAATCATATTTCGAGCGATTCAGGTATGACTCGAAATCAGATTCGAGTCAAATTGAATCGACTCAAATTGAGTTGAATCAATTTTAACCGATTCTGATTCAGCTCAATTTTCGAACGATTTTCGAGCGACTTTCGAGTTTCGAATAATATGTTCAGCCCTAACCGAGTGGATGTATGAACCCGGGGAGGGATCGGGGTGATCCACGAAGGAGTTGGGATCGAGGCCGCTTGTAAGGGTAGCCTCCAGACCATGTACCGAAGGGGGGTAGCCTTGGCCTCCCAGGCTCCGCCCCTGAAAGAAAAAATTACCTTTTCTTCAGAGGATATGCCGGATTCTGAAGACTCGTTCTACGACGCCTTGGTGATCCGGACGGCGGTAGAAAACTTCACGGTCTCCAAGATCCTAGTGGACAACAGGAGCTTCGTAAATGTAATCTTCAAGAAGGCTTTCTGTTGGGTATTGTATCCACAATTACCTGGATTTGAGGAAGCCACCTATCAAGCTAAGATGAATTAACAATGTATCTGATGAAACCTCTTAAGTTGTGCTTGCAGTTCTTCCACGCTAAGTGCACACCAATGTCAGGGTGCAGTAGGTCAATATACACGGGTCTGCACGGCGTAATCCCTCGTTGAGCAGATCAGTGTGTTGGCCTACGTGTACTCTCTCTATTGGAGTGCACTTACTTTCAAGTACAGGGCCGTGTTTATGCAAGAGAAGACAAGGAGCAAGGATGGGTCAAGGAGCAGCTCTTGGGTGGAAAGACAAAAATCCGTCTAAGTATAATTCGACGAGAATCACCAAGTGATTCTCGCCGATTCGGCGAGAATCACTTGGTGATTCTCGCCGAATCGTCGAGAATCATTAGTGATTCTCGCCGACTCTTTCCGGCTACCTCAAAACGGTGCCAAGTAAGATTTGGCGAGAATCACTAACGATTCTTGCCAAACCCATCGCTGAGCAGATCATGAATACCAAGTAATATTCGTTGAGAATCACTAAGTGATTCGGCGAGAATCACTAGTGATTCTCGACGAATCGTCGAGAATCACTAACTGATTCTCGCCGATTCGTCGAGAATCACCTGCGATTCTCGCCGATTTTTACTTGGCATTTTCTCTGGATGTTGCTGGACCGAATTCTGCCGCTGGACTATTTTGAACCGGTTTTCGGGTTTCTACGTGTGGGACCCACAACGGTCATATTGTAAGTGTCTACAGTGTATAAATACATGGGTATTTTTGAACAGTAGAGCAGCGAACAAGAAACGAAATACGCGAGCCGCAACGTGACCTAAATCGCCGCTTCCGCTCCGCCGCCGCCGCCGCCGCTCGCGACAAGGTGCTCGCCGGTTGATCGTGGTTTTGCCCTGATCCTCCTGCCACAGAAGCCTAGCTAAGCTCAGCGTCTCACGTGTCTAACCAGAGATCTTTTGTCTCTTGATTTGTAGATCGGGAAAATCTTCCTCATCCAAATCGATTGAGACGATTGATCCTAGTGTGACCGTTGGTAGACCTATCTAGCTTCGCTACGAAGTTTGGATCTCTAAAGTACAGCAGCCGCATATCGTCGTCGCCGCCGATCCCGTGAACCTTGCCGCCGCCCATCTTGCCGCCGCCGGTTCCGGGGAGATCCTCTCCAAGAGAGATCTAGGGTTGTGGACTCTTTGTGGACTTTAAGAACACTTCGTCAACAAAGAGGGACACCTTAGTCTCCAAATGAAGTTTGTATGTCGTGTACATTCTAGTTTACTTTTGTTGTAAAGGAACGTTTGTTCCGTGTCGTAAGGGTTGGGTGCAACCCGGGTTGTGGGAGTGTTGACTCCTACGTGTGGAAGGGTTCCTTCCGATAGTGCAGGGATTGGATTTCAATCCTGTTGGAGAAGTGACCGAGTCATCTCTTGTTGGGAGATAGGTCGAAGGGGGAAAGTGGATGTACCCAAGTCGGGGAACCACTATAAATTGCTTGTATATTATGTGTGTTGTGCTGTTTATTTTTATTGTGCAGGTACATTCGTAAATTTCCTCAAAACGCTGCACGTCACCTATTCCCCCCCCCCCATAGGTGAACATAGTTGACACTAGGTGGACTTTCAAGTGGTATCAGAGGGAGGTTACTCATCAAAAGGCTTATACCTTGAGTAGAATCCTGCCACTAGTGTCAGAAGCATGGAGCTGGATTATGAGATATCGCCACTGAAACTCCCCTCATGCACAAAGGATTATTATCCCGTCTGGAGGATGAGAGTATCATATCATTTGGATGATATCGATCCTCGAGCATCCTTCATCCTGGAAGAGGGTCCGTTTATTCCTATGAAGACCTCCGACTCTGGAATCCAAGTGCTCATGTGCATTGCTGAGATGTCAGAGACGGAACTTTCATTATTTAAATTGGACCAGAGGATTCGTCAAATTATCATGGATATCTGGTCTGGAGCTTCTCGTTCTAGATTGGAAAAATGTAGGACGGCTAAATCTATGTGGGAGATGAGCTCAAAGCTGATGGGGGGGTCAGAGAAAGCTGGAATATGCTGTCAACCAGAGGATGAAGCCTATGTGGGGGTCCTCATCTCTGAAGATGAAGGCAAGGATCTCTCGGACAGCATCAGAGCTCCAGTGTCCGTGTCTGAGACTGAAGAGGCCAGTGAGGAAAGCAGCTCTGATGAGGATGACACAATGGTCACTGGCTCGAATGACAATAACACTGAAGAGCAGGTAACTTCTTCATCCTGCCCCATCTCTTTTGAACTTTCTGAAGACAGGAACTGCTTTCCTCCAAAAAATTCTGATTCTCTGAAGAGAGCCCTTCAGTCAAGCAACCTACTTGCTGAGGAGCAAGCTCAAGAGATTGCTCGACTGAAGATCTTGTTGGTTCTCCAATTGGCGTCCAACAAGGTCAATGACTCCAAAATCTCAGCTCTAGAGAGTAGTCTAGAAAATGAGAAAAGAATATTATCAAACTTTTCCAAGGTTGATGCTATAAAGAGAAAGCAAGAAAATAGGTGGATCTCCCGGATTATCAATTCGTGGAGAAATGGGGAAACGGTATTCCGACCCCCCACTCCAAGCAGGAAGGCAACTCATCATGCCTTCAGGTATGACCACAGGAATAGTCGTGGTCACTGCAAGGGTGATCTGTCCCCATGTGGAGACACCCGGAGTGCAAGGGCCGTCGTGGCCACCCATGAGAGAATACCTAAGGCTCATTCTGAGCCTTTTGTATTCACTGCCACTGCCTCAACTCGATGTGAATCTGCATGTCCCAGCTCACAGAAGACTTCTCACCACCCGAGGACACAAGATAGGGAGGATAGAAGTCATGTTGTAAGTTTTCATGGGGCCTCAGGAAGGGGGATGCCTGAAAGAAAGGCACCACCTTCCCGGCCTCATGACGCTCACAACATGCATTCCTTCCACCCTTCCACGTGTCACGATGGAAGAGGAAATTTTGTGAGGAGATCATGCTCTATCCCGTTTAGACCTAGGACCGTGACTACCTCAGTCACTAGATCAGGTCGGAAACGGCGATACAACATTCACCCATATTGGTGCTGTGGCAAAGTGGGGCACTTTGTCATCGACTGTTGGCACAACCCCTCTGTGCCAAAGGCAAGGGCTTATCCACATTCATGGGACAGAGGTAGTCTTCCTGGCAGGTTTTCTGAAGGAAGGCAGTCGAGTGCTTATGCTAACAGGAACCTAGGACCCAATATGATTTGGGTTCCTAAGGTAAGGTAATTCTTTCTTGCAGGGTAGTCTAGGTTCCCGTAAATATGAGGGGAACTAGACAGTAGGTGTTCCAAGACTGAATTGGAACATGCATCTGGAATAACAGAAGTGATATCTACATAAGCACTCTAACATCGAGCACTTGATATGTTATAGTCAGAGAGACTAAATGTTAACTCTCATAATCCCAGGTACTTTTGATCAGTTCAAGGACTTGAGTCATATTGTATCCACATTTACATATATATCTATATATATATGTATATTTATACTTATGCTTATACATATATGTGTGCACATCTAAGGATAGGTTAACTTAATACATACAAACCTTTTATACATCAATAAAGAGTTAACGAAAATATGTCATTGTGAATCTCGACAACTCACAATTGACATCAAGAAGTGTTTGGAAAAGCCCTGTTCAAACCCAAATAGATTGGCTTTAAGATATATATATATTTATAATTTTTAAATTGACTTGACATCAGAAGAATTCGAAAATGCTGCAATGTCTCTTAACTTGAAGATTCCTAGTAAAGAAACCTTTCGATTTCAACTTAGACAAAGAAACCCTTCGATTACAACTTAGACAAATTCTCACCGACTCTTAGCAAAGGGATCCCGTTATAACTTATTAAACCCTTGTTAAAACCTGTCGTTAACGCAAAGAAATCCCGCCGACTTTTCAATTCCACGGGCAACTTACCGCAGAATACTTGCCGAAACGCTGAAGAAGAATCCCATTCCCGCCGACTCTTCATATTCTGTAGGCATCCCGCAAGACCGCCGACTCTTCCCATTCCCACCGGCTCGCCGAATCTCGCCGACTCTCTCCGCAGGGGACTCTCTCCTTCTCCGCCGGAAACTCGCCGAGGGGAAACCCACTCACCGACTCCCGCAAGACTCTCGCCGAACCGGTCTCCATCGCAGGTCTCCCGCCGAATCCCGCTGGAATCTCCCCGAATCATCTTCCCCTTTCATCGCTTCTCACCGCAAGTTTCCCGCAGGACGCTCACCTTGCTCTTGGACGCTCTTCCGGCTTCAATTCTTGCTTCCAGGAATTTCTCCGCGTGCACTCATCGGGTGTCCCTCGTCTTCATCGCACTAACCCACCGTCTATACCTTTAGGTAACCCCCCTCACCCTTACTTGGATTTGATCGCTAGTGTCGCTTCCTTTTTGATTTTTGATTAAGCGTAGAATAGAGCTTCTCTCCCTAGATCTGCAATGGCTCCAAGGACAACTGTTGGGTTGGTTACTGGTTGCGAGCTAGTTCGAACTGGGTTCTCTCACGCCTCTGACGAATTCAGAAACATCATTCTGATGCTGGAAGAGGCTGGGCTATCATTCGTCCTGGAGCACCCGTGCAAAATCTTGGACAAAGAGGTGTTGGAGTTCTTCGCTACCGCAAGACTCCGGAATGGCGACTCTCTAATCAAAAGCAAGGTGGCTGGGGCAAAGGTCAAGATGTCTGCCAGCAAGCTGACCCGCTTCCTGCAGCTCTCTAGCTCGGAGCACGAGGACTATCTTGAGGAAGAAGACAAAAGCAGGACTCTCTTATTCTGTGGTCTCCCACGAGGAACTCGGTCGATCAAGCGCAAGGATATGAATGAAGAAGGGAAGCTTCTGTCTGACATAATTGGAAAGGTACTCATCTGCAAGCCAGGATCTCATGACCATATCTCTGCGGATATGTTCAAGATCCTGGTGGCTATTGTCTGTCGAAAAAGACTCAACTGGGGGTCATTGCTGTTTGAGAAAATAAAGGACACCCTGAGATCTCCGAGCTTTGGGCGAATCATAAGTCTGTATCTCAATCAGCTGAATGGAGACAAGTTTGACATGAGTACATGTGTTCCTCTACACTACCTGAAGAAAATGGACGCAAGTGTTTTTGACAGATGGGAGAGGCGAATTGGGCAGGCTGCCATGGAAGACCAACAGGAAGTATCTCCAGCAGTCACCCCCAGTAAAATTCCTGATACTTTGACTGCAGGAATTGAGAGGGAGACTCTACCCACTCATGCTGATATAGTATCTGACATCTCCCAGGTGGTCAGGGATGCTGTGGCCGAAATACAAGAAGAAAGTGAAACTGTGCTGGAGCATGAGGAGGCCCTGAACCGGAACGATCAAGGAGCCGAAGCTACTGTCCAGGAGACTACTGACAAAGAGTTGGAAGAGGCTGCTGATGAAGATGATTTCATGGATGATGACAGAGAGGTAGACGGGAATGAGGGACACGAAGCATTGGAGGCTCCGGATCTCATTGAACCTCCATCTGACAAGCACACACCTGAAATCGTTCCTGAAAACATTGGTGCACGAGTGGAGGGGGAGTCAGAAAAATCTACAGAGGCCGCCAGCATTCCCACATTAGAGACTGTGCTTGTATCCAGCTCTACAGATGCGTCTGCTGAAGAGCAAGGCCAAGAAGTGCCTCCGGCTCTTCCATTACGAGATGAGCTAGCCACTCACACTGTAAATGTCATTCAGGGCATAGTGAATGAACTTAAAGCCTCCTTTGATAAAGCTCAGAATAAAATGCTGCAAAAGATTAAGAAGTCTGAAAATCTCATGCTCAAGAATATGGTGGAGATCAATCATAAACTTGACGTGATGGACAAGAAATTTGAAGAAAAGTATACCGCAGCCGGCGAAGCTGTCACACTTCTTATGGCCGGATTGAAAAAGAACACCGATACACTTGCTGTAGTAAATCAGAATGCTCATGTTGTAGCAAACAACATTCAAAAGTTTGACGGTAATATGGTCACTCTCAACGCCAATCAGCAGGCCTTGGTCACTGAATTCTCCCGGACCACCAAACATATTGATGACTCACTGCACTCCTATGCAAACTTCATCGCAGTCGAAGCCAAAAAGGGGGAGAAGGAATACATAGCTAAGATGGCTGAGCTCCGAGAAGTCATGATCAAAAACTTCGAACAGTCAAACAAATACGTCTATGACAGCAGCTGGTGGATGCTCCACTAGGCGTTAGGCGTCGCCTTGCCTGAAAATCCTGCGGATATTCATGCTCCTGAGACTTCTACGGCCGCTGAGAGAGTAAGTGCTGCTGAGGGAATAAGTGCAAGTGCTGCAGATGTTCCCATAAGTGAAGCTGATGCTAGGGCTATTTCCAAAGCTAAACTGAGGAGCATGTTTGACCAAGAGGCCCTAGCAAAAGTCAGGGGCAAGAGAAAAGCTCAGGAAGGGACCTCCAAGGAGACACTAGCTGAAAAGAGAATCAGAATGAGTGAGGAGGAAGTACGAAACAAAAAGTGGAGTCCAGTTTCAAAGAACATCATCTTGGACACCTTCTGGCTACAAGAAAAAGGAGAACTCAATCGAAACGAAGTATACAGCCAGTATGACTGGGAAATGCACAAGACGTATGAAGCAAAACGAAACATCTTCTTCAGAAACAACACGGATGCAGATAAAGTTCCTCCTCCCAGATATTATCCGAAGCCTAAAGAGTACATGGAGAGGCAAAGGAAGAAGTATTTGGCGCAAAAACTCAAGGATGACTTAGCTAAGGAAAAATAGTCAACAATTTTTAGCTTGTCATTTTCTCTTAAGAACATTTAATGCTTATTGTTATTATATGAACAATTCTGAGATTATATGTGTGTGTGTATATATATATATATATATATATATATATATATATATATATATATATATATATATATGGTATATATATTTGAATTTGTGAATGACTCAAGTCTTGATCTGTTTGCTTATATTCTCTTGTGCTACATGTTTAGACTCTGAATGCTATTTTTATTTTTTATTGGTGTTATTCATCTTAGCTAGTAGGGTTTTGGCTTCGTCAAATAGGGGGAGATTGTTGGGTATTGTATCCACAATTACCTGGATTTGAGGAAGCCACCTGTCAAGCTAAGATGAATTCACAATGTATCTGATGAAACCTCTTAAGTTGTGCTTGTAGTTCTTCCACACTAAGTGCACACCAATGTCAGGGTACAGTAGGTCAATATACACGGGTCTGCACGACGTAATCCCTCGTTGAGCAGATCAGTGTGTTGGCCTACGTGTACTCTCTCTATTGGAGTGCACTTACTTTCAAGTACATGGTCGTGTTTATGCAAGAGAAGACAAGGAGCAAGGATGGGTCAAGGAGCAGCTCTTGGGTGGAAAGACGAAAATCCGTCTAAGTATAATTCGACGAGAATCACCAAGTGATTCTCGCCGATTCGGCGAGAATCACTTGGTGATTCTCGTCGACTCTTTCCGGCTACCTCAAAACGGTGCCAAGTAAGATTCGGCGAGAATCACTAACGATTCTCGCCGAACCCATCGCTGAGCAGATCATGAATACCAAGTAATATTCGTTGAGAATCACTAAGTGATTCGCGCCGAATCACTTAGTGATTCTCGACGAATCGTCGAGAATCACTAACTGATTCTCGCCGATTCGTCGAGAATCACCTGCGATTCTCGCCGATTTTTACTTGGCGTTTTCTCTGGATGTTGCTGGACCGGATTCTGCCGCTGGACTATTTTGAACCGGTTTTCGGGTTTCTACGTGTGGGACCCACAACGATCATATTGTAAGTGTCTACAGTGTATAAATACATGGGTATTTTTGAACAGTAGAGCAGCGAACAAGAAACGAAATATGCGAGCCGCAACGTGACCTAAATCGCCGCTTCCGCTCCGCCGCCGCCGCCGCCGCTCGCGACAAGTTGCTCGCCGGTTGATCGTGGTTTTGCCCTGATCCTCCTGCGACAGAAGCCTAGCTAAGCTCAGCGTCTCACGTGTCTAACCAGAGATCTTTTGTCTCTCGATTTGTAGATCGGGAAAATCTTCACCATCCGAATCGATCGAGACGATTGATCCTAGTGTGACCGTTGGTAGACCTAGCTAGCTTCGCTACGAAGTTTGGATCTCTAAAGTACAGCAGCCGCATATCGTCGTCGCCGCCGATCCCGTGAACCTTGTCGCCGCCCATCTTGCCGCCGCCGGTTCTGGGGAGATCCTCTCCAAGAGAGATCTAGGGTTGTGGACTCTTTGTGGACTTCAAGAACACTTCGTCAACAAAGAGGAACACCTTAGTCTCCAAACGAAGTTTGTATCTCGTGTACATTCTAGTTTTACTTTTGTTGTAAAGGAACGTTTGTTCCGTGTTGTAAGGGTTGGGTGCAACTCGGGTTGTGGGAGTGTTGACTCCTACGTGTGGAAGGGTTCCTTCCGATAGTGCAGGGATTGGATTTCAATCCTGTTGGAGAAGTGACCGAGTCGTCCCTTGTTGGGAGATAGGTCAAAGGGGGAAAGTGAATGTACCCAAGTCGGGGAACCACTATAAATTGCTTGTGTATTCTGTGTGCTGTGCTGTTTATTTTTATTGTTCAGGTACATTCGTAAATTTCCGCAAAACGCTGCACGTCACCTATTCCCCCCCCATAGGTGAACATAGTTGACACTAGGTGGACTTTCACTTTCGATGATATGTAGGTAGAAACCAGGAGGGTCATAACTTCGGATGGGTCGTTGTTCGGTTTCTCGGGAGAGAGGAAGGAAGTAGAAGGACGAGTAGGGCTGCATGTAAAGTTGGGGGGCGTGTCACAGAACTGCAGGTTCGTGATCGTGGACGCCCCGAGCAGCTATAGCGCCATATTTGGGCATCCCCTCATCAGCGTCTTTCGCTGCGTCCCCTCCTCTTTTCATCAATGCCTCAAGTTCAACAACGGAGGGGTGCAGGTTAGGGTCAGAGGGGACCCGAAGGTGGCAAGGAAGTGCTACGTTACGGCAGTCAACACCATATCATGGATGGCAGAGGCGGAGGAGTTGGAGAAGGAAATGGCACCGCATGAAGAGGTTGTCAGAGAGGAGGAGATGAGCCTAGAGGAGGCAAGGAAAGAGACTGAAGAGGTTGTCGGGGAGGAGGAGATTGGTAGGAGCAGAGGGAGAGCCTTGAGGAGGCAATGGAAGTTGAGGAAGAAGGAAGGGAGGAGGAGCTTGGACAAGAAGAGGAGGCAAGGGCCGGCTGGGAGCAGTCGCGGCTGGAGCCAGCAGAGGAAGTGGTGGAGATGGAAGTCTTCACCAGCGCCGGACAGGTGCAAAAGATGCGGATCAGCGGGGGGCTGAGCCCCGAGGACCAGGAGCGAGTGCGGGCTTGCATCCAGAGCAACGTCGACATCTTCGCTTGGAGCGCAGCTGACATGCCGGGCATCGATGCGGATGTGGCCTGCCACCGCCTGAACCTGGATTCCAGGATGTGCCCCATTCTCCAGAAGATGAGTATCATCGCAACCAAACTTGAAGAGCCAATCCGCGAGGAGGTCAAGATGCTTTTGGAGGCCGGCTTCATCTCGGAGATCCAGTATCTGGGCTGGGTCTCCAACGTGGTAATGGTGAAAAGGGGGGAGGGAAGTGACGCATGTGTATTGACTTTTCATTATTAAATAAATCATGCCCCAAAGATTGTCACCCCCTGCCTCGAATCGATGCGATGGTTGATTCAGCCGTTGGTTTTTCAACTATGAGTTTTTTGGATGCTTTTTCAGGTTACCATCAGATCCGATGCACCCTCCCGACGTCAAGGACGTCTCCTTCATCACAAGGAAGGGATGCTTCAGTTATAAAATGATGCCCTTTGGGTTGAAGAACACAGGGGCAACATACCAACACATGATGGATCGAGTTTTCCAAGGCCAAGGGGGGAGGAACCTGGAGGTCTATGTTGATGACCTTATGGTTAAAAGCAAGGGTATGGGCTCACACCTTCGGGATCTAGAGGAGACGTTCTCCACCTTGCGGAAGTTCAAAATGAGGCTGAACCCCTTAAAGTGTGTTTTGGGGCAAGCCGTGGGAAGTTCCTGGGGCATCTTCTAACCCCGGAGGGGGTAGAACCCAACCCAGATAAGGTGAATGCCATCCTAGAGCTAGAGTCATCACGCAATGCTAAGGAGGTCCAGCGCTTGACAGGCAAGCTGGCCGACCTAAGTAGATTCCTCTCTAGGTCGGGAGAGAAATGCTCATCATTATTCAAGGTGCTGCAGGGTAACCAAAGGTTCGAGTGGACCGCCGAATGCGAAGAAGCTTTTCAGGGGTTGAAGAAGCAACTCTCCCTGGCTCCTCTACTTCGAAGCCCAAAGGAGGGGGAGGATCTAGCCTTGTATCTCGGTGTGGGAGCAGAGGCGATAAGCTCTGTCCTAGTTAGGGAGGATGGGAGGAAGCAGCTGTCAATCTATTATGTAAGCAGGATCCTAAAGAAGGCGGAGCTTCGCTACCCTATCTTAGAAAAGCTGGCGTACGCCTTGATCATTTCGACCAGGAAGCACCTGCCATATTTCCAAGCGCATTCCATCAGGGTGGTGACAGATCATCCCCTCCGTAAGATTTTTGAAGGAGTGGAGCACTCGGGTAGACTGGCCAAGTGGTCTATCAAGTTGAGTGAATTCGATATCTCGTTCGTACCAAGGCTCTCCATCAAGGCACAAGTAGTTGCCGACTTCTTGGCAGACTACATTGTGGAGGTTGGGGCCGAGGAGTCGCGGCCGCAGGAGGAATGGAAGATGATGGTTGATGGAGCCTCGGGAAAGCACTCCCTCGGAGCAGGGGTGGTATTGACAAGTCCTCAAGGGGTCACCATAGATCAGGCGGTGGTCTTGCACTTTCCTGCAACTAACAACCAGGCAGAGTACGAGGCTGTGATAGTCGGCCTTCGTTTGGCAAGAGAGCTTGAGATCCAGGATATGGAGGCCTTCACGGACTCATTGGTGGTGGTTTCGCAAATTCGAGGAGAGTTCGAGGCTCGAGAACCCACCCTTGTGAAGTACTTGTCCAAGGTGAGGGCGATCATCGGGGGGTTCTGGATGTTCTCCATCCAACACATTCCAAGGGAAGAGAGTACCGCTGCCGATCATTTGGCTAAATTTGGACCTCAGAGAGGAGGAACCTTGACTGATCTGTTCCGTCCAGCAATCGAGGAAGGGGAGCTCATGGAAATAGATCGGCCACCCTCATGGGTGGATCCCTTCGTGACCTTCTTCATCACGGGCGACCTCCCTGAGGGTATCAAGGAAGCAAATAACTTTCGGCATAAGGCGGCCCACTATCTCATGCATGACGGAAGTCTACATCAGAAGATGCTTTCAGGTCTTCTGGTACGATGCGTGATGGAAGAGGAGACCCGACGGATTTTGGAGGAGGTGCACTCTGGGGAATGTGGAATCCATTCCGGAGGTAGGACGTTGGAAGCAAGGGTGGTCAGGCAGGGGTACTTTTGGCCCACCCTGAGGAAGGATGCTATGGAGTTTGCGAAGAGGTGCCAAAAATGTCAGTTCTACCCCCTAGCTCCAGGCAGCTCAGAGGCTCTGAAGCATCACAGCACCGTGGTCGTTTGCTATCTGGGGGATGGATCTAGTTGGGCCTTTCCCTCTAGCTAGTGGGCAAAGGAGGTTCCTCCTGGTCATGATCGACTACTTCTCTAAGTGGCCAGAGGTCAAGACGCTGACCAAAGTAACATCCCAAGTCATCAGGAACTTTGTTTGGGGGGAGATCATCTGCATGCACGGGCTGCCTCAGGCCATTGTCACGGACAATGGTCCTCAATTTGCAAGTGAGGAATTTATAAGTTTCTGCACCCAGTTGGGCATCGACCTCAGGTTTGCCTCCGTCCACCACCCCAAGAGCAACGGCCAGGTGGAGGCGGCTAACAAAATTATCGTGAACCTGCTCAAGAAGAAGGTGGAGAACTTGAGGGGGAGCTGGGTAGAGCAGCTCCCCTCAGTTTTGTGGGCCTTGCGAACAACCCCAAACACGGAAACCGACGAGACCCCCTTCAAACTTTCCCATGGGTGTGAGGCGGTCCTGCCTGTGGAATTTGAGGTCCGATCCCCACGAGTTGTGGCTACAGGTGATGGAGACGAGGCTTGGAGGCTAGAAAATGAAGGAGACTTATGCCTCTCACTAGACATTGTGGATGAGCTACGCGACGTAGCAGCTATCAGGCAGGAAGAGGTCAAACGACGGATGACAAGATACTTCGACAAGCATATCAGGATCAAACAATTTGCAGAAGGAGATCTGGTGCTAAAGAAAGTTGATGTTGCGGGGAGGTCCGCTCCCATGGGCAAGCTCAACCCAAATTGAGAAGGGCCTTATATTGTTGAGAAGGTCTTGAGAATAGGAGGTTATCACCTCCAGGATGTGGAGGGTAGGACCATGAGCCACACCTAGAGTGGCGATGACTTGAAGCGCTTCTAACCATAAGAAGGAAGGACAAAAGTTGTATATTCAAATCAAGTTCATTATAATAAATTTCTCAAATTACTTCTTGTCTTTATCCACCATGAAATTCTAACGATAGGAAAATGATCGCTTTTGCACTACCCCGAGCGCGGCTCAGCCCCAGGTAGACCCGCTGCGCAGGCTCCCATTAGCTGGTAGGTCCGAAGGCTCGCTTGTGGGGGAGAGGTCTGGTCCTTGGTTTTGCACTACCCCAAGCGCGGCTCGGTCTCAGGTAGACCCGTTGCGCAGGCTCTCATTAGCTGGCAGGTCCGAAGGCTCGCCTGTGGGGGAGAGGTCTGGTTCTTGCTTCCTTGGTTCTGCACTACCCCGAGCGCGGCTCGGCCCCAAGTAGACCCGCTATGCGGGCTCTCATTAGCTGGCAGGTCTGAAGGCTCGCCTGTAGGGGAGAGGTCCGTCTCTTGGTTCCTTGGTTCTGCACTACCCCAAGCGCGGCTCGGCCCCAGGTAGACCCGCTGTGCAGGCTCTCATTAGCTGGCAGGTCCGAAGTCTCGCCTGTGGGGGAGAGGTCTAGTTCTTGGTTCCTTGGTTCTGCACTACCCCGAGCGCGGCTCGGACCCAGGTAGACCTACTGCGCATTCTCTCATTAGCTGGCAGATCTGAAGGCTCGCCTTTGGGGGAGAAGTCTGGTTCTTGATCCTTGGTTCTGCACTACCTCGAGCGCGGCTCGGCCCCAGGTAGACCCGCTGTACAGACTCTAATTAGCTGGAAGGCAAGCCCGGGTCTAAGACCTTGAGCGGGTGGGGCCTTGGCAAGAGTTCCATGTGGTGGCTTGTGTGTCGTTGGGGGGAATTGTGTTTCCCTTTTGTTTGCGGCTTTATGCCAATGGGGAAACGATGAGTACCCAATTGATGTGATGTTGTGCTAGATGCATACGCTATAGGGTGCCTTGGGTGAAACACGGGTGTTGCATTCATGTTGCATAGTAGGCCCTAATATTATATGCTCAACAGTAGAGAACATGTATGATGTTTGAGACATCCAAGCATGTTTCTTTAGATGTTTTTCTTGCTTTTGAATATTGCATACGAAGTGCTAACTTGCAGGTTGGAGGAGTACCCCGGGGTCCGTTAGGGGAGACCGGGAGGAGATGTGTTGGTTACACAGTTTGAGGTCAGCTTTTGCTGACCCACGTTACTAATAATTTTTATAGGGCAATGATCGCAAACAGGAGCTAGCTCGCCGGCCAGAAAGGCCTAAGCCTCATGAAGTGTTCCCTTTTGTTGTAGCTTTATGTTTATGACATTGTATGTTTTATGCTCTTTTTGACCGGCTTGCATGCCGAGGTAGAATAGGTGTGCTTATGCACTTTCAGGACTGATGGATTATTTGAGTTTGGATTTACTCTTGTTGTAAGGCCTTAAGGCCATTTTGTTACTCTTGTAGGCGTGGATAACTTCTAGTCTCTTTGGTTGTTTTCGCTGTGTTGTGTTTTGAGTTTTGAGTTTGGGTAGCTATATCATTTTATAATACTGAAGTTGTGGTCTGTATGTTGTGGGGCCCCGGTGAAAGATATAGTACCTAAACACCTAGAGGGGGGGGGGTGAATAGGTGACCAAATTCTTTTTAACTTTTTATGGCAGCAATCAGTTTTTAACACAGAATCTAATCTACTATTGCACAGCAATCACACAGTATTCACAGCAAATCACAACACACAGAAGACACACAGTTTTATAGTGGTTCCCCAAGGTTTGGGTACATCCACTTTCCCCCTTCGCCTATCTAGCAGTGTACTAGATTCGGCCAAACTTATCCACTATCTCAGAACCCAAACTGGTTCCAACACCTCAGGCCCAAGGCCCTATAACTCAGCTTTTCCACAAAGCCTACACTCAGCCACAAAGGCCTACACTCAGCCACAAAGGCCTACACTCAGCCACAAAGGCCTACACTCAGCCACCAAGGCCTACACTCAGAGATAAAACTCTCCTACCCTCAGCCTTTATAATTGCAGGCTTACAAGACTCAGATCCAAAGGATCCTACAAGATAAAATGAATATACAATTGTTAACTCAGCAACCCAAAGACAAGAGAGGGGAGTTGTGAGTTTCTTGATGAGTTCTTGGAAGAACTCAGCTGAAATCAATCTAACTTAGCTTTATTCAAAGCTTCTTGAAAGTAGAACTCAATAAGATTGACTCCTTCTGCAGTTGATCCTTGATCTCTACTTCTTAAGATCCAGAATAAATCTGAACCCTTCTTCTCAGCCTAGTTCCAACGGCTGATTTCTTGGATGGTGCTCTCTCTCTCCAACTTCTTAGATCTGCACTTTATTCTTCAAGGAATAGCTAGATCTTCTTTGTTAGATACTTGATCAATAATTTGAACTTTTTCAATCTTCAACAACATTTTTCTGTAGACTGTATAAGCCTATTTATAGGCCTTCTTCATGGTAACCGGCTGGTCCGGTTCATAACTGCTTTCTGACAACTCTGACAAGTGCTGTAGACCGGCTGGAACGGCAGTTGTCAAGTCATCCAGTCAGTTCTTGAAAATTCTCTAACTGTCTGAAAGTGTCGAGACTTTCTGTCTTTAAGTGTCGACACTTATAGACCAAGTGTCGACACAAGTTGTGTAAGTGTCGACACAAGTCTACAAGGTGTCGACACAACTCCTTGTGTTGTAGATTCTATGTCTCGACACAGTTTCTTCTTCATGTGTCGACACTGAAATTGAGTGTCGACACAAGTACTTGATCTTCTGTATTTTGCTGAATTCTTCTAAGTGTCGACACATCTCCTTTGTGTCGACACATCTTCATGTGTTGAATCTGTTAAGTGTCGACACTGCTTCTTGGTGTCGACACATAGTCTTCAGTGTTGATACTTGCTGAGTGTCGACACAGCTCCTTGTGTCGACACTTGATTCTTCTGTTGAGACTTCAGCTGAGTGTCGACACATCCCCTTAGTGTCGACACTTGTACTTAGAATATTTTGTTGATCTTGTTGTTCTTTGCTAAGTGTCGACACAGCTCCATGTGTCGATACATCTTCAAGTGTTGAGTCTTCAGCTGAGTGTCGACACATACTGTCTTGTGTCGACACTTTCTTTAAGTGCTGACCCTTCTGTTGTGTGTCGACACATTGTTCTGGGTGTCGACACTTACTTCAAATGCTGACTCTTCTATTGAGTGTCGACACATTGTTTTGGGTGTCGACACTTATACTTAGTCTCTGCTGACTTTTGTTGAGTGTCTACACAGCTCCAAGTGTCGACACTTTCTGGTGTAGACACAGTTCTTCTAGGTGTCGACACTGCTGCTAAGTGTCGACACAGCTTTACTGCACTTTTCTTCACTGAGTGTCGACACAGCTCCTTGTGTCGACACTTTCTGTCTGGTGTCGACTCAACATCCCTGGTGTCGACACAATGACTCCAAGTGTCGATACTGCTTGTCTGGGTGTCGACACAAGTCTTCTTAAGTGTCGACACATTCCCTCTGGGTGTCGACACATGTACTTAGAAACTTTTTGCTTTATTCCTGCAAATACTTAACCTGCACAAGTAACTCAAAATACATCAAATACATTTTGATGTATATCATTGAGTAGGGTGATGCTTCTTCAAATCAGGTACATTTAAACCAATGTACCCAACAATCTCCCCCTATTTGGAGAAGTCATAACCCTTAGTCAATGATATACACCATTCATAATA
The DNA here is from genome assembly GCA_039583875.1 of Platanthera guangdongensis. Taxonomy (NCBI): domain Eukaryota; kingdom Viridiplantae; phylum Streptophyta; class Magnoliopsida; order Asparagales; family Orchidaceae; genus Platanthera; species Platanthera guangdongensis. The sequence goes on from JBBWWR010000263.1 coordinate 28,985, forward strand.
AAATTACAAAATGATGTAAAGCAGGATTATATACAGCAGGGTAAACATAAACATGTATCAATCACACATGTATACATATACATCATCACAGAACAAATATGAAATAGACATAGACATTATCACAGAACAAATATGAAATAGATTTAACATAAAACACATTATTTTAATATCTGTCATATTCTTTTTCAGAAGTTCACAAAATGTTATACATCAAAAAGATTACAAAGTAAACTTCAAGAAAATTCTAAATCTATTTCTGTTCTAGCTCCTTAATCACTATTCCTTTTCCAGCTTGAACTTTAGCTTGGACAGGAGCTTCAGCAACTTCAGCATCAGCATGCTTCTTGCCTTTCAAGTCTTTCTTCTTAAGCTCTTCTGCTTTGATCTTCTGCCTTTCAAAGTAATGATATGACTTTGGAAAGTACTTGCTAGGCTCCTGAGCAGTAGGAGGTAGCTTTCCCATCTTGGCCTTCCTTCTGTATTGGACTATTGCCTCCTGTCTAGTCTCATGTTTTCTCCATTCAGCCTCAGAAAACCATTTGTTCATGTCATGCACATTATCTTTGGCAGCTTTCCAGGCAGTCAATATAATGTTTCTTGAGGTAAGGCTCCACTGCTCAAAGTCTGGTCTTTGTTCAGCTTGTTCCCTAAACTTCTTCTTTGACAATCTAGTTTCTTCTTCTTTCTGCAATGCCTCTTGCATGGCTTCAGAAATAGGCTGAACAACTTTCTCAATAATAACATTGTCCTTGCCCCCAGGTGGGCTATACATGGATTGTACATCAGCATGAATCATGTCAAAATCTGGAGGAGGATAGATGACTTGAGCCACTTCAGGTTGCTCTCCTCCTAGATAGGCAGGATGAATTCCAGATTCTGCCACATTATCATCATCACAAAGAGGAGGATATCCAAGAGTTGCTCTGATAGAATTTGATATCCATTTGGCATGATCAGAGCTGGCCTTGACTAAAACCCTCTCCCCCTTTATGACTTCTCTTTCTATATGATCTCTCACATCATCTTTTTGAAATCTCACCTGATTATCCAAATAATTAACTCCATCTTAAAAAAAGGTTTTAACCTTTGGAGTTTGTCAGTTATATTCTTTTGAGATTCTTGAATGGCAGTTTTAAGAGCAGTGATTTCTTCTAGGAATACTTTGTCAAAATCTGTCTTTGCTATAGCTAGAGTCTGCCCTGCAGCTAGATTCTTCAGTTCTGTGACAATTGCATTGTGAGATGCAGTAAGGTTGTCATTCATTCTTATCTAATTTTCAAGAACATAATCTTGCTTCACAGCCATGTCATCCACTTGTGCTTTTATCTTTTCTTGGTGTGTAGCTAAGTACACCACTGCATTCCCCCCTTTGTGGAAGCAGTCTGTCATCTCCTTCTTGTTAAGATTCATCTCAAATCTTATTGACTTGATATCTTGGGCCAGATCAAACTGCAATGATTTTTGCCCTACATCCACATAAGTCTCTAGTGCTTTTCTATGCTCATCCAACTTGATCTGCATGGCAACCATCAGATCACTATAGTCTATTGATGGTGCTGGCTGAACTATAGGTTGTGGTGCTATAGTTTGGAGAGCCTTCTTGTAACTCTGTCTTCTTCTTCTGAAGACCTGAAACTTCTTCTTCTTTGCCCTAGCAATCTCCTCATCTTCAGAGGCAGAGGTGCTGACTATATCCACCCTCTCCTTAGGGCTTGGAGGCCTCTCAGTCTGCACATCTGGTGCCTTCTCAGTCTCTTTCCTGGCAGGGTTTTCATGAATTTGCACTTGCTCCCCCTCAATTGGAGCATTCTCTCCTTCAGTAGCAGCATTGTCTTTGTCAAAGTCTTGTTGATGCAGATTTAAAAATAAATCTTCCATAGTATACTCTTGTGGTGAAGGAGCTGGAGAACTTCTTGGCTCTTCAACCATTGGATCAGTAACTACAATATCAACAGATGTGTCTTCCATGACAGCATCTGGGACTTGGTTATCCAGCTGAGTTTGCTGATGAACATCAGACAAATCAGTATCTTCTATAGGAAAATCTAAAGTATTGAGTTCAGTGATTACCTCTAGAATAATGTTTGTTGCTTGTTCACTTTCTAGTGTAGTTGGTTCTTCTACAACTAGAGACTCCCCCTGGCTTTGATCCTTGTGTATGGGGCTAGCTTGAGGTAGCTCCCCCTGGATCTCAGCAACATCTTGAGGAGCAGGAGATTTTACAACAGGTCCTTCCTCATTCTCATATGGTGTGAAGACAACATGTTCTTCACTGTCTGAGCTGCTAGTGGACTCATGAGCCACTGGAGCAGTTTTCCTCTTCTTCTTTGGAGGTGATACCTTCTCAGGAACTATATTCTCAGGGGTTGGTATCTCCTTAGTCAACACCCTGTCCCATCTGAAGAACAACCTCATGTCCATTTTTCTCATATGATTTATTTTTGTTCCAGCAGCGGTACTCATTACCTCTGGAATACTTCCAGCAAGGTATACACTTAAAATTCTGCCCAGGTTGGGCTTCTTCAGGCTTTCCTTAATCTTCTCAAAAACTACCATAGACTAGTCAGTTTGCAGAGAGAAGATTATCCTTGTCATAATACTAAGCATATAGGCAGACACTCTGTCATGCCCTCCTGACTTGCTTAATATGACTTTGCCAACAATCTCTGAAAGGAATTTCCCTTGATTGTTCATGCCCTTTCTAAGAAATACTGATCCAAGCTTCATCTTAGGATCCAGTCCACACCAGGTTAGAGCTTCTCTGGTCTTTGAAGCTGTAACCTCATTTTCCTCTTTAGTTCTTGGCAACTGAAGGATCTTTCTCAGACTCTTTGGTGTAATCTTAACCTTTGCTCCATGAACTCTGGATTTGATCTTGTATCCAGATTCGTCCACTTCAGCTCCATTGAGGAATTCCAATACCTCTTTCTTCCATATTTTAGTATGTTCAGAAACAAGATAGTCCAACCCTGAATCGGCCACTAGGGTTACGACAGTCTTGATTTCTTGATCAGCTTCATCGAAAGTATTGCGCACCAGCTCGTATCCTTCATTAACGTTCTCCTCAAGTTTTGGCGTCATTAGGATTTGTAGAATTTGTCTTGAGAGAAGAGAGGTGTCGACACAGAAGTTTGGTCTCGAAACTTTGAAAGCGTGTCGACAAACTAAGGCAAAATGTTATTTATACCTTTCTAATTTTGAAGATGAACAGGTGGGACAGCTAACTTAAATTGTGTCGACACTGGCAATAAGTGTCGACACTGACTTATAATGTCTCGACACATATGTGTCGACACAAGTTTAGTCAACAGATTTTAAGTGTCGACACTTGTTTATATGTCGACACCACATAACTCGACACATAGTCGAGACTTTACTTAGAGAATTCTGAGTAAAACTTAAGTGTCGACACCACTTTGGATGTGTCGACACCTACTTGACATGTGTCAACACTAATATTCTGAAGTGTCGACACCAACTTCCTATATGTGTCGACACCTTTTTCCTGAAGTGTCGACACCACTATTCTGTGTCGACACAGAAATCTCTATGTGTCGACACCTTTTTACTTAGTCATTTTCAATACTATAAACTTACTCTAAGTTTATCATTCCTAGTTCAATTTTAAATCTATTGAACTTAGCTTCTTCTAGGGGCTTAGTATACATATCAGCTAATTGATTATCAGTTTTAACATATTCAAGTAAAATATCTTCTCTTTTTACATGCTCCCTAAGAAAATGATATTTAATTTCAATATGTTTTGTTCTACTATGGGATACAGGATTATTAGCTATTGAAATAGCACTAGTAGAATCACAAAAGAGTGGAGTTCTACTTACCTAAATTCCATAGTCCTCAAGCTGATGCTGTATCCACAGAAGTTGAGCACAACAACTTCCTGCAGCCACATATTCTGACTCTGCAGTGGAGATAGCCACACTTGTTTGCTTTTTGCTACTCCATGAAATTAGTCTCCCACCTAGGAATTGACAGGTTCCAGTAGTGCTTTTTCTATCTTCTTTGCATCCTGCAAAGTCTGCATCTACATAACCTGTTAGTTCAAAATCCTCATTCCTAGGGTACCAGAGGCCTAGATAGGGAGTGCCCTTTAGATATCTCAATATTCTTTTGACTGCTGTCAAATGAGACTCTTTAGGGCAGGCTTGATACCTAGCACATACACATGTAACATACATGATATCTGGTCTACTTGTAGTCAAGTATAATAAGGATCCAACTATCCCTCTATACAAGGTTTCATCTACAGGTTTCCCTGCATCATCCTTGCTAAGAGACATACTTGACCCCATAGGAGTCTTCATGGTACTGGACGAATCCATACCATACTTCCTTATGAGTTCTAGGGTGAACTTGGACTGACAAATGGATAAACCATTCTCAGTCTGTTTAACTTGGAGACCCAAGAAAAACTTTAGCTCTCCCATACTACTCATCTCAAATTGACCTTGCATAAGTTTTGCAAACTTTTTGCAAAGGCTGCTTTCAGTAGACCCAAATATAATGTCATCTACATATATTTGGACTAGTATAACTTTGCCTCTAGATTCCCTAAGGAATAGAGTCTTATCTATTTTCCCTCTTGAGAACTTGTTCTCAATGAGGAAACTAGATAGGGTTTCATACCAAGCCCTAGGGGCTTGCTTTAACCCATATAAAGCTTTCCTAAGTCTATAGACATGATTAGGTAAAGTTGAATCAACAAAACCTGATGGCTGTTTCACATAGACTTCCTCTTTTAGATTACCATTCAGAAATGCTGACTTGACATCCATTTGGTAAACCTTGAATCCTTGAAAGGTTGCATAGGCCAAGAACATCCTTATGGCTTCCAGTCTGGCTACTGGAGCAAAGGTTTGATCAAAGTCAATACCTTCTTCTTGCCTATATCCTTTAGCAACCAATCTTGCTTTATTCTTAATGATGACCCCTTGTTCATCCATCTTATTCCTGTAGATCCACTTGGTTCCAATTACATTGTGGTCTTTAGGTTTAGGAACAAGTTCCCAGACCTTGCACCTCTTGAATTGGTTCAGTTCTTCTTGCATTGCTTCAGTCCATTGTGGATCTAGAATGGCTTCTTCAAACTTCTTTGGTTCAACTTGAGATAGAAAACTGGAGTAGATTGCTGCATTCAGGTTTATGCTCCTTGTTTGTACTCCTTGTCTTGGATCTCCAATAATCTGCTTTACTGGATGATCTATAAAATGCCTATTGGTTGGAGGCATCCTAACTTTTGGTTGAACCTCTTCAGTTCCTTCATCTTGCTGCACTCCTTGTACTTCTTCTGCAATTGGTACATGTAGTTCTCCCCCTGGACAGCAGCCACTGTCTTCTACTTGTTGTCTTGCAGTAGGTACTTCTTATATAGTAAGCTTGTCCATCTTCTTTGTTAAACCTGTGGGGCTGCATACACTACTAGACAGCTCATTGTTAATAAGTTTAGTCTCATCAAATACTACATGTACAGATTCTTCTACAACTTGTGTAGACAAGTTGTAGACTCTATAAGCCTTACTGTTGTTGCTGTACCCAACAAAAATTCCCTCTTGGGACTTGGCAGCAAACTTAGTCAAGTAAGATTTTCCATTGTTAAGTATGAAGCATTTGTAACCAAAGATCCTGAAGTAGGATAGGTTTGGTTTCCTGCCTTTCACAACCTCATAGGGGGTCTTGTTTAGGCTTTTAGTGATGGTAGCCCTATTTATAACATGACATGCAGTGTTAACTGCTTCAGCCCAGAAATATTCTGGCAGTGATGTATCACTTAATAGGGTCCTACCAGCCTCAATCAAGGTCATATTCTTCCTCTCAGCAATGTCATTTTGCTGAGGTGTTCTAGGTGAAGAAAATTCTTGAAATATCCCAAATTCTTCACATAGTTTTGTCATGCTATCAGACTGAAATTCAGTACCATGGTCACTTCTAATCTTGACCACTGTACTGTCTAGTTCATTCTGAATTTGCTTTACAAAGCTATGGAAGACACTAGGTGTTTCAGATTTCTGTCTTAAGAAGAACACCTAGGAAAACCTTGAGTAGTCATCTACAACTACAAAGGTATAGACCTTCCTACCTAAGCTGTGAACTGGAATTGGACCAAAGAGATCCATGTGCAAGAGGTATAAACACCTCACAGCATCTTTGTTTTCTATGCTTCTAAAGATGGATCTAGTCTGCTTGCCCTTTTGATAAGCTGAGCAAATACCATCTTTAACACACTTAACTTGAGGACCATTCCTCACTAACTCTTTGCTAAAGAGTTTGCTAATTGTCCTGTAGTTAAGATGAGCAAGCCTCTTGTACCATTTGACACAATGAGAGACTGTCTCATCTGCTATAAGACACACTGGAGAACCATTGTTCTCAACCATAATGTCTAAGCAATAAACATTCCTTTTCCTATAACCAGTCAAAATGATCTCTTGATCAGTTGACCTCCTGATATGACAACCATTTTTAACAAATGAGATGTCATACCCTACATCACTTAATTGACTTATACCTATTAGGTTGTGTTTCAACCCTTTAACATAAGCCACTTGAGTAATGGTAACCAAGTTACTAGAAATGTTACCAAATCCTTTGATGACTCCTTTTTCAGAACCACCAAAGGTGACTTTTGGACCATCTTTGATTGGAATGTAGTCCCTTAGTAATCCTCTAGTTCCAGTCATATGTCTGGAACATCCACTGTCCAAGTACCATGTTGGGCATGGCTACTTGGACTCACCTGCAAAACAGATTAATGAACCTTAGAACCCAAAGAATTCTTGGGTCCTTGGTACATGTTAGTTTGCAACCTGATAAAGCTACCTACTGGTTTTCCAATAGGCAGTTTGCTACTCACTTTGGCACTAGCATTATGCCAACAGTCCATTGCAAAGTGGCCAACCTTGCCACAACACCAACACTCAAACTTATTGTACCTTTGCTTAGGTACTGTCTTTGCTGTCTTATCTACAGCTGACTTGTTGAGTGTTGGGGCTTTGCCCTTGGACTTGGACTTGGACTGATCAGTCCTTGCAGGTCTAGTAAATCTCAGTCCAGCTTTACCCTTGTGATGAACAAATTCATCAATTATGGGTAACACTGACTTAGGTTTAGAAAACCTAGCAACTAAGTCCTTCTCCTTCTGAAGATTAATCTCCAAACTCTCGATTTGATCATTCTTATAGGTGATAGTCCCCATCTGAATCACTGTTATGTGCTTCAATCTGGCTATCTCATTAAGCTTTTGATCAAAAGACTTCTCAAATTTTGTTGCAGCAGCTTTGAGATCAGCAATTTCCTTTGCCTGACTTTTGGCTAGGGACTTGCTCTTCTTATAAGCTTGCAACAGTACCTTATATTCATCTATCAGCTGATGAATATCTTCTTCAGACTCAGATGCACTCTCATCATTTGATGATGATGAATCTGATTATGTACTTGCACAAGAAGCTGAACTTAAAGTTGAACTTTGTACCTTACTGGGTCCTGACTGCTCCAGGATTTTGTCATTTTCAGTCAATGTCATCAGTCCTTGGCACTGACAGTCTTCTTGCTCATATATAGAATCCATAATCTGCATGAACTCTTCTTCTTCTCCAGCAAGCAGCCCTATGTATGCCTCATCATCTGACTCAGTTTCTGAAGAAGAAATATCTGACAGAGTCTTCTCCTTTTTGGCAACAAAAGACTTCTCTTTCTTGCCTTTGAAATGAGTCTTCTTCCTGTCACCAGACTCCTTTCTCTTTTTTGGACAATCTGCAACAACATGACCTTGTCTATTGCAGCAATAACACACTATTTTTGAAACAGTTGCCTTGCTAGACTTAGTCCTCTTCCTATCTTTCTTTGAAGACTTTTTGTTCTGATAGAAGTCTTCTTTTCCCTGTAAAGTAGAAGACCTTGTCCTCCACTATTTCTTCTTCAAGAACTTCTGAAAATGTCTAGTGAAGGCAGCAAAGTCTTCATCACTTTCACTGCTTTCAGACTTTGTGCTGCCAGACTCATCTGACTCTGATTCAGCAACCTTTGGAGGTGGAGTTGGTGACTTACCTCTGTACTTTCTGGGGGCTTCTGTCTTGAAAGCTACTGTTCTTTCCTTATGTTCATTTCTTGTTGATTTCTCCTCCTCTTTCCTCACTGTCAACTGCATTTCATATGACAACAATTTGCCAAACAGTGTAGGTGGAGGAATTTCTCCCAACTTAGCCATTTCTCTAATGGCACGGATCTTGGTGTCCCAATCTTTAGTTAGGGACCTTAGAAACTTGTCATTTAGTTCATAATTACTGAACTCTCTTCCATAAGACATGAGTTCATTCACTATCCTATAGAACTTCTTATAGCACTCAGTTATGCTATCACCCTTTCCTTGTCTAAAACTTTCATACTCTTAATTTAGCAAGGATTTTTTGTCTTGCCTTACTTCTTCAGAACCCTCCATATACACAATAAGAGTATCCCACATCTCTTTGGCTGTCTTACAGTGTATTAGATTCTGAAAAGTTGCATCATCTATGACACTCACTATAATGTTTTGTGCCCTTTTGTCCATGGTGGCTAGGACAATCTCATCCTTTGTCATTTCAGAGAAATCCTTTGGTGTTCTCTGATTTGCATCTAGAACTGATATCTTCATGGGCACATATGGCCCCTCTTTTACTGTGATGTAAATCCTAGGGTCTGAGGCTTCCATAAACAGCCTTGCCCTTTCCTTCCAGATCCCAAATATCCCTTTCCTACATATAGGTAATTTCATGGATCCCAATCCTTGTGATTCTCAGAGGAACCCATGGCTCTCAAGCCCTACCCTCAGTCTTTATATTTACAGGCTTACAAAACACTCAGATCCAAAGGATCATACAAGATAAAAATGCTTATACAAATGATAACTCAGCAACTCAGAAACAAAAGAGGGGAGTTGAGAGTTTTTTGATGAGTTCTTGGAAGAACTCAGCTGGATTCAATCTGACTTAGCTTTCTTCAAAGCTTCTTGAAAGTAGAACTCAATTAGATTGACTCCTTCTGCAGTTGATCCTTGATCTCTGCTTCTATAAGATCCAGAATAAATCTGAACCCTTCTTCTCAGTCTGGTTCCAACAACTGTTTTCTTGGATGCAGCCCTCTCTCTCCAACTTCTTAGATCTGCACTTGGACAGCTAGATCTTCATTGTTAGATACTTGATCAATACTTTGAACTTTATCAATCTTCAACAACTTCTGTAGACTGTATGAGCCTATTTATAGGCCTTCTTCATGGTAACCGGCTGGTTTGGTTCATAACTGAATTCTGACATCTCTGACAGGTGCTGTATACCGGCTGGAACGGCAGCTGTCAAGTCATCCAGTCAGTTCTTGAAAGTTCTCTAACTGTCTGTAAGTGTCGAGACTTTCTGTCTTTAAGTGTCGATACTTATAGACCAAGTGTCGACACAAGTTGTGTAAGTGTCGACACAAGTCTACAAGGTGTCGACACAACTCCTTGTGTTGTAATTTCTATGTCTCGACACAGCTTCTTCTTCATGTGTCGACACTGGAATTGAGTGTCGACACAAGTACTTGATCTTCTGTATTCTGCTGAATTCTTCTAAGTGTCGACACATCTCCTTTGTGTCGACACATCTTCATGTGTTGAATCTGTTAAGTGTCGACACTGCTTCTTGGTGTCGACACATAGTCTTCAGTGTTGATACTTGCTGAGTGTCGACACAGCTCCTTGTGTCGACACTTGATTCTTCTGTTGAGACTTCAGCTGAGTGTCGACACATCCCCTTAGTGTCGACACTTGTACTTAGAATATTTTGTTGATCTTGTTGTTCTTTGCTAAGTGTCGACACAGCTCCATGTGTCGACACATCTTCAAGTGTTGAGTCTTCAGCTGAGTGTCGACACATACTGTCTTGTGTCGACACTTTCTTTAAGTGCTGACCCTTCTATTGTGTGTCGACACATTGTTCTGGGTGTCGACACTTACTTCAAATGCTGACTCTTCTATTTAGTATCGACACATTGTTCTGGGTGTCGACACTTATACTTAGTCTCTGCTGACTTTTGCTGAGTGTCGACACAGCTCCAAGTGTCGACACTTTCTGGTGTAGACACAGTTCTTCTAGGTGTCGACACTGCTGCTAAGTGTCGACACAGCTTTACTGCACTTTTCTTCACTGAGTGTCGACACAGCTCCTTGTGTCGACACTTTCTGTCTGGTGTTGACTCAGCATCCCTGGTGTCGACACAATGACTCCAAGTGTCGACACTGCTTATCTGGGTGTCGACACAAGTCTTCTTAAGTGTCGACACATTCCCTCTGGGTGTCGACACATGTACTTAAAAACTTTTTGCTTTATTCCTGCAAATACTTAACCTGCACAAGTAACTTAAAATACATTAAATACATTTTGATGTATATCATTGAGTAGGGTGAGGCTTCTTCAAATCAGGTACATTTAAAACAATGTACCCAACACCCGGTCGGACCCATATTATACGGTCATTACAGGGGAGGTGTTACAATTTGGTATCAGAGCCAGGTTAGATTCAAGGTTAGTGCGTAGAGAAGTTATCCATATAAGAGTAATGCGGGTCCATGAGTGTCCTTATGTTTAAGTCTTGAGATTATAGACTGATCCCTTGTTTCTTGTTTTCTTGAAGAGTGCAAGCAACGAGGCGGGTACGTCGAGAGCAAGAGAAGAACTTTCGGCGAGCAGTGCCACTGCTCCAGGTCTTTTGGGCACGGGTGTAAACCCGACCAACTTCTGTCGCATGCTTGCAGAAGCGATGGTGGCAGCCCAAGCTACAGCGGAAGCTCAGGTAGCAACCCCTGCTACAGCGGACACGGCGACGGCCGTGCCAGACGGAGAAGCCAGGCGAGTGGAGCCTTTGGCAGAAAGGGTGGTTGTCGGACATGGAGACCGGCACGTGAAGTATTTCCTGAGCTTCCACCCCCCGTCGTTCAAGGGAGTTGGTACGCCAAAGGATGCGGAGGATTGGTGGGTTCGAATTCATGAGCTTTTGAGGGCGGCATAGATGTCAGAAGAAAATAAATCTGAGTATGCGGCGTTCATGTTGGAAGGAGACGCCAAGTTGTGGTGGGTGAGCCATAGCGGCCGCCAGTTCCCTGGACGCACCCCGTCGATGGAGGAATTTGGGGATGCTTTTCTAAAGAGGTATATTCCCGTTTCTACACGGTTGGCCCTTTAGAGGCAGTTTCTGCACTTGATGCAGCGAGACAAGACGATGGATGAGTATGTGCAGGAGTTCACCCGTTTGGGTCGTTACGCGGGAACGACGATGGCAGATGATGTAGAGAGGGATAACCTCTTCCACCAGGGGCTGAGGGAGAATCTGAGGCAACCCCTCATTTCCATGAAGAGAGCTGGTTTTAATGAGCTCGTTGAGGCTGCCAGGATATTGGAAAGTGATCTGGAGCGAACCCAACGTCATAAGGGTTTCACTCCCAAGCAAGGGGAAGGGAAGCCTCCCCAATCCCAGGGAAAGTCTGAAGGGAGTAGGTGGAGGAAAAAGCCTCACACTTCCAGGTCCGGTGAGAAGAGTAAGTGGATGCCTGGAGGTTCTCACTCTAGGGGACCGCCGACGTGCTACAACTGCGGTAAGGTGGGGCACATAGCTCGTGTTTGTCCTCAAGGAGGAGCAGAGCAAGAGGCAAGACAGGAGCAGACTGTGCGCTCTGGCCCCAGTGCCGCAGAGAAAGGGAAGATGGCGGAGTCAAGCGCTTCTCGGTTCCAACCGGTGCAACCAAGGGCCTTGTTAAAGTAGCGAACAAACGACCAAAAACAAGTCGGAGTTTTGAATAATTGAAAGTTTTATTATCCAAAAAGATATCTATTACAAAGGTATGTCCTCCCTTATATAGAATGGAGGAGAGATGAGAGAATACAAATAAGAGATGTGAGACTAAAAATTTACAGGACTAAGCAGACTATACAGAACAAACCGCACAACCCGCGCGGTTAGACAGAAGGGCTAAGCGCACGGCTACCCCCAGAGAGAAAGAGAGATTGCCAGGGTAGACCGCTAGACTGCCCGGTCTCCAAGCCGGCTGAGACAAACCGCCAGACCGTGCGGTCTTCAACCCGCCAAGACAGACCGCCAGACCGCCCGGTCACCAACTTCAACACTCCCCCTCAAGCTGGAGCATATATATCGATCATGCCCAGCTTGTCACAAACATGAAGAAACGAGGCAGAAACTGGCTTGGTGGAGATGTCAGTCAGCTCTTTATCAGAAGTGACAAATGGAGTGCAAATTTGTTCCTTTAAGATCTCTTCACGAATGAAATGACAGTCGACCTCAATGTGCTTTGTTCTTTCATGGAAGACCGAATTTTTGGAGATGTATATGGCGGCCTTGTTATCACAGAACATAGGTAGAGGATGGTTGTAGACCTCTCCTAAATCTAGCATGAGAGCCCGCATCCATTTTAACTCACAAGTGGTCGACGTCATACTGCGATACTCAGCTTCTGCACTGGACCTGGAGACAACAGACTGCTTCTTGATCTTCCAGCTCACCAGATTTCCCCCAACAAAGGTTCAAAAACCTGAGGTTGACTTGCGATCCCCTTTGTCATCAGCATAACTTGCATTTGAGTATGCTTCAATCCTCAGATGACCATTCTTCTGAAAAAGTAATCCTTTCTCAGGCGCTGCTTTGACATACTTCAAGATCCGCAAGGCGGACTGTAGATGACACTCCCTAGGTGCTTGCATGAATTGACTCACCTTGCCCATAGCATAGGAAATGTCGGGCCTGGTCACTGTGAGATATATGAGCTTACCAACCAGACGCCTGTACCGCAAACTATCTGAAAGAGGAGGCGAATCATCTGTCCAGGTTTTGTCTTCTCTAGTTGTCATGGGGCATCGGGCAGGTTTTGCTCCAGTCAATTCTGCCTCTTTTAAAAGATCAAGGGCATACTTATGCTGAGAGAGAACTAAGGAGTCGGGCTTCCGAGAGATTTCGATCCCCAGAAAGTACTTTGGAGAGCCCATATCTTTCGTGATCAGATGTTGGCGAAGATGTCGCTTTGTCAGGGCTACCCCTTCCTGGTCATCGTCAGTGAGAAGAATATCATCGACGTACACAACAAGAACAACCAGCCCTAAAAGAGTTTTGCGAATAAATAGAGAGTGATCGACAGAGCTTCGCGCAAAACCAGCGGCCACCACGATGCCGCTGAACTTGTCAAACCAAGCTTGAGGGCTCTGCTTGAGGCCATAGATTGCCTTCTTCAGCTGGCATACTCGTGTCTCCCCTGAGCAACATACCCAGGAGGTTGCTCCATGTAAACGACCTCGTGAAGATCACCATAAAGGAAGGTATTCTTGACATCCAGCTGGGAAATCAGCCAATCCCTATTTACCGCCACAGAGAGAAGGACCCGGATAGTGCTGAGACGAGCCACAGGGGAGAAGGTGTCAAAGTAATCAACCTCATAGGTCTGAGTAAAGCCATTAGCAACAAGGCGAGCCTTATAACGATCCACAGTGCCGTCGGGGCCAAATTTGACCACAAATACCCAGCGACAACCAACAACATCAGTGCTGAAGGGAGGAGGAACAAGAGTCCAGGTACCCCGCTCAGTTAGGGTCGTCATTTCCTCATCCATGGCCGTCTTCCAATGAGGAATAGCAAGGGCCTCCTGGTAGGAGCGGGGTATGGCAGTGGCAGAGATAGCCAGTGCAAATGCCCTGCGAGAAGGGGTAAGACGATCATAGGAAACAACAGCAGCAAGGGGGTGAAGGGTACACGTCCGCACCCCTTTGCGAAGAGCTATAAGAAGATCCAGGACAGCGGGTCCCGCGGCATCCGGAGCATCCGTGGTAGAGAAAGCTGGCCCGGGAGTAGAGAGCGACGACGGCGGAGATGAGGGAGAGGGTGGCGGAGAAGGGAGAGAGAGAGGTGGAGGGAGAGGAGTGGATGGAGACGGTGTAGGGGTGGAGATCGTAGTAGGAGGCGAGGGAACGAAGGGAACGATAGGAGAATCAGAAGCTGGGAGAAGAGGAGAGGAGTCATCCGAGAAGTAGGAGGTATTCTCGAAGAAGGTGACGTCAGCAGAGACGAACTGCTTACGAAGGACGGGATCAAAGCAACAATAGCCTTTCTGAGTGGTGGAGTACCCCAGAAAGACACATTTGGTGGAGCGAGGGGAGAGCTTATCACTGGTGGCAGAAGGGGTATGCACAAAGGCAGTGCATCCAAAGATTTGGAGAGGTAGAGGAAACGGCTCCTTGCCCGGATACAGAATGGAGAATGGGGTTTTTCCATGGAGAACCGTGGAGGGAATGCGATTGATAAGGTAGCAGGCAAGGAGAACACCATAGCCCCAATAGGAGCGAGGAACATGCATCTGAGTCATCAAGGTGCAAGCGATATCGAGGAGGTGACGGTTTTTGCGTTCGGACACACGATTTTGTTGTGAAGTATAGACACAACTAGTTTGATGAATAATCCCATTTTGCATGCAGAATGTAGAAAAGTCATGACTGATATATTCTTTGGCATTATCAGATCAAAAAACTTTGATAGAAACATTAAATTGAGTTTTGATCATGAGATATAAGGACGTCCATACAATGAATAATTCGGAGCGATCTTTTAATAGATATACCCACGTACAGCGAGAGAAATCATCAATAAACGTGACAAAATATGAACTACCCCGACCAATGGTAAGAGTAGGAGAAGGACCCTAAATATCAGAGTGGATGAGATCAAACGGACGGGTAGAGCCACGAACGTGCTTTGGAGGGAAGGAGGAGCAGTGATGCTTGCCAAGCTGACATGCCTCACAGTTGAGCGGAGGACTTTGTGGAGGAAGGTGGGGCAGAATTTGACGAAGAAGACGTGGAGGAGCATGACCAAGGCGGAGATGTCATTGGAGAATATCTGTGGAGGTGGAGGAGAAGGTAGAAAAAGCAGAAATGTTGTCCAGGAAGTATAGGCCGCCACTCTCAGTCCCAGTAGCAATCGTCCGTTGGGAGTCCGGATCCTGAAAAGAGCAAGAAGTAGAAGTAAATGTGACGGAACACTGTAATTTCTTGCATAGAGAGGTAACAGATAATAAGTTGCACGGGAACTGGGGCACATATAGAGTATCCGCCAAGTGAAGAGACAGAGTGACATGAACTATCCCCGTCCTATGGACTGATGATGAAGAGCCATCAGCGAGAATAACCGGGGGAACCGATCATGTGTTTCTAGGAGATAAAAACACTGGAGATTGCTGGTCATATGATTTGTAGCACCGGTGTCGATCAGCCATTTTCCTTGAGTAACAACGTGGGCACTACCAGAAGACGTGACCACCGAGGCGAACGGCTTTGAGAAGGATATGAAAGCCATGAAGGGAGGAATAAAAAACTGCATCGGTCACGGTGACAGCACACCAGTGGCAAGAAGGGCCACGACCAAGGTACAGAGCAAGGCAAAGGGGAAGAAGAGGGAAGCACAACCCGCGCGACTTAACAGGAGGTCGCGACGACTAATAAGCAGGAGCGGCTAAAGGAAGAAAGGCAGAGAGGCCGCCGAAACAAGGAAGAACCCGCGCAAATAGAGAGAAAGTGTAGCGGTTAGGAGAAAGAGATTTGCAGCGGTCACGATGATAGATACCAAGCCGTAGAAGCAAGCAGAGGTAAAGAAGTCGAGCGACTGGAAATCAGCCCGCGCGAACAGAAGAAAGAGACACCACACGAACAGAGAAAAGTCTGCGGGGAGGAAAACAGGTCGCAGTGTTAGAAACCAGGCCGGGGGTCCCACACATTTTGGGTAAAGGCCCCGGTCCTGGCCGACTGCAGTCGAACGGCACAGCATCCCCAACCAAATCTCCTGGGCTCCACCTCGGTTTAATCCCAGGTAGGTTGTTGAGGCCTGGTCTCGACCCCAGGACCTCCTTTATAAGAGGCGCCTTAGCCAACCTCTCATACCCAACTGCACTGCAGTCGAACGGCACAGCATCCCCAACCAAATCTCCTGGGCTCCACCTCGGTTTAATCCCAGGTAGGTTGTTGAGGCCTGGTCTCGACCCCAGGACCTCCTTTATAAGAGGCGCCTTAGCCAACCTCTCATACCCCAGGACCGGGGCCTTTACCCAAAATGTGTGGGACCCCCCGGCCTGGTTTCTAACAATGTTAGAAACCAGGCCGGGGGGTCCCACACATTTTGGGTAAAGGCCCCGGTCCTGGCCGACTGCAGTCGGCCAGGACCGGGGCCTTTACCCAAAATGTGTGGGACCCCCCGGCCTGGTTTCTAACAAAAGATGGCCATCTTTTGTTAGAAACCAGGCCGGGGGTCCCACACATTTTGGGTAAAGGCCCCGGTCCTGGCCGACTGCAGTCGAACGGCACAGCATCCCCAACCAAATCTCCTGGGCTCCACCTCGGTTTAATCCCAGGTAGGTTGTTGAGGCCTGGTCTCGACCCCAGGACCTCCTTTATAAGAGGCGCCTTAGCCAACCTCTCATACCCAACTGCACTGCAGTGCAGTTGGGTATGAGAGGTTGGCTAAGGCGCCTCTTATAAAGGAGGTCCTGGGGTCGAGACCAGGCCTCAACAACCTACCTGGGATTAAACCGAGGTGGAGCCCAGGAGATTTGGTTGGGGATGCTGTGTCGTTCGACTGCAGTCGGCCAGGACCGGGGCCTTTACCCAAAATGTGTGGGACCCCCCGGCCTGGTTTCTAACACGCAGCAAGAAGAAGAAACAAATAGGTCGCGCATACAAAGGGCAACGACAAGGAGAGAAGAAGCCGCGCGAACAGGGCGCAAGCAGGCGGAAGAAACAAGCCGCGGGGACAGGCCGCGAGAAGAAGAAGCAAGCCGCGCGGACAGGTTGCGAGGTCAGAGAGGGCGCACAGAATCAGGAGGAGAAAATCGAGTCCTCTGATACCATGTTAAAGTAGCGAACAAACGACCAAAAACAAGTCGGAGTACTGAATAATTGAAAGTTTTGTTATCCAAAAAGATTTCTATTACAAAGGTATGCCCTCCCTTATATAGAATGGAGGAGAGATGAGAGAATACAAATAAGAGATGTGGGACTAAAAATTTACAAGACTAAGCAGACTATACAGAACGAACCGCACAAGCCGCGCGGTTAGACAGAAGGTCTAACCGCACGGCTACCCCCAGAGAGAAAGAGAGATTGCCAGGGTAGACCGCTAGACCGTCCGGTCTCCAAGCCGGCTGAGACAAACCGCCAGACCGCGCGGTCTTCAACCTGCCAAGACAGACCGTCAGACCGCCCGGTCACCAACTTCAACAGGCCTACAACCTTGGACAGCAGGAAACAATTCGCCAAACCGATGTGGTGACAGGTATGAAGAAATTTAAGTTTAAATTTTGTGCTTCATACTTTTAGACTTTTATGTGTGATGTCTATGTTGTAGGCTTCGTATTAGTTTCCGGATACCCCGCTAGGGTATTGTTCGATACGGGAGCATCACACTCCTTTCTTGCGGAGAGCTTCATCCAGAGAATAGGAGTTGAGTCTTTTTCGGCGGACGCGGAGCTGAATGTGCGCATGCCTAATGGTTCATCCATGACCACCGGGGCCAAAGGGCGCATCTGTTGGGAGCTAGACGGAGTTGACTTCGTTTTGGTAGCAGCGATTTTACCATTGGTTGAGTTCGATGTCATTTTGGGCATGGACTAGCTTGCAGAGCAGCGCGCTAGTGATTGCCTATCTAAGGTAGTGATCCTAAGGAGCAAAGGGAAGGCGAAAGTCAAATTTGAGGGCCTTTGCGGAATGGCCTATTCCCTGATTTCGGCCATGTAGTTGATGCAGGCGGTTAACCAGGGTGGTGTAGCGCTTGTAGCGTTATTGGAGGTTCGTCTCTCCCAGTTGTCTATTGAGGAAGTGTCCGTAGTGGCATAGTTCAAGGATGTATTTCCGGATGAACTTCCTGGAGCGCCTCCTCGGCGGGAGATCGACTTCTCGATCGAGTTAGTGCCGGAGGCTAGCCGGTGTCACGTCCTCCGTTTAGGATGGCATTAAACGAGTTGGCTGAACTCAAAGTACAGTTATAGGAACTGTTGTAGCAAGGGTATATCAGACCCAGTTCTTCGCCGTGGAGCGCGTCGGTGTTGTTTGTAAAGAAGAAAGACGGTAGTATGCTGCTGTGCATAGACTATCGAGAGCTGAATAAACTGACCGTTAAGAATAAGTATCTGATTCTTCGGATAGACGACTTGTTCGACCAGTTGGTGGGGTCAGTGGTGTACTCAAAATTGGACTTGAAGTCGGGCTATTATCAGTTGCGAATTCGGGACGAGGACATACCCAAGACTGCTTTTGGTACAAGGTATGGACACTTTGAGTTTACAGTGATACCGTTGAGGCTGACGAACGCGCCATCTGTGTTCATGGATCTTATGAATCGAGTATTTCAGGAATACTTGGATTCTTTTGTGGTTGTCTTTATTGATGACATCTTGGTGTATTCCAAATCGGAAGTGGAGCATGAGACCCACTTGAGAGTGGTCTTGCAAGTGTTGAGGGAGAATCAGTTGTATGCAAAGTTCTCAAAGTGCGAGTTCTGGTTAACGAAGGTGGCATTTTTGGGTCACGTGATTAGTGGGGATGGGGTGGCAGTGGATCCAACAAAAGTGGAAGTCATCAGAGATTGGCCGGTTTTGAGGACCGTGGCGGAAGTCCGAAGTTTTCTTGGACTAGCCAGGTATTATAGGAGATTCGTGGAGAATTTTTCGCGGATAGCTCTACCCCTCACCTCACTCACTCGTAAAGATCATAAGTTTGGGTGGACTCAAGAGTGCAGTCAAGCATTTGAGGCACTGAAGGAGAGACTTATGATGGCTCCAATCCTAAGTCTACCGCAAGGGACCGAGGGATTTTAGATCTTCAGTGACGCATCAGGATGCGGTTTGGGTTGCGTTTTGGTGCAACATGACAAGGTGATAGCTTTTGGGTCTAGATAGTTGAAGCCTCATGAGAGGAATTACCCCGTCCATGACTTGGAGTTGGCGGCGGTAATTTTTGCGTTGAAAATATGGCGACATTATGTGTATGGTGCAAAGGTGGAGATCTTCACGGATCATAAAAGCCTGAAGTATCTCTTGGATCAAAAGGACTTGAACATGCGACAAAGCAGGTGGGTTGAGTTTCTTGGAGACTACGAGGTGGCGATTCAGTATACACCAGGGAAAGCCAATGTGGTGGCGGATGCCTTGAGTAGAAAGTACTCGGGGAAAGGGAATTGGATCGAAGCTCATGATGAGCGGTTGGTACGAAAATGGGAGTATCCTGGTTTGGAATGTGTGGCGAGAGGTGAGTCCAGCGTGGCTCGGTTGAACTGGATTGAAATACAGAACGACTTGTCCGATCGCATTTGGGAAGCGACTCGGTTGGATGTGGAGTTTCAACCATATGTGATGGAGGCTCAAAAGGGCGAGAGCAGCGCCTGGGAGATGATTGATGGGATTCTGAGGAAGGATGGAAGGGTTTGTATACCGCAGTTCGGCAAACTCCGTGAGGAGTTGATGTTTGAGGCTCACTTTACAAAGTACTCCATTCACCCGGGCAGTACAAAGATGTACTTGGATATGAAGAAATCCTTTTGGTGGTCGGGGCTGAAGCGGGACGTGGCTTTGTATGTGAATCGTTGCCAAACTTGCGCCTTGGTGAAGGCCGAATGTCAGAAGTCGGGCGGGTTCCTGAAGCCCCTTCCAATCCTTGAGTGGAAATTTGATGACATCTCCATGGATTTTGTACATGGTCTGCCTATATCACAGCAAGGTAACGATGCTATTTGGGTGATCGTGGATCGCTTAACCAAGGTGGCCCACTTCATCCCAAATCGGAAGGAGGACAGCGTGGAGAAGCTGGTGGAGTTGTATGTTCGCAACAATGTGCGACTGCATGGGATTCCTAAGAGCATAGTCAGCGATCGAGATGGACGGTTTACGTCTAAGGACTGGAGATTGGTTCAGAAGAGTTTGGGCACGAAGCTAAAGTTCAGTACGGCGTTCCATCCTCAAAATGACGGGCAAACCGAAAGAACGAACCGTACTATGGAGGATATGCTGAGAATGTGCATTCTTGACTTCGGTAATAAGTGGGAGGATCACCTCTTCATGGTGGAATTCGCGTACAATAACAGTCACCAAGCAAGTATAAAAATGGTGTCATACGAAGCTTTGTATGGGAGACGGTGTCGAACACCGATGTCTTGGACAGAGGCGGGAGACACCAAAATTTTGGGAAAGGAGGTGGTAGTTGATGCTTGTGAGTTGGTACGGACCATTCAAGAGCGTATGAAGGTGGCGCAAGACTGGCAAGCAAAATACTTTAATGATCATCACAGGAAGTTGGAGTTTGCGGTAGGTGATTGGGTCTATTTGAAGATCAAGTCGTTCAAAGGCATCTCACGGATTTGCCGACTCAATAAGTTGAGTCCAAGGTTTTTGGGACCTTTTGAAGTTGTTGAACGGGTGGTAGAAGCAGCCTATCATTTGGCATTGTCCGCGGAGCTGAGTGGATTGCACGATGTCTTCCATGTCTCCGTCTTGAGGAAAGCCTTGGTGGAGGCTAGTGTGGTGATCGAGCCGACATAGGTGCCGATAGAGGAAGACTTGAGGACACGAGACCGTCCAATTGCTATAGAGGATTCAGAGACTCGGCAGTTGCGGAATAAAGAGGTTAAACTCGTGAAAGTCTGATGGGACAACTGCGGTCGTGAGGAGCACTCTTGGGAGCGAGAACAAGCCATGCTAGAAGAGTATCCAGAGCTATTCAAATCAGGTACCATTTAAGTTTTGTTCCCTTTTGTTTTGTAATTTCGGGACAAAATTCTTTTAAGGGGGAGAGAGTTGTAACGCCCCAAAATTTGTAGAGGGACGACCAGCGTTTCTGGCCAAGTTTGGGTCTTAGCTGTGAAGGAAAATTGGTTTCTGGCAGGGGGCACACGGCCTGGGACACGGGCGTGTCCCAAGGCGTGTCAGGCTCCATTCGACGATTTGGTCGTGAGGTCGATGATTTTGGAGTCGACGATCGTCGAGCAGAGAACACAGCTTGAGACACGGGCGTGTCTCAGGGCGTGTTGAGCCCGTGTCGACGATCGGCCTGGGGAGTCGACGAATTTCGCTCGATGAATTGTCAAGACAAGGCACACGGCCTAGGACACGAGCGTGTCCAAGGCCGTGTCAGGTAGTTGATGAATTTCGCTCAACGATGTGTCGAGACAAGGCACACGGCCTAGGACACGGGCGTGTCCAAGGCCGTGTCAGGCAGTCGACGAACTTTGCTCGACGAAGTGTCGAGACAGTGAACATGGCCTGGAGCCCAGGCGTGTTGAGTTAGACACGGGCAAGGACACGTGCATGTCCAGTACCCATGTGAGTCTCGGGTTGTTCTCGGGGCTGTGTCGATAGAGGCACATGGTCAACCACACGGCCGTGTCAGTTGGAACACGGGCATGTCAGGTCGAACACGGTCGTGTCGGATGCCCGTGTGTTGTTCCAGGAGCGTCGATTTTGACGGCAAATGGGGGACACGGCCCTGGACACGGGAGTGTCGCAGGCCGTGTTCGGCCCAGTTTTAGCATTTCAGGCCCGAATCAAGGCCGTTCGTTTCTTTAATTTGGTATCCAACGGCTGGGGGTTGTTCCTGATGGGATATACACGGGATTGGACCCTTAGAAACCCTCATTTATTTTGAGTGGTTCTCTTTCTAAGTTCTAGAGAGAAGGGAGAGCAAGGAAGAAGGTGAAGTAGAGATCCGGCTGTTGGAGAGGCTTCGGTGCTCCAAATTGCGAGCCAAGTCCAGATCCGTGGAGGCTAGACCATTGCGAAGGTTTTCATCCGGATATTTTATCATGACTAGGAAGAGGAGTTGGAAGGTAACGACACTTCTCCTCTCGGTTTTAGGATGCATGTTTTAGCATCTTTTCTTTTCTAGTTTTTGGGCACCAAACACTCAAATGAGAGAGGTTTGGGTCGTTAAGGTTCAAGAGGAACCTCCAGGTCGATTGAGTCCGTCCCCGACATGTTTTTGCATTAGAGATCCGCTCTGTTAGTGGATTAAGCATGGTGTGTGAAGCCGTAGTCGCGACCGTTAGTCCGACTCGGTGATGTTGCATACGAGCTTTAAGGATTCGTAGAGATCCGTTGCGGCAAGATGTCATTTGTGATGTGGTGATGTTTTCCCCTTTTTCTCGAATGAGTACGTGTAGCCAGAACCGGATAAGGTTAGCTCCTCAATGACGGTAGATGGTTTCCTTGGTGGACAAGGTTAGCTCCTCAATGACAGTAGATGGTTTCCTTGGTGGACAAGGTTAGCTCTGCATGAGTGGTAGATGGTTTCCTTGGTGCGCGGGAACGCTGCAGTACAAATGTGGGACTAGGGTGGAATTGTCTTGGATTATGATGTGCCAAGGCGTGGCTGTGTCTTCATGGTCGGCTGGCTATCCCGTGATGTACACATCATGTGTGGAGAGTGTCCCGGGAAGACTAGTCCCCTCCTGTGAGACTGACGAGAATGTCAAGCATGGGGGCAAGCCCGAGCAATGAGGCCATGAGCGGGTGGGGTCCAGCAAGGCTTCTTAGAATCAATCAGTTGTGTTTTTTGGAATCCTGACATGAGACGTCAGAGCTTGCAGGCAAGCTCGGGTCTAAGACCTTGAGCGGGTGGGGCCTTGGCAAGAGTTCCATGTGGTGGCTTGTGTGCCGTTGGGGGGAATTGTGTTTCCCTTTTGTTTGCGGCTTTATGCCAATGGGGAAACGATGAGTACCCAATTGATGTGATGTTGTGCTAGATGCATACGCTATAGGGTGCCTTGGGTGAAACCAGGGTGTTGCATTCATGTTGCATAGTAGGCCCTAATATTATATGCTCAACAGTAGAGAACATGTATGATGTTTGAGACATCCAAGCCTGTTTCTTTAGATGCTTTTATTGCTTATGAATATTGCATACGAAGTGCTAACTTGCAGGTTGAAGGAGTACCCCGGGGTCCGTTAGGGGCGGTCGGGAGGAGATGTGTTGGTTACACAGTTTGAGGTCAGCCTTTGCTGATCCACGTTACTAATAATTTTTACAGTGCAATGATCGCAAGCAGGAGCTAGCTCGCCGGCCAGAAAGGCCTAAGCCTCATGAAGTGTTCCCTTTTGTTGTAGCTTTACGTTTATGGCATTGTATGTTTTATGCTCTTTTTGACCGGCTTGCATGCCGAGGTAGACTAGGTGTGCTTATGCACTTTCAGGACTGATGGATTATTTGAGTTTGGATTTACTCTTATTGTAAGGCCTTAAGGCCATTTTGTTACTCTTGTAGGCGTGGATAACTTCTAGTCTCTTTGGTTGTTTCCGCTGTGTTGTGTTTTGAGTTTTGAGTTTGGGTAGCTATATCATTTTATAATACTGAAGCTTTGGCGTATGTATGTTGTGGGGCCCCGGTCGGACCCATATTATACGGTTATTACAGGGGAGGTGTTACATAGGCTCTCATTAGCTGGCATGTCTGAAGGCTCGCCTGTAGGGGAGAGATCTGGTTCTTGTTCCTTGGTTCTGCGCTACCTCGAGCGCGGCTCGGCCCCAGGTAGACCCGTTGCGCAGGCTCCCATTAGCTGGCAGGTCCGAAGGCTCGCCTATGGGGAGAGGTCTGGTCCTTGGTTCTATACTACCCCGAGTGCGGCTCGGCCCCAGGTAGACCCGCTGCGCAGGCTCTCATTAGCTGGCAGATCTGAAAGCTCGCCTGTGGGGGAGAGGTCTGGTTCTTGGTTCCTTAGTTCTGTACTACCACGAGTGCGGCTCGACCCTAGGTAGACCCGCTGCGCAGGCTCTTATTAGCTGCCAGGTCCGAAGGCTCGCCTGTCGGGGAGAGGTCTAGTCCTTGGTTTTGCACTACCCCGAGTGCGGCTCGGCCCCGATAGACTCGCTATGCAGGCTCTCATTAGCTGACAGGTCCGAATGCTCGCCTGTGGGGGAGAGGTCTGGTTCTTGGTTCCTTTGTTCTGCGCTACCCCAAGCGCGGCTCGGCCCCAGGTAGACCCGCTGCGTAGGCTCTCATTAGATGGCAAGTCCGAAGGCTCGCCTGTGAGGGAGAGGTCTGGTTCTTGGTCCTTGGTTCTGCACTACCCCGAGCGCGGCTCGACCCCAGGTAGACCCGCTACGCAGGCTCTCATTAGCTGGCAGGTCCGAAGGCACGCCTGTGGGAGAGAGGTCCGGTTCTTGGTTCTTTGGTTCTGCACTACCCCGAGCGCGACTCGGCCCAAGGTAGACCCGCTGCGCAGACTCTAATTAGCTGGCAGGTCGGAAGGCTTGCCTGTGGGGGAGAGGTCTGGTTCTTGGTTCCTTGGTTCTGCACTACCCCGAGCGCGGATCAGCCCCAGGTACACCCGCTGCGCAGGCTCTCATTAGCTGGCAGGTCCAAAGGCTCGCCTGTGGGGGAGAGGTCTGGTCCTTGGTTCTACACTACCCCGAGCACGGCTCGATCCCAGGTAGACCCGCTGCGCAGGCTCTCATTAACTGGCAGGTCCGAAGGCTCGCCTGTGGGGAAGAGGTCACGTCCTTGGTTCTGCACTACCCCGAGCGCGGATTGGCCCCAGGTAGACCCACTACGTAGGCTCTCATTAGCTGACAAGTCCGAAGGCTCGCCTGTGGGGGAGAGGTCTGGTTCTTGGTTTCTTGGTTCTGTACTACCCCGAGCGCGGCTCGGCACCAGGTAGACCCGCTGCGCAGACTCTCATTAGCTGGCAGGTCTGAAGGCTTGCCTGTGGGGGAGAGGTCTGGTTCTTAGTCCTTGGTTCTGCACTACCCCGAGCGCGGCTCGGCCCTAGGTAGACCCGCTGTGCATGCTCTCATTAGCTGGCAGGTCCGAAGGCTCTCCTGTGGCGGAGAGGTTTGATTCTTTTTCCTTGGTTCTGCACTACCCCGAGCACGGCTCGGCACCAGGTAGACCCGCTGCGCAGGCTCCCATTAGCTGGCAGGTCCGAAGGCTCGCCTATGAGGGAGAGCTCTGGTACTTGGTTTTGCACTACCCCGAGCGCGGCTCGGCCCCAGGTAGACCCGCTACACATTCTCTCATTAGCTGGCAGGTCCAAAGGCTCGCCTGTGGGGAAGAGGTTTGGTTCTTGGTTCCTTGGTTCTGTACTACCCCGAGCGCGGATCGGCCCCAGGTAGACCCGCTGCGCAGGCTCCCATTAGCTGGCAGGTCCAAAGGCTCGCCTGTGGGGGAGAGGTCTGGTCCTTGGTTCTGCAATACCCCGAGCGTGGCTCGGCCCCAGGTAGACCCGCTGTGCAGGCTCTCATTAGCTGGCAGGTCTGAAGGCTTGCCTGTGGGGGAGAGGTCTGGTTCTTGGTTCCTTGGTTCTGCACTACCCCGAGCATTTCTCGGCCCCAGGTAGACCTGCTGCACAGGCTCTCATTAGCTGGCAGGTCCGAAGGCTCACCTGTGGAGGAGAGGTCTGGTTCTTGGTCCTTGGTTCTTCACTACCCCGAGCGCGGCTCGGCCCCAGGTAGACCTGCTGTGCAGGCTCTTATTAGCTGGCAGGTCTGAAGGCTCGCCTGTGGGGGAGAGGTCTGGTTCTTGGTTCCTTGGTTCTGCACTACCCTGAGCGCGGCTCGGCCCCAGGTAGACCCGTTGCGCAGGCTCTCATTAGCTGGCAGGTCTGAAGGCTCGCCTGTGGGGGAGAGGACTGGTTCTTGGTTCCTTGGTTCTGCACTACCCCGTGCGTGGCTCGGTTCCATGTAGACCCGCTGCGTAGGCTCTCATTAGCTTGCAGGTCCGAAGGCTCGTCTGTGGGGGAGAGGTCTGGTTCTTGGTCCTTAGTTCTGCACTACCCCGAGCGCGGCTCGGCCCCAAGTAGACTTGCTGCGCAGGCTCTCATTTGTTGGCAGATCCGAAGGCTCGTCTATGGGGGAGAGGTTTTGTCCTTGGTTCTACACTACCCCGAGCGCGGCTCGGCCCCAGGTAGACCCACTGCGCAGGCTTTTATTAGCTGGCAGGTCCGAAGGCTCGCCTGTGGGGGAGAGGTCTGGTTCTTGGTTCCTTGGTTTTGCACTACCCTGAGCGCGGCTCGGCCCCAGGTAGACCCGCTGCGCAGGCTCTCATTAGCTGGCAGGTCTGAAGGCTCGCCTGTGGGGGAGAGGACTGGTTCTTGGTTCCTTGGTTATGCACTACCCCGTACGTGGCTCGGCTCCATGTAGACCCGCTGCGTAGGCTCTCATTAGCTTGCAGGTCCGAAGGCTCGCCTGTGGGGGAGAGGTCTGGTTATTGGTCCTTAGTTCTGCACTACCCCGAGCGCGGCTCGGCCCCAAGTAGACTTGCTGCGCAGGCTCTCATTAGCTGGCAGATCCGAAGGCTCGTCTATGGGGGAGAGGTTTGGTCCTTGGTTCTACACTACCCCGAGCGTGGCTCGGCCCCAGGTAGACCCACTGCGCAGGCTCTTATTAGCTGGCAGGTCCGAAGGCTCGCCTGTGGGGGAGAGGTCTGGTTCTTGGTTCTTAGTTCTGCACTACCCCGAGCGCGGCTCAGCCCCAGGTAGACCCGCTGCGTAGGCTCCCATTAACTGGTAGGTCCGAAGGCTCGCGTGTGGGGGAGAGGTCTGGTCCTTGGTTCTGCATTACCCCGAGCGCAGATTGGCCCCAGGTATTCCCTCTGCGCAGGCTCTCATTAGCTGGCAGGTCTGAAGGCTCTCCTGTGGGGGAGAGGTCTGATTCTTGAAGTCTTGGTTCTTGGTTCTTAGGGATAGTTCTATGTTTTTGGGAATTCAACACCACCTTGAGCCTGGCTTGGTCCCGGGTAGGCCCATCGCCCAGACTCTCATCAAGCTAGCATGACAAAAAACTCACTCAATGGCAGAATGATTGGGCAAATCATTTTAAACAACATCCCTGCTTAATTCTATGAAAAATAAACTAAGGCAATGGCTTGGAGCAGTGCGAGTGGAAGGACTCGCACCTGGCAGTTATGAGGATTGTCCCGCTTACGGCGAATGGGCACTCGCGCGAGATAGAAGGCTCACTCTATTGATGGGTGAGCAAGTTACGTCACACTCTACGAACTAAGCGACGGCTCACGCTCTACAAAAAGCCAACTCTCTAACAAGGCCGCGAGACAAGACATAGCACCTTCTCGCGTGCATGAGCGCATCAGAGGGTTGTCTCGCATTAAGCAAAATAAAGCAGTGTAGGGAGTAAAGGTGAGGCGGCGAGACGGGTGGGTAGCACCGTCTCGCAGGCCCAAGCAGACCAGTGGTTCATTTCGCGAAATAAAGAACAGAATAACAAGCAAGACAAACATGTACACGTAATCATCACTGTTACATATCACAAAATTGGGCTCAAAAAAGATAGTTTTACAACAGCAGCAAAAGGAAGAGGAGAGAGGGATTCTGGATCTTGGGAGTTGGTACGTCATTTCTCCTCGTCGGAAGAAGAATCCTCGCTCTCCTCGCCATAGAGCTGGGGGACCAGGTCACGGACGGTCACCGTTTCTAAATCATCCTTCACGACCCCCATATCCTTCATCATTTTCAGGACCAGCTCTGCCGCCCTTATGACAGCATCTCGGCATTGCTCCTCAATCTCGTCAAAAGAATAATGTGGTGGAGGTATCCGAAAGGGTTCACGGCTAGACGTTGACGCAGCGTCGGCCTGGAGGCGAGTATTCTGGGCTTTCATGTCCTTGACCTCCTCCTCCAGGGCCGCTACTCACGAGTGCAGCCGCTCCGCCGTCTCGGCATCCTGCGAGACGCCCGGTCATTAGTTAAAAGATAAAAGCTTTTTTGAAGGAAAAGTGTAAGGATAGGGCTTTACCACGCCGCCTTGGGCTTTCGCGAGGAGGGTCTAGGCATCAAACAACATTTTTGTGAGGTCCTCGGATTTCCCTCGCTCCGCCTCCAGGCCTGTCTCACTATCCTTCCATTTTTTGTTGATATATATGAGGCGGCGCGAGGCGGAGTGCGCGAACTCCAAGGCACGCATTTGGGCGTGGGAGGATTTCAGGACGAGATCTTGCGTGGACTCACTCTCAGGAGAGACGGCATCGAGACCGCCATAAAGTTCGTACCCCACGACAAAAGCTTGGCTGGTGGGCTCCTCCTACTCCTTCCTAGGGGGAAGGAGGGTGGAGATGGAGACGCGATTGGCATCCCGCCCCCACAATAGAACAGGGTCGCCGACGACATCTGAGACCACAGGGTTCAGGTTGAAGTTCATATGGGAAGAGGGGGTGGGATGACTGGAAGAAGCGCCTTCGCGAGAGGTGGTGGCAGCCTGCTGATTAGATGTGGCGGCAGGCTGGTTGGGAAGTGCCATCTCGCGAGTAGGCGAGATGGCCTGTTGAGGAGGCGAGCGGGGCGACTGAGACCCCTCCACCTTTGCAAGGCGCTCGCGAAAGCTCTGGCTATGAGACATGATGAATAGTTTACCGCAAGGAAGGAGGAAGTATGTGAAGGGGCAGCCTCTATTCGGGATAGGAATCACATATTTATAGGTTTCGGTGGGGGCCACAGAGAAGATTCTCTCATAAATACGTCCATAAATACGTTTTAATGACGAGCCTCGGTTGGATGTTCTTTCCGAGCTTAGAATAATCTCGAAAAGAGAGGGGATTGTGTACAACCTCAGACTCGCGAGAGTCCCTCGGGACACAAACAAAAGGAGGATGGGTGAGAGTTGTTGATAGGCGAGTGGGACCAGATTGTCCACTCGTAGGAGGCGAGGCGGGAGGTCTCTGCAATGGGCGAGACGCCCCCTTTTGGGACGCGAGAAGGCCTTTAGTGGTGAGAAGACCTCATTGCGGAGGATGCCTGCGAGACGACCAGGAGGGTTCGTCTCGCCTCCAGACGCTCCCCCACTCGCCACACAGAAAAGTGGTCGTTTTCACATTACTGTACCCAAGGGGGATTTTACTCTTCTACCCTGGGTAATTTTACACTTGCTCTTGATGGTCTGCATATAACTCCTCAGAACAGCGGAGTTTTGGCTGTTGGCAGACCCAATCAAGGGTACTCTGGTAATTTCAGGACATCTTAGTATGGTTATTTGCATATCCAACTCAAAAAACTATAAATAGACCCATAGGGGTTCTTCAGAAGTACACACAGATTTTGGCCCGGGACTTGAGAGGATTTTTCTGTGCTTTCTGAGGAGCTTCAAGCCCAGATTTTGGCTTTGGAGGGGAAGCTCTCAGAGATCTTCCGGGTAAGCGGTGGGACCTCCCTGCTGTGGCTTTGGGTCGGTTTCTAGTCCTTCACGACCAGTCGGAGGTCAAAGCTTGGGACGAGTAGGTGTTGGCTACGCCCCTATTTTTCGAACTTTTGTCGAAGTCAAATTTTGGCTTCAACAGTTGTTGTCCGTCTTGAAGTCCAGTCGCTTTGCCTTGCACTGGATGACCGCATCATACTTGGACATCCAGTCCATGCCCAAAATCACGTCAAAGTCCGACAGATCCAACACCTTCAGATCCGCAAAGAGAAGGAATTCACCTAGGCAAATAGGGCATCTCTGAATTCCTTGATTTGATATCACAAATTTTTCGGAGGGAAGTTTGACGTTGAAGCAATCTTCTAACTAATCCACGTCCAAACGATGTCTATCTACAAAACTCTGAGCTATAAAGGAATGAGTGGCACCCGAATCAAAGAGAACGCGCGCCCACCTATTCCGCACCTTAAACTCCCATATAACCATAGAATACGTAACTATAACAAACGAGGAACTAGAGCAACAATGCATATTAAAAGCTAGACTGGAATCTAACCTGTTATCACTTGAGTAGAGGTCTGAGTTTCCTGCATGGTCACCACATTTAGCTATCCTTTCCCTTTGTCCTGGTTTTGTGGCGGTGGCAGAACCCAAAGTGGGTTAGGCTGCAGTGGAGACTGAGCATGGGGGCATGAAGACTTCAGGTGCCCCTTTTGCTCGCACTGGAAGCATGCATTTTCCTTCGACCAGCAACGACTCACGTCGTGTCCCTTCTTTGCACAGAACGTGCACACCAGATCTCATTTGGGTGTGTCTTGGATAGCGAGCACCTGCTGCTGCTTCAGAGCGGCAGTCCTCTTATAACACCTTTCGTAAGGGTGGCCAGATCGACCACAGAAGGTACATATTTCTCCAGTTTTCTTCTTCAAAGAAGGGCTGGATGCCCTAGATCTTCCATCCTCATCGTCTTTCCTCTTCTCTTTTCTCGCCGCAGCACCTCGATTCTTGGTGTTGTCGATAGCCTCAACCGTCAAAGCGACTTCCACTGCCTCAGCGTAACTTTTCGCTCTACAATCACATGTCAACTGTTGGACATCGCTTTTTAGTCCTCCGAGAAAGCGTTTCACTCTTCCCGCCTCTGAAGCTATCATATCCGGAGCAAATCTGCTCAACTTACTGAACTCGATCTCATATTCGCTCACTGTGAGCTATCACTGCTTCAGATGCAAGAAATTATTCATCAGGCGGTCCTGCTCGATCGAGGGTAGAAACTTATTGAGCAGAATTTTTTGAAGGACTCACAAGAACATCCTTCCTTCAGACTCCCCTTTTCCCGAATCCACCAGATCTTCGCCAGTCTTTTTAGCTGATAGGCCGCAATCATCACCTTTTGGGCTTCTGCAACCTATAATACGAGAACATCTCCTCGATAGCGATGATCCAGTCTGTTGGAACCCTAGTTCTGATTTGGGAAAGGATCACTATTAGGTTTGTTTAGATTGACTCATCATGTATAGCCAGGGTCATGGTTGTGGCCTAGAGTCTAGGACAAGTCCTTAGAATCAACATCACACGGACCAGCCTTCAACAGACTACCAGAGACTCAAGCAATTGTGTCGACACTTCGGAAAGGCTGTGTCGACACCAAAAGCCAGATTATGTCGACACACAGACTTGTGTCGACACACAGAACAGTCAACAGCAATTGTGTCCACACACAGGACTTGTATCGACACACAACATCTGTCGACATCAACTGTATCGACACCAGAAGCCAGATCGTGTCGACACACAGGACTTGTGTCGACACACGGAACATCTGTCGACATCAACTGTGTCGACACCAGAAGCCAGATTGTGTCGACACACAGGACTTGTGTCGACACACAGAACATCTGTCGACAGCAATTGTGTCGACACACTCCACAGAAGCTGTGTCAAGAAGTTAAAGAAGAATTGCGGACTCAGCTCGACGAACTCCAAGCTCAGGTCGATGATCGCTGAACTCAAGACAGCTCAACAAAATAAGAAACTGAGCTCGATGATCTGCGAGCTTCGGTCGACGAATTCTGTGCAATCAGTTACAGTTGGTAGAATTAATTACAGTCAATGTCCAGGACATTTAATGTTGAACATTCCTAATAGGAAATAGTCGTTCAAAGGCAACATTAAATAGGGCTGTTTCAGAAGTTAATTCAGGATTAATTCCCAAGGCATCTTCTACTCTTGGGAATGCTTCCGCCGTCTTCAAAATAAATGAATTCAAATGTTTGAATTCGACAGAGAAGAGAATAATAAGAAACACAGAGTACCAGAGAACAGATAGAGAATAGACACACAGTGAAGGCTTTCCATTTTACAGAAAAGGATAAACTCTGCATCAATCTATATACTCATAGAGTTCTTCATTTGCTCCAGGCTTCTTAAGAGACACACAATCAATATCAGTCTAAGAATCTTGTTGGAGACATCATCAATCTGAAGGCCTGCTCACCCTGAAGCAAAGCTCAATCTTCTTGAACAACTCTATAACTCAGGGAGAGCTTTGTTAACATCAAATCCACTAAAGTCTTCTCTTAGACTGCTGACAGAGAAGACAACATCACTCTCTCTCCCCTCCTGTATAAAGGGTTCTTTAACTCCCTTCAAAAGTTATTCTTGGTTGCAAGTATCCTGATCAAAAGACTTGAGGTTTGGTTTTTGAGCACCTGATCAAAAGCTCATTGGTGGCAGTCACCTGATCAAAACTTGTAGTGGATTCCTACCAGGGTGGTAGAAGAGTGGATGCACCCAGTTAGGGGAAACCACTATATATCCTTGTGTTTTCTGTGTTGCTTGCTTTGTTCTTTACTTTTGTGTTGTGATTTTCTTTTCTGAGAATATAGATATAACTCTAACTAGTGCAAGTGAAGATCTATCCCTATCTTTCAATTGGTATCAGAGCAGGTTTTCTTGGTTGTACATGCTAACACCTGAACCAAAATGATCTGATAGATCTTATACATCTTTAGAGTTTATCATGGCACAAAATGAAGATTTTTCAAGCACCAGACCTCTTATATGCAATCTTGATAAGCTTGCACTATAGAAGACAAGGATTAGGTTTTATATGAACTTCATTGATGAAAATATTTTTAATTCCATTTTGACAGGACCAACTCAACCTCAGGAAACAACAATTATCAATGTTGTTCCATCATCTCAATGGACAGATGCCCAGAAAAGGCTGAAGATTGTTGATGCACAAGCAATGAACATTCTTGCACAATTAATGTCTGATGACATTTTTCAGGAAGTTGCTGAATGTTCATCTGCAAAAGATATGTGGGACTCCCTCACAGCAATGGTTGCAGGATTAGCTAAAGAAAGAAACTTTAAAGCTGAAACCTGGAGTGACTCTGAAGCTTCATCCTGTACAACTGATGATAAAGAAGAGTCAAGAGCAAGAGAGTTCTACTTAATGGCAATAAATGCCTCTTTCAGCAACCTTGATGAAGAATCAAACTCTGATGAAGAATCAGAAGAAGATCAAGTAATCTCTACTCTTGATCTTTCATCAGAGGAATTTAAAAATGATTTTAAATTATTGTGTAAAGACTTAATTCAATCTGAGAAGGAAATAAAACTTCTCAGAGAGAAATTAAATACTGTATCCTTTGAAAATATAACACTCAAAAAAGATTTAAAGAATGCTCTTGAACAACTAAGTTATTTAGAATCAATTAAAGGAAAAGATAAGTTAAAGGACATTGAAAAAATTACTGAAGAATTACAAAAGAGTAAATCAAATCAATTTAAAAATCTTCAGAAATTTTTTGTTCAAAATAATTCATCGAACCAAGATCGACGAAAACAACATCATTCGTCGAACAAAGCTCGACGAACTATGGACAAATATTTCAATCTTAACTGGTCAGGAATCTATGCTCGACGAAATAAATATGTTTCGTCGAACAGAGGTCGACAAAATGGAACAGAGAAAACAATTTCAATTGTTCTCTGAGCAGAGATCGACGATCTCAATACCATTCGTCGAACTCAGTTAGACGAAATGACCTTAATTCGTCGAACTCAAAATTTCAGAGTAGAAATTTTAACTTATTCATAATCATAATCAACATTTTACAAATCCTTTTACTGAGTGGATAATCCCTCTTAAAACATATCATCCACTTGGTTATGAAAATCAACCTGGATATTCTTTTAATTCTAATTATTATAAAAGAGAACCAGGACCCAAGGTAATCTGGGTCCAGAACTTCTAGCATCTCTTTTCAGGAAAAGACCTATCTTACCACAGATAAATATTGGTATTTGATAGTAACCAAAAGACTTCAGTCTCAGCCAATACAGGGGATACATTAGTGGCTGTATAGTGAGAGATTGTTTGAAAGACTACAACAGTAGAGAGAGACTGTTTATTCTAATAGATTATAAAGTCTACTCAGATTGGAGGCAATAAATGTGTGCAAGGAAAAGTTATTAGGGGGAGATTATTTGATTGCTTGGAAGGATGCAGAAATAGCTTTATTTTTTTATTTTATTTTAAAAGCACCCATGTACATCTACTGAAAATTCTTATAAATCAAGCAGATTGTTTTTGCTTTGCATTTTTATTTGTTTTTATGTAAATAGTGTCCTCACCCAAATAGGGGGAGATTGTTGGAACCCTAGTTCTGATTTGGGCAAGGATCACTATTAGGTTTGTTTAGATTGACTCATCATATATAACCAGGGTCGTGGTTGTGTCGTAAAGTCTAGGCCAAGTCCTTAGAATCAACATCATATGGACCAGCCTTCAACAGACTGCCAGAGACTCAAGCAATTGTGTCGACACTTTGGAAAAGCTATGTCGACACCAGAAGCCAGATTGTGTTGACACACAGTACTTGTGTCGAAACACAGAACATCTGTCGACAGCAATTGTGTTGACACACAGAACATCTATCGACATCAACTGTGTCAACACCAGAAGCCAGATTGTGTCGACACATAGGACTTGTGTCGACACACAGAACATCTATCGACATCAACTGTGTTGACACCAGAAGCCAGATTGTGTCGACACATAGGACTTGTGTCGACAAACAGAATATCTGTCGACAACAATTATGTCGACACACAGGACTTATGTTGACACACTCCACAGAAGCAGTGTCAAGAAGTTAAAGAAGAACTGTGGACTCAGCTCGACGAACTCTAAGCTCAGTCGACGATCGTTGAACACAAGACAGCTTGACAAAATAAGAAACTGAGCTCGACGATCTGCGAGCTCCGGTCGACGAATTCTTTGCAATCAGTTACAGTTGGCAGAATTAATTATAGTCAATGTCCAGGACATTTAATGTTGAACATTCCTAATAGGAAATAGCCGTTCAAAGGCAACATTAAATGGGGTTGTTTCAGAAGTTAATTCAGGATTAATTCTCAAGGCATCTTCTACTCTCGGGAATGCTTCTGCCATCTTCAAGATAAATGAATTCAAATGTTTGAATTCGACAGAGAAGAAAATAACTAGAAACACAGAGTACAAGAGAACAAACAGAGAATAGACACACAATAAAGGCTTTCCATTTTACAAAAAAGGAGAAACTTTGCATCAATCTATATACTCACAGAGTTCTTCATCTGCTCCAGGCTTCTCAAGAGACACACAATCAATATCAATCTAAGAAGCTTGCTGGAGACATCATCAATCTGAAGGCCTACTCACCCTGAAGCAAAGCTCAATCTTCCTGAACAACTCTATAACTCAGGGGGAGCTTTGTTAACATCAAATCCACTAAAGTCTTCTCTTAGACTGTTGACAGAGAAGACAACATCACTCTCTCTCCCCTCCTGTATAAAGGGTTCTTTAACTCCCTTCAAAAGTTATTCTTGGTTGTAATTCTCCTGATCAAAAGACTTGAGGTTTAGTTTTTGAGCACCTAATCAAAAGCTCACTGGTGGCAGTCACCTGATCAAAACTTGTAGTGGATTCCTACCAGGGTGGTAGAAGAGTGGATGTACCCAGTTAGGGGGAACCACTATATATCCTTGTGTCTTCTGTGTTGCTTGCTCTGTTCTTTACTTTTGTGCTGTGATTTTCTTTTCTGAGAATATAG
Organism: Platanthera guangdongensis; assembly: GCA_039583875.1. Classification (NCBI taxonomy): domain Eukaryota; kingdom Viridiplantae; phylum Streptophyta; class Magnoliopsida; order Asparagales; family Orchidaceae; genus Platanthera; species Platanthera guangdongensis. Next base: position 64,280 of record JBBWWR010000263.1, read on the forward strand.
ATATAACTCTAACTAGTGCAAGTGAAGATCTATCCCTATCTTTTACAGTCATTCAAAACCATAAAGTTGGCACTCCTGTCATAGGTAGGGGGTCTCAATCGCTGGAAATGCGAAATAAAATTCATCTCTGGTGGTAGCGTCACCGGGGGCACCCGAGGAGCAGGAATAACGGGTACGGCTTGACCCACGACAGGATCTTGCACTAAGGGTTGCTGCGCTGGAGCGACATACAACAATGACTGAATCTGCAATTGCATCGCCACCAACTATCTCGATAATCCTCGTTACTCTGACGCAAACTCTCGATCACCGCATCACTTTACGCACCTGACGACTCACCCTTCAACTGTGGAGTCGACCGAGTCGCAGGACGTCTTGACAGCATTTCTAGAAAAGTAACGAATGACTCATCAAAATCTTAGATTACAACTAGGTCACACAACTCAGTTCAGACCATACTTAAAAGACACTTGCTTATGTTGCAGCTTGCTCTGGGATTTTATAATAATGTTATGTCCTACTTAGGATGATATCCTCTCATCCTATTAACTCATGTGCCTATGATATGAATGCATGAATTCTTTATTCAATTTTAAAAAAATCATTTGTGTACTTATGTCATCATGTAAATCTTAACTTAGCACGTGTACTTATGTGATGATATGTTATGTATGCACTGATATGCATTCTAAAAATACCTTAATGTATGTTATGAGCAGCGTACACATGAAATGTTATGCATCTCATACTACATAACAGCGCATGCAACGAGAAAAGAAAACGTGCTAATGGGCACCCATGTGGTGATGGTTATGCATCATATAGTACATAATCGTCACATGTTGCCACATATGGTGGATCCATATACAAACACATATTATGCATCTCATACTACATAATATGCCCCGTATACTTTTTATCATCATATGAGTGTAGTGACTATGCTTCGGCTAAGACGTACTGATGACACATCGATGTGTGTATGCAAATGAATGGAGGAAATCAAAACTATATGAGATTGGTTGGTTCGACCAACTTGTCAATCCAACATCTCTCTGATACCAAATGTCACAACCCGCATTTTCTCCGTATTTAAAGGTTATATCAGAGTAAGGGAAAAACACGAGTCATGATGCCACGTCAGCATGAGATAACTACAGACGTTCAAGCGAGATCTCAACTAAACACTTCTTTAGAAAATTTATATGTTAATTAAGGGAAAACCAGTTTTAGTTAAGCAGTTAATTGTATCCCTCGGCTTAGTGGATCAGCTAGTCCAAGAATAAAAATATAGTTATACGCTGTGAAAAAATACTTTGTTTAGGTTGATTTTAAACACCCTACATGAGTATAACCGTCCTCGAAGGACAACTCATGTTATGCAAGACTCTAGATTAATAATAAATATAGGAAAAATTCTTTACGTTAACCCAAAAGTAGTGGCTTAATTTTGAAAGAGATTGCATGAATGATATACTAATAATAAGGTTTTATAAGTTAAAAATATCTAACATGCAGCCCTAACACAAAACATCCCAGAGAGCAAGTAGTCTAAACAATCCGAAAGAAAATAACTAGCAGCTAGCAAGATGTCCAAAAATTAACAACCATGTGGGCGTCAACAACCCGACACGAACCCATAATAATTCAAAAGTATGTCTAAACTAAGTAAAGTAAACTAAAACAACAAACTACCTCGAAAGGGTGAGGTAAAAACTACAGTCAACACTACTGCTCAGGAACTCCAAAACCAGCTCCACTACCTGCCACTGCTCTGAACTTGTGGCATCCCAAAGATAGAATGTCTCAGCAAGAAGGTACAAGTGATGACAGAAATTTAAACAAAAGCAAGCACGAGTCATAAGGGGTACCAACCCAAGATCAAAAGTACTGAAGTAAAGTACAGTAGTAAGGTACAAAAATCAGAAAGGAACACTTACGTGAATCGTCACGTACCCCAAAATACCATAGATGCACAAGACTATAAGGGGGAAAATGCGATTAAATTGTCAGGAAGAATTGCATAACTCTATTAGCGACATGTGATCAACTCTACCAAAAAAACACGGGCGAGGTGGTCACTCATCCGGACACACCCTCATAGATAAAATATTCGTTTAACTGTGGGGGGGACTCAAACACTCCACCATTCACCGCAGATGCTCAAACACTCGGTAGAGTTCCACAAGTTACTAATAAAAGGATCAAACATTGCGGCGGTGGTTTCGTCCACTAACACCCGCAACAAAGAAAAACCATGATATAAATCTCAAGACTTGACACATCAGATTCTATTAAATATCGCTAGATTGGAAACGGTTGATCAAACTTTAGGAAAGATTCAAGACTTCAAATAAACTCTATCTCGTCCTACACGGTAGCTAAGAGACAATTAAAAGATAAAGATTCAACCGCATCAGTAAATCACTAACAACTCTACAATGTAAGATTAGCATAATCATGAACATAAAAATGTAAGTGGATCTTAAGTAAAAGATCAAAACAGTAACACTGATCAGCAAGTCAATCATGATAACAACACTAAATAAGGAAGATTAGAAATTACATCAAGATTAGAAGAGGGGGGAAGAGGGGAGAAACCATCACTTGCCTTGGTTTTGCCGGAAAAACTCTCCAAATCACACCTTGTCGTAGATTGGGGCTAAGGAAAGCGGAAGAAATCGAAATCTGAACGAGGATGACCGAAATATATAGAAGTTAAGGCCAAAACCCTAACGGAAAAAACTCAAGAAATGGGGAAAAAAACTGTACCGCAATAGCATAGCTCTCGTTGAGAGCTTTCTGGATCTACGTTCGATTCAAGATTTGGAGCACCGGAGCACCGTCGACAGCCACCGGAAGAATCACGAAAGAACTTTTCTCTCTCGCTTGTGCTGCTCTTGTTCGCGATTTACGGGAAGGAAGGAGTACAGCTTAAATGAAGGAAGAGGAAGAAAGAGAAGTAGGTATATATATATATATAATAAATGTAGTATTAAAATAATATACCTTCAACAGTTAAATACTTACGAAAAAAACAGACCGGAGTTGGCTAAACCGGAATTCTCGAGAAGGAGTCATGGATTCCTCGAGAAGAACAGAGGGAAACATTTCTCGGGTAGAAGGCAGTATCTCTAGAGCTAAAGAGGCATCTCAAGTATAGGTAAAGTTCTTTCGAGAATAAAGAGAGACTTCTCGAGTAGAGGAAGAAGAGTTTTCGGGAACTAAAGAAAGCTTTCAGAGAAGTGAGGGAGACTTCTCGGGTAATAGAGCAGACTTCTCGAGAACAGATAGAAGCATTTCACGGGAACAACAAGACAGGACTTCTCGAGAATGAAGGATAAATCTCGAGTATTATGTATGAAGCTTCTCGAGCATAGATAAGGACTTCTCGAGAACAAGGAGAGGCCATTTCGAGAATAAGTAGGTCATTAACAGAGTTTCAGCTTTGTCTAATTATAAACAATCAGTCAACAATACAGACTAAGTGCCCTCTGGTTTGGATGAAAAATTGCACCGTAGACGAATGTCAGCGCTACGAATCTAACGACGAAGATAAAAACACTAGAATCTGATGCACCATTCTCGAGATACAATCACCATGTGCTCACAACAAGCATAAATATCATAAAACTTCAAATACGCGTCGAGACTCCAAAAACGCTCGGGTCGCAACAAAACTGGACAAGCGAGTCCAAAAGCACAAACTCAATGCTTCCATCATGAAGACCTTCAATCACATCAAAAACCCCAAAATCTGGTCAAACCGACCCAACGGACGGGAAAACGCACTAACTGTGCAGCGCCATCAACATGACGTAAAAAGGTAATGCCATGTCATCATAATTATGACGATACCAAATCAAATAATATCATCGGAAAATCGGGGGCGTTACAGTCACTCCCCCAAAAAAGAAGTTTCATCCAGAAACTTAACACCACTACAAAACCAAAGCAAAACGAGAAAATCGAAAACATCCATAAGCATGGAGACATACCAAAAACTAAGGAAAGAGATGCAGATGAGATTCTCTCGTCGCCAACCCCAATTCCCACGTCGTGCTCTCGACGTCTTGATTTCGCGCACCGGGAAAAACTCAGGAAATGTGAAAAACTTTACCACGATGGCGTAGCTATCGTTGAGAGCTTTCCGGATCTACGTTCGGTTCAAGATTTCGAGCACCGGAGCACTGTTGGCGGCCACCAGAAGAATCACAGAATAACTTTTCTCTCTCGCTTGCGCCGCTCTGGTTCGGGATTTACGGGAAGGAAGGAGTACGGCTTAAATGAAGGAGAAGAAGAAAGAGGAGTAGGTATATATATATAATACATGTAGTATTAAAATAATATACCCTCAACAGTTAAATACTTACGAAAAAAATAGACTGGAGTTGGCCGAACCGAAATTCTTGAGGAGGAGTCATGGATTCCTCGAGAAGAACAGAGGGAAGCATTTATCGCGTAGAAGGCAGTATCTCGAGACCTAAAGAGGCATCTCGAGTGCAGGTAAAGTTCTTTCGAGAATAAAGAAAGACTTCTCGAGTAGAGGAGGAAGAGTTCTCGGGAACTAAAGAAAGCTTCTCAAGAAGTGAGGAAGACTCCTAGGGTAATAGAGCAGACTTCTCAGGAACAGGTATAAGCATTTCACGGAACAACAAGACAGGACTTCTCGAGAACGAAGGACAGATCTCGAGTATTATGTATGAAGCTTCTCGAGCACAGACAAGGACTTCTCGAGAACAAGGAGAGTCCATCTCGAGAATACGTAGGTCATTAACAGAGTTTCAGCTTTGTCTAATTATACAACAACCAGTCAACAATACGGACTAAACGCCCGCTGATTTGGATGAAAAATTGCACCGTAGACGAATGCCAGCGCTACGAATCTAACGACAGAGACAAAAACACAAGAATCTGATGCACCATTCTCGAGACACAATCACCACATGCTCACAACGAGCATAAATATCATAAAAGTTCATATACGCGCCGAGACTCCAAAAACGCACGGGCCGCAACAAAACTGGACAAGCGAGTCCAAAAACACAAACTCAATTCTTCCATCATGAAGACCTTCAATCACATTAAAAACCCCAAAATCTGGTCAAACAGACTCAACAGACGTGAAAACGTACTAACGGTACAGCGTCGTCAACATGACGTAAAAAGGAACTCCCTCACGTCATAAATATGACGATACCAAATCAAATAATATCATCGAAAAATCGGGGAGCACTACAGTGGTGGTCAGAGTTGATTGTAGTTGACCTGCAGATGCAAGGGAGGCAGAGACGAGGATCGAGACTCTGCTTTAAATCGTGAAAATGAAATGATTAAGATGAAGGGAGACAATGAAGTTGTTTTTGAAAAAAAAGGAGGAGGAACTACCAAAAATTAGGGAAACATTGAGCATGTGTGAGG
>JBBWWR010000264.1:0-167066 GCA_039583875.1 Platanthera guangdongensis
TGGTGATGTCGTTTGGTTTGACCAACGCACCTCAGCCTTCATGGATATGATGAACAAGGTGTTCAACGAACTACTTGGATAAGTTTGTGGTGGGTTTTTATTGATGACGTGCTTGTCTACTACCGCAGTGCTGAGGAGCATGAACAGCATCTGTGATTGGTATTGGCCACTTGCGAGACCAACGGTTATTTGCCAAGCTAAGCAAATGCGAGTTTTTGTTGCCTCAAGTTGCCTTTCTGGGTCATGTCATTAATCACCATGGCATTTCAGTGGATCCCGAAAAGATTGCTGCAGTCATGGAGTGGAGAAGACCAGAGACACCCAAGGAGATTCGAAGCTTCTTGGGATTGGCCGGCTATTATCGCAGATTTGTCGAAGGTTTTTCTACGTTGGCCGCACCTTTGACTCGCTTAACCCAGAATAATGTGGCGTTTGAGTGGAATGACAAGTGTGAGGCCTCATTCCTTGAACTCAAAAACAGATTATGTACCGCTCCTGTGTTGATCTTGCCGACAGAAGGGATAGATTATGACGTTTTTGTGGATGCGTCGCACGTTGGACTTGGATGTGTATTAATGCAAGACAAAAAGGTGATTGCATATGGGTCTCGGCAGTTGAAAAGTCATGAAAAGAACTACCCAATGCATGATTTGGAGTTCACAGCGGTGATATTTGCATTGAAGTTGTGGAGACACTTACTTTATGGTGCGCAGTGTAAAATCTTTACGGATCATAAAAGTTTAAAGTACGTCTTCACGCAAAAGGAACTGAATCTGCGCCAACGGCGATGGCTTGAATATGTAGCTGATTATGATTTGGACATTCAGTATCATCCGGGGAAAGCGAATGTTGTGGCCGATGCATTGAGTCGGAAGACGGGGAAATTATTTCATCTTTCAGTCGACCGTCTTGTGGAGGACTTTCTATTGATGGATATTTTTGTGGGCAAATATGACCCGCAAAGTCATTCGATGGTAGAAGAACCTTCATGGCTGGTGCTTGCAAGACAACATCAAAAGGATGATCCTGATCTTTTACATTTGTTTCTTCGAACAGAAAAGCGTGAATTATCGGATTTTTCTATTGAGGGGGCACGTTAAAGTATCGTGGTCGAGTTAGTATTCCCGCAGTTGGAGACATTCGCGAGAGGGTATGTCGGGAAGCACGTGGCTCAAGTATGGCCTACCATCCAGGCTCAACAAAAATGTACCGTGATTTGAAACAAATGTCTGGTGGTATGAATGAAAAGAGATATAGTGCAATTTGTATCTGAATGTCATACCTGCAAGCGGGTGAAAGCTGATCATGGGAGGCTGGTGACAAGTTGACACCATGGAGATTCAACATGGAAGTGGGAAAGCATCTCAATGGATTTTATTACAGGCCTACCAAGATCTCCACGAGGACATGGACTCCGTGTGGGTGATCGTGGATAGATTGACCAAGTGTGCTCATTTCATACCATTTAAGGTCAACTACCCGATGAAGACAATAGCGGAGCTCTATTTGAACGAGATCATCCGACTGCATGGTGTGCCAGTCAATATCATATCAGACAGGGATTCCCGATTTACTTCTCATTTCTGGAAGAGTCTACAAGAGGGTTTGGGGACGGATTTACGTTATTCCACTGCATACCACCCTCAGACGAATGGCCAAACAGAACGAGTAAATCAAATCGTGGAAGATATGATTCGATGCTATATTATTGAGTATGGCGGAGCGTGGGATGAACGTTTGTGGCTTATGGAATTCACATATAATAACAGCTATCAAGAAAGCTTGCAAATGGCTCCGTTCGAAGCTTTATATGGGCGTCGATGTCGGACTCCCCTCTTTTGGACTGAGGTTGGCGAGCAGCCTTTGTTGGGCCCAGAGGCACTTGAGGACATGGAAGTTGCCGTACGACTTATTCGGGAGAAGCTCCGAATTGCCCAAGAGCGATATGAAAAGTACGCCAACCGACGAAGGTCGGAATTAGAGTTTGCGGTGGGGGATTCTGTTTTCTTGAAAGTCTCCCCAATGGTTGGAATTAAACGGTTTGGAAAAGAGCGCAAATTAGACCAAAGGTTTGTGGGTCCCTTCAAGATTCTTGCACGAGTTGGTGCATCCGCTTACAAGATAGAATTACCCGTGAACTTTCCTGGTGTTCACGACGTGTTTCATGTTAGCCAACTTCGCAAGTGTGTGCGACATGACACGCAAGTGTTGGACGTGGTGCCACAATTGGCGACAAACCTTTCTTATGTGGAGATCCTCATCCGGATATTGGACTCCCAAGATCGCGTGTTGCGGAAAAAGAAGATTGTTATGGTCAAGGTGTTATGGAAAAATCAGAATGTGGAAAGCGTGACGTGGGATCTCGAGTCAACGATGAGGGCGGCTCACCCTCATTTGTTCCCGTAAATAAGCTGGTATGTGAATTGGTGTTTTTTTTTGCATTGCTGTTTTTGGTTTGTTACCTTCTTTGATTGAGATCAAAATGATTGAAAAGTTTCGAGGAGAAACTTTTTGTTAGGGGGAGTGATTGTAAACACCCCGGAGTTTTTGATTGCGTACGCTTGATGGGCGTACGTTGGCTTTGACCGTTGTTCGAGCATGGTTTTCCCGCGGGCTTGCGAGTGGCTGTTTTGGTAGCCAAGTTGCACGATTCCCCAGCAAACCAGAGTCCAAATTGGGGACTCGGTGAGGCCTCTTAGGGAATGTTTGCACTTTTTCCTGCCAGGGTAATATTGCTCAAAACGGGTTGCTACAAAAAAAGGTAAAAAGTTCTTAAGGCAAAAATGGTCTAGGACGACACAGAAACATTTTTCAAAACAGGGAAAAATAGTCATTTTTGTGCGTGACACGCCCCCCGACACGGGCGTGTCGGGGCGTGACCCAGGGCGTGACCTGGGGGAGACCTCCTTGACTCGACGAATTTTTCTTGTGTCGAGTTAAGCTCGAAGAAAGGGGTACACGCCCCGTGACACGGGCGTGTCACGGGCCGTGTCCCGCAATATCGAGTGTCAAGTATCGAGTGTCGAGTGTCGAGAGAGGGGACACGGCCTGTGACACGGGCGTGTCACAGGGCGTGTCAAGCTGGGTCGAGTGTCGACACTTTTGGTCGACGAGGTGTCGACACGGGCTACACGCCCTAGGTCACGGGCGTGACCGACCCGTCACGGGTGTGTACCCGGCCGTGTACCGTGTGGATAGACTTGGATTTGCCGACTTTCTGCGCCGCTTAAGGTACACGCCCTGCGTCACGGGCGTGACACAGGGCGTGACCGGCCCGAAAATCGACTTTTTCCAGTTTTTTGTGCCGTTCATTTCCTTGATTCTGCATCTAACGGTCCAGCTCTGTTCTGGAGAAAATAAGGCCGAAACAGAGTTTCTCCTCCTCATTTCACCTTCTCTTCAGCTTCTTCCTCATTCCAAAAGGAACTCAAGGGAGCAAGGGATAAAGCAAGGCAAGGATAGAGAGGAGCAACCGTCGCGGCATCGTCTCGGTTCAGGCAAGCGGTGTTCTTCACCCTTGCCAATCTTCTTTCTTGTCTTTGATTGTGCAAAATAGCTAGTTTTTCTCTTTCAATTTTTCTAGCTTGTTCTTCTTGTTTTGTGTTATCCCTCACTAGCCTTATGATGCTTTTGAATTTCCCTATGCTCCATGAATATGATTTTCCATGCTTAGTTTTGTTTAGGATGATTTATGTAGTTTATCTTGTTCATGTGATTCATGTAGCTAAGTAGATTCATGTTCTTTTAGCCTTGCTCATTTATGTAATTTTTCCTTGTTCATATCAAAAGCATGTAATTCTTTCTTGGTATGTCATGAAGTTAATCAAACTCTATCAAGTTTGACATAACTTTGGCCATTTGTAGTCATGTGTGAGGATGAAGGAAGGGAATGTGTGTACTTGGGTTATGGTGAGATTTGCTTATGGTGTTAAGGTTAGGTTCGTTTATGGTGAGTTTTGCGAGGAGAATGGTGAACCATGGCAGAAGCGTTTGTGTGAGGATTCGGTAAGGGGTGGTGTGGGTTAAGCCTTTGTGGCCACCGGTTTGGATTTGTGGTGTAGAGCACCATTTTGGCCCCGATTTGGGCTGGCTTTTATAGGTGCGTTCCACTTTAGGGCTGCCACCAAAAGACCCTTGCTGAATCGCATTTAACCGCTGCTTATGTTTCACTCGTATAGTTGTTTTACTAAGGATGATGGAATGGGCATGTGTTTTGCCCTTTTGCTCCTGCGGGTTGGCAGGACTTGCTGAAACTTGTACCCACTTGTGCGCGTTTGGCATGTGTTTGGTGAGTTTTTCCATTAGTTTTGTTCACTCACTTTACTTACATGAAACATTGCTACGGGGTTGGTAAGCCGCTTTGTCATATTTGCTGAACTATCTACTATATTGTGTAGCTTTGATGATTGCTGAGGTGTTCTTGCTTGAATGCCTCGGGTGCAGGTTGTAGCCGGTTGAGCGGCTAGTGCTTGGATCGAGTTTCTTGGGAGTTAGCCGAGCTTACTGAGCTAGGTAGTTCTTTTTTTTATTGTACAGACATACATGTGCCCCAATGGGTTCGTGTCAGCTTGTTGGCGCCCATTGATGGCTTTCTTTACTTGTGATATATGAATAATAGACTGCTAATGTGACTCATTTGGATGAGATGATGTCTTCTAGCTCTTGGGAAGAATTTATGGTAGGTTGCATTAGGTATTTTTAAGCTAAACAAACCTATTATTGTATCCATGCATAATATGTTTTGGTTACCAAACACGTATTTTCCAAATGACGTAAACAAAGATGATTTCTTATAGTAGTATCACTATAGACTGCATATAGGAGATCGTCATAAATAAACAAAGTATTTCCGCCGCGTACAAATACAGTTTTTGATACCTAAGGCCGAGGGATACGGCCATTAAATCCGAAGGTTTTCTTGCATTTTACTGCTGAATTTCAACTCATACAGTAAGCGTCAAGGGTTGTCTGAGCGTGTGCAGTTATCCCCTGCACGACGTGGCATCATAACCCGTAGTTCCTCTTGCTCTGATACGAGGTACTCATTGAGGAAATGCGGGTTGTGACACATACAGGCAGTGTCGACACACAGTGAAGAATTGTCTACATAATCAGTGTCGACACTTAGAAGCAGTGTCGACACCTAGAGAAACTTTGTCGACATCAAAAGTGTCGACACTCAACAAACTTCAACAAAGTTAAAGTACATATGTCGACACAAAGAAGATGTGTCGACACTCAGCAAAGTTTCAACACATGAAGGCATGTGTCGACACAAAGGAGATCTGTCGACACTCAGCAAGTTTCAACAACAAAAGAAGATGTGTTGACACAAAGGAGATGTGTCGACACACAGCAGAAATCAACTAAGTATTGAAGATTAAGTACTTGTGTCGACACACTCAATCAGTATCGACACATTCAACAGAAGGCTTGTGTCGACACACATAATCAGTGTCGACACATTCTGAAGATGCACTGTCGAGAAGCTGTTACCACAACACAAGGAGTTGTGTCGACACCAACAAGGCTAGTGTCGACACTTAGTCTACTTGTGTCGACATTTAGTCTATTTGTGTCGACACATAATGACTATCTGTCTCGACACTCTCAGACAGTGACAGAGATTTCAAGAAGTGACTGGATGACTTGACAGCTGCCATTTCGACCGGTCAACTGCAACTGTCAGAGCCATCAGAAAGTTGTTAGAAACCGGATCAGCCGGTTACCTTGGAGGAAGAATATTTAAAGACCTTTCTCCTTCAACAGAAAGGGGGATTAACAGATTGACAACAATCAATCAAGAGATCTAACAACACAAAAAGTAGAAGACCTTCAACAAAAGATATAAGAAGTTGGAGAGAGAGAGCTCCTTCTAAGAAGAGCAGCTGTTGAACCGGGCTGCTTAGTAAGATTTAGATTGAGATCTAAATCTCAAGACATAAGTTGATTGAAGATCATCTTCAGGAGATTCAACCCTACTGTGTTCTAATTCAAGAAGCTTTGAAGAAAGCCAAGGGAGGTTGATCTCTTCCAAGTTCTTCCAAGAACTCATCAAGAAGCCAGTCAACTTCTCTCTCTCTGTCAGGGTTGTGGCTAATTACTTTGTAAAATTAAATTCCTGTAGGATCTTGTATAGATATGAGTTGTAAGCTTAAATCTATAAAGGCTGAGTGGTAGGGATTTTGAGCTTGAGTGTAGGAGAATCATTTCTATGAGTGTAGGCCTTGTTGAAGGCTGAGGTAGGGCTGTTTTAGCCTGAGTGTATGTCTTGTTGAAGACTGAGTGGTAGGGCTTTGTGCCTGAGTTGTAGGAGTGGGGTCACTCTGAGTTGTAGGAACCTATTTTGGGGTTCTGAGCTGTAAGATCTGAGGATCTAAGGAGAAGTAGATAAGTTAGGCCGAATCTGATACACTACTAGATAGGAGAAGGGGGAAAGTGGATGTACCCAGACCTTGGGGTACCACTATAAATCCTGTGTGCACTCTGTGTGTGATTAATTCTGTGATTATTGTATTATCTGTGCTGAATTGCTGTAGAGAATTACAAATACATGTCTTATTATTCAGTGTTTCTGCCTGTAATTTCAAAAAGATTAAGTTCACCTATTCACCCCCCCCCCTCTAGGTGATTAGGTACTATTTCTTTCAAGTGGTATCAGAGCCAGGTTACTCAAAAAGGACATAACAGTCTGAGTAAGATCCTGTAGGCAGAATCAGAATAAACAAGAATCAAGAAAATGGGTTCTAGTGAGAATCACAAAAAGCTAGGGTCCATAAAACTGCCAATCTGTAGAAAAGAGATTTTTGGCATATGGAAAAAGATGGTTAGACTCTTTATGGAAGCATCTGACCCAAGAATATACATTACAGTCAAAGAAGGGTCATATGTGCTAATGGAGATATCTATTCTAGATGCAAATCAGAAAACTCCCAAGGATTATTCAGAAATGACCAAAAATGAAATAATTCTGGCCACTATGGACAAGAGGGCACAAAATATTATTGTTAGTGCAATTGATGATGCAACATTTCTGAATTTGATTCATTGCAAAACTTCAAAGGAAATGTGGGATACTTTGATAGTCTATATGGAAGGGTTTGAAGAAGTTAGACAAGACAGGAATTCCTTGTTAAATCAGGAGTATGAAAGCTTCAGACAAGGAAAGTCTGATAGCATTATTGAATGCTACAAGAAGTTTTATAGGATAGTAAATGAATTGATGTCCTATGGAAGAGAATTCAGCAACTATGAGCTGAATGGCAAGTTTTTAAGATCCCTGACTAAGGACTGGGATACCAAGATTTGTGTCATTAGGGAAGTGGCCAAACTAGCTGATATACCTCCTCCAACATTATTTGGAAAATTGTTATCTTATGAGATGCAGTTAATGGCAAGAAAAGAGGAAGAGAAGACTACTAGAGTGGAGCACAAGGAAAGATCTGTGGCCTTCAAGACTGAATCCGCTAGGAAGTATAGGAGCAAGTCTCCATCTCCACCACAAACAGTTGCTGATACTGCTTTAGAAAATTCAGAGAACCAGAACTTAAACAGCAGTGAAAGAGATGAGCATTTTGCTGCCTTTACAAGGCAGTTTCAAAAGTTTCTGAAAAAGAAGCGGTGGAGGTCTATGCCATCCACTTCTCAGCCAAAAGATGACTACTATCAGAAAAGGAAGTCATCAAGGAATGACAGAAGTAAGTCCAAGCCAAGCAAAGCTACATCTTCTAAGATATTGTGCTATTGCTACAATAGATAGGGACATATAGTAGCTAACTGTCCAGAAAAGAGGAAGGAGTCAACTGACAAAAAGAAGACTCAGTTTAAGAGCAAAAAGGAAAAGTCCTTTGTTGCTAAGAAAGATAAAAGTTTGACTGATCAGTCATCATCTGAAATAGAATCAGAAGCTGAAGCCTATATTGGCTTGTTTGCTGAAGAGGAAGAAGATAAGTTCATGCAGCTGATGAATTCAATTTATGAGCACGAGGACAATCAGTGCAAAGGGCTAATGGCTTTATCTGAAGGAGACAAGATCCAGGATCAGCCTGGACCTAGTAAGGTATAAAGTTGTTCTTCTAGTTCAATTTCTTATACTGAGTCAGAATCAGATACATCTGCATCAAGTGATGTGGGTGGTTCTGAATCTGAAAGTGATATTCATCAATAAATTGATGAATATAGGGACTTTTTGCAGGCCTTAAAGAAGAGCAAAACCTTGGCCAAAACTCAGGCAAAGGAGATTGTTAGTCTTAAATTGGCTGCTGCTGATTCAGAAAAGTTGTTTGATCAAAAACTGAATGAAATAGCCAGGCTGAAGAAATTACAGTTATTCAGATGGGTACTATTACATTTAAGAATGATCAAATTAGAAATCTGGAGGCTAGACTTCAGAAGGAGAGAGAGATTGTAGAAAGTTTTTCTAAACCAAAATCAGTTTTACCTTTGATAGATGAGTTTGTACCTCAAAAGGGTAAGACTGGATTAGGGTTTACAAAACCTGCCAGGACTGCTAAGTCCAAATCTAAGGGCAAAGTCCCAGCACTCAACAAGAAGGCTGTTGTAGATAAAATAGCCAAGGTTGTACCTAAATAAAGGTACAACAGGTTTGAGTGTTGGTGTTGTGGCAAAATAGGCCACTTTGCCATAGATTGTTGGCACAATTCAAGTGTCAAGGAGAGTAGCAAACTGCCTGATAGAAGAGCTACAGGTAGTTTTGTTAAAAGTCAAACTAACCTGCACCAAGGACCCAAGAGTTATTTGGGTTCTAAGGTTAAGTAATCTGTTTTGCAGGTGAGTCCAAGTGGCCATGCCCCTATATGGTACTTGGACAGTGGATATTCCAGGCACATGACTGGAACTAGGGGGTTGCTGAAAGACTATATACCTATCAAGGATGGCCCTAAAGTTACCTTTGGTGGTTCAGAAAAAGGAATCATTAAAAGCTTTGGTAACATTTCTAGTAACCTGATTACAATTACTCAAGTGGCTTATGTAAAGGGTTTGAAACATAACCTCATTAGCATAAGTCAGCTGAGTGATTTAGGATATGACATCTCATTTGTCAAGGATGGTTGTCATATCAGAAGGTCAAGTGATCAAAAGATGATTCTGACAGGATATAGGAAGAGAAATATCTATTATCTTGACTTTGTATGTGAGAACAATGTTTCTCCTATTTGTCTTGTAGCTGATGAGAAAGTCTCACACTGTGTTAAATGGCACAAGAGACTGGCTCATCTTAACTATAAGATAATTGGTCAACTCTTTAGCAAAGAGTTAATGAGGAATGGTTCTCAGGTTAAGTGTATAAAGGATGGGATATGCTCAGCTTGTCAAAAGGGCAAGCAGACCAAATCCACCTTTCATAGGCTTGATAACAAGGATTATGTGAGGTGTCTATACCTCTTGCATATGGATCTTTTTGGTCCTATTCAAGTTCACAGCCTAGGTAGGAATGTCTACACATTTGTTGTAGTTGATGACTACTCAAGGTATTCCTGGGTGTTCTTCATAAGGCAAAAATCTGAAACTCCAAGTATCTTGTATAGTTTTGTTAAACAAATTCAGAATGAATTGGACAGTACAGTGGTCAAAATCAGAAGTGACCATGGTACTGAATTTCAGTCTGAAAGTATGACAAAACTGTGTGAAGAGTTTGGAAATTTTCAGGAATTTTCCTCACCAAGAACACCTCAGCAAAATGGTATTGCTGAAAGGAAAAATAGAACCTTGATAGAGGCTGGTAGAACCCTATTGAGTGACACTTCTCTCTCAGAATATTTCTGGGCTGAGGCAGTTAATACTGCATGTCATGTAATCAATAGGGATACTATCACCAAGGGCCACAAAAAGACTCCCTATGAGATTGTGAAGGGCAGAAAACAAATTTATCCTATTTCAGGATTTTTTGTTGCAAGTACTATATACTTAACAATGGAAAGTCTTATGTAACCAAGTTTGCTGCCAAATCCCAAGAGGGAATCTTTGTTGGGTACAACAACAACAGTAAGGCTTATAGGGTCTACAACTTGGTTACTCAAGTTGTAGAAGAGTCATTACATGTAGTTTTTGATGAAGCAAGGCCCATTAACAATGAATTACCAAGTAGTGTTTGTAGCTCTACATGTGTAACTGAGAAGATTGACAAGCGTACCATAACAGAAGGTTCTACTACAAATCAGGAAGTGGAAGATGGTGGTTGTTGTCCAGGGGGAGTACAAGATACTCCTGATGCTGAAGAAGACCAAGAGGTGCAATTGAATGAAGAAGCTGAAGGTGTACAACCTGAAGACATGCTGCCTCCAGCAAATAGGCACCTAAAGGATCATCTAGCCAATCAAATAATTGGAGATCTCAGACAAGGAGTGCAAACAAGAAGCAGGAAACTGAGTAAAGTACTTTACTCCAGTTTCCTATCCCAAGTAGAGCCAAAGAAATTTGAAGAAGCAATCCTAGACCCTCATTGGATTGAGGCCATGCAAGAGGAGCTGAACCAGTTCAAAAGATGCAAGGTCTGGGAGCTAGTTCCTAAACCCGAGGACCACAACATTATTGGAACAAAGTGGATCTATAGGAACAAGTTGGATGAGCATGGAATCATCATAAAAAATAAAGCTAGACTTGTTGCAAAGGGATATAGGCAGGAAGAAGGTATTGATTTTGATCAAACCTTTGCTCCAGTAGCAAGACTGGTGGCAATAAGGATGTTCCTTGCCTATGCAACATACCAAGGGTTCAAGGTATATCAAATGGATGTTAAGTCAGCTTTTTTGAATGGAAATCTGAAGGAAGAAGTCTATGTAGAGCAGCCATCAGGTTTTGTAGATTCTCTTAAACCTGACTATGTATATAGACTTAGAAAGGCTTTATATGGGTTAAAACAAGCCCCTAGGGCTTGGTATGAAAACCTGTCTAGTTTCCTCATTGAGAAGAAATTCTCAAGGGGGAAAATAAACAAGACTCTATTCCTTAGGGAATCCAGAGGCAAGATTATCTTTGTCCAAATATATGTAGATGGCATAATATTTGGGTCTACAGAAAATAGTCTTTGCAGAAAGTTTGCAAAAATTATGCAAGGTCAATTTGAAATGAGCAGTATGGGGGAACTTAAGTTCTTCTTGGGTCTCCAAGTTAGACAGACTGAAGATGGATTATCCATTTGCTAGTCTAAGTTCACCCTATAGTTAATAAGGAAGTATGGTATGGAATCTTCCACTACCATGAAAACTCCTATGGGGTCAAACATGTCTCTAAGCAAAGATGATGCAGGGAAACCTGTAGATGAGACTTTGTATAGAGGGATAGTTGGCTCCCTACTATATTTGACTGCTAGTAGGCCAGATATCATGTATGCTACATGTGTCTGTGCTAGGTACCAAGATTACCCTAAAGAATCTCATCTAACAGCAGTCAAAAGGATATTGAGATATCTTAAGGGCACATCTTATCTAGGCCTTTGGTACCCTAGGAATGGAGATTTTGTACTGACAGGTTATTCATATGCAAATTTTGCAGGATGCAAGGAAGATAGGAAGAGTACCACAGGAACCTGTCAATTTCTAGGTGGGAGGCTAGTGTCATGGAGCAGTAAGAAGCAGACCAGTGTGGCCATCTGCACAGCTAAGTCAGAGTATGTGGCTGCAGGAAGTTGCTGTGCATAACTTCTATGGATTCAAAACCAGCTTGAAGATTATGGTATTCAAGTAAGTAGAACACCTTTTATTTGTGATTCTATAAGTTCCATTTCTATTGCAAAATAATCCTGTCTCCCATAGTAGGACTAAGCACATAGAAATTAAATACCATTTTCTAAGAGAACATGTAGAAAAAGGAGACATTTCCCTAGAGTATGTTAAGACAGATAATCAGTTAGCTGATATGTTTACTAAGCCCTTAGATGAAACCAAATTCTATAAGTTTAAAATTGAATTAGGAATGATAAACTTAGAATAGTTTACAAAAAATTGGCTAAGTAAAATGGTGTCGACACACAGAGTTGTCTGTGTCGACACATAGAAGTGGTGTCGACATTTCAGAGGAATGGTGTCGACACATCTAGACAGTAAGTGTCGACACTTCAGAGAAGTAGTGTCGACACATGCAGAGTAGGTGTCGACACATCCAGGGTGGTGTTGACACTTAGGATTTACACAGAATTCGTCAAGTAGAGTCTCGACTAAGTGTCGAGCTTAGATATATAAGTGTCGACACATATATTCTGTCATCTATATTTATGTCGACACATAGTTGTCGAGACATTAGAAGTAAGTGTCGACACTTTTACATAGTTTCGACACATTTCAAGCATTTTGAAGTGCCTTTTCACCTTTGATTCTAGAAAGGTATAAATAGGTTTTCAAAATTGTTTGTCGACACGCTCACCAAAGTTTCGAGACCAAACTTGTGTGTCGACATCTCTCTTCTCTAAATTCAAATTTTCTCCAAACCATAATGACGCCCAAGCTAGAAGAGAACATTAATGAAAGATATGAGCTCGTGCGACACGCCTTTGATGACGCGGAACCAGATATCCAAGGTATGGTAACCCTAGTTGCAGAGACTGGGTTGGAGTATCTTGTTTCAGAACCAATCAAGATCTGGAAGAAGGAGGTCCTTGAATTCATTAGTGCAGCTACACTTGATGAATCTGGACTCAAGATTAAGTCCAAAGTTCATGGGGCAAGAGTTAATATTACCCAGAAAAGTCGAAGAAAGATTCTACATCTCCCTAGAAATAAAGAAGAGGAAGATATATCTGCTTCAAAGACAAGGGAGGCACTGGCATGGTGTGGACTTGATTCAAGCCAGAAAATTTCATCAGTTTTCAATTGAAAAGGCATGAACATGCAGGACAAGTTTTTATCTGAAATAGTTGGCAAAGTAATACTGAGCAAGCCTGGTGGGCATGATAGAATATCAACTCACATGTTTGGTTTGATGACCAGAATAATTTTCCAAATTAAAACTGATTGGTCAGCAATAATGTTTGATAAAATAAAGGAGAGTCTGAAGAAGATCAATCTGGGTAGGATCATGAGTTAATACTTAGCTGGAAGTATTCCTGAAGTTTTGAACCAAGCTGCTGGTTCTAAGACTAATCATTTGAGAAGAATGGATGTAAGAGTTATCTCTAGGTGGGATAGAGTGTTAACAAAGGAAATGCGAACTCCAGAAAAGGAAACACCTTCAAAGAAGAAGAAGAAGAAGAAAGCCATTATGGCTCCTAAATCCTCAAGCAGCTCAAAGGAGCAAGTGGCTTTTAGTTCTGATGATGAAGAGGGAAGGAATGCTGGACATTCACCAGCAAGACAAGTAGATGCCCAGAGGCAGGGGGAGCTACCATCAGCTAGCCCTATTCACCTAGCTCCACTCCAGGGGGAGCCTCTACATGGGGGTGAGCCATCTCAATTAGAGAGTGAAAGGGCTACCCAGACCATTCTAGAGCAAACCCAGATACATAGTCAACCACAAGATATTCTCATGGAGGACACATCAGTTGCTGATAAAGAGGTATCAAATGCTCCTGAGATCAGAGATTCTCCAGTTCAATCTCAACATGAGTTTACACTAGAAGAGCTGTTCCCTGATCTTTTACAGACTGACTTTAAGGGAGAGAAAGCAGTTGTTGAGGGGGAGAAGGTCAATATTGAGGCGGAGCATATAGAGGAAACTGCCAAAAATGAGACTGATGAGCAAATAAATACTGAGGAGCTACCAAGGACTGAGAAGGATTTACCTCCTAGTCCTAAGGATAGAGTAGAGATTGCTAGTACTTCTACTTCAGAGGATGAAGAGGCTGCTAGAGCCAAGAAAAGGAAGTTCTAGGTCTTTAAAAGGAGAAGCCAGACCTATAAGAAAGCACTGTAAACCATTGTACCACAATAACCTCCAACTACTGATTATAGTTCCTTGTTGGTGGCTCTGCAGATCAAGCTGGATGAGCAAAGGAAAGCTCTAGAGAAATATGTGGATGAAGGACATAAATCCCTTCAATTTGTTCTGGCTCAAGACATCAAATCAAAAAGATTTGAAGTGAATCAAAACAAGAAGGAAATGATTGATTATTTCCATAAAGGAGGCAATGCAGTGGTATATCTGGCTACATGTCAAGAGAATATAAAGAAATAGGTTGATGACATGGCAGTGAAACAAGGATATGTCCTGGAAAATCAGATTAGGATGAATGATAATCTGATTTCTGCTCATAATACCATTGTCACAGAAATGAAAAATATAGCTACTGCCCAGACTCCTGTAAGTGTTACTGCCAAAGAAGCCTTTGATAAGCAATTACAAGAGAGCCTCACTGCTGTTAAAACTACCAATGAAGATTCTCAGAAGGCAATTACTGAAAAGCTCCAAAGGTTAAAACCTTTTTATAAAGATGGAGTTAACTATTTGAATGCTCAGATAAGATTCTAAAAGGATGATCTTAGGGATCATATAGAAAGAGAAGTCATAAAGGGGGAGAGGGTGTTAGTCAAAGCAGGCTCTGATCATGCCAAAAGGATTTCAAACTCCATCAGAGCTACCCTTGGATATCCACCTTTTTGTGATGATGATAATGTGGCAGAGTCTGGAATAAATCCTGCTTATTTTGGAGGAGAACAAGCTGATGTGGCTCAAGTGATATATCCTCCGGCAGATTTTGACATGATACACCAAGAGGTACAGTCTATGTATAGTCCTCCTGAGGGTAATCAGAATGTTATTCTTAAGAAAGTTGTCCAGCCTGTGCCAGAGGCAATTTTAAAAGAGCAAGAGGCTTTATTAAAGGAGCAAGAAGCTCAATTATCTAAGAAGAGGTTCTGAGAACAAGCTGAATTAAGGACAGATCTTGAGCAATGGAGCTCAACCTCTAGGAATATCATATTGACTGCTTGGAAGGCTACTAAGGATAATTTCCTAGAGAGGGGAAAATGGTATTCTGACTAGGAATGGAAGAAACATGAGGCTAGGCAAGAGGCAATAGTACAATACAGAAGGAAGGCTAAATTAGGGAAGCTACCTCCTAATGCACAGGAGCCTAGCAAGTATTTCCCTAAGCCTTATCACTATTTTGAGAGATAGAAGATAAGGGCTGAAGAACAGAAAAAGAAAGATCTTAAGGGAAAGAAGCCTGCTGCTGATGATGACAATGATGCTCCTGTGCAAGCAAAGATTCAATCTGGAAAGGGCATTGTTATCAAGGAGCCAGAGCAGCCAGAGGATAGAATTTTTCTTAAGTTTACAATCATGTAATCTTTTGCATTAAACTCCATGTAAACTTCTAATTAATAAAACTTTTTGAAGTTGTAAGAAGAATGTTATATGTTCAATCTATTACATTATGTTTCTGAGATAATTATTTATACATGTTCTGTTTATACATATTTAGTTCTTAACCTGTCATATAATACTGTTATACATCATATTGAGTATTTATTATGAATGGTGTATATCATTGACTAAGGGTTATGACTTCTCCAAATAGGGGGGATTGTTGGGTATATTGGAATGTATGTACCATATTTGAATAAGCCTCACCCTACTCAATGATATACATCAAGGTGTATTTGATGTTCTTTGAGTTTATGTGTGCAGGAAAAGCATAAAAGTTTCTAAGTACATGTGTCGACACCTAGAGGTGAAGTGTCGACACTTATGAAGGCTTGTGTCGACACTTATAGAAGATGTGTCGACACTTGGAGTAATTGTGTCGACACTAGGAAGGTAGAGTCGACACGAGAAGAAAAGTGTCGACACATACATGCAGTGTCGACACACAGTGAAGAATTATCTACATAATCAGTGTCGACACTTAGAAGCAGTGTCGACACCCAGAGAAACTTTGTCGACATCAAAAGTGTCGACACCAGGAGGCTGTGTCGACACTCAACAAACTTCAATAAAGTTAAAGTACATGTGTCGACACAAAGAAGATTTGTCGACACTCAGCAAAGTTTCAACACATGAAGGCATGTGTCGACACAAAGGAGATGTGTCGACACTCATCAAGTATCAACAACAAAATAAGATGTGTCGACACAAAGGAGATGTGTCGATACACAGCAAAATTCAACTAAGTATTGAAGATTAAGTACTTGTGTCGACACACTCAATCAGTGTCGACACATTCAACAGAAGGCTTATGTCGACACACAGAATCAGTGTCGACACATTCAGAAGAAGCAGTGTCGAGAAGCTGTTACCACAACATAAGGAGTTGTGTCGACACCAACAAGGCTAGTGTCTACACTTAGTCTACTTGTGTCGACACTTAGTCTATTTGTGTCGACACATAATGACTATCTGTCTCGACACTCTCAGACAGTAACAGAGATTTCAAGAAGTGATTGGATGACTTGACAGCTGCCATTTCGACCGGTCAACTGCAACTATCAGAGCCATCAGAAATTTGTTAGAAACCGGATCAGCCGGTTACCTTGGAGGAAGACTATTTAAAGACCTTTCTCCTTCAACAGAAAGGGGATTAACAGATTGACAACAATCAATCAAGAGATCTAACAACACAAAAAGTAGAAGACCTTCAACAGAAGATCTAAGAAGTTGGAGAGAGAGAGCTCCTTCTAAGAAGAGCAGCTGCTGAACCAGGCTGCTTAGTAAGATTCAGATTGAGATCTGAATCTCAACACAGAAGTTGATTGAAGATCATCTTCAGGAGATTCAACCCTACTATGTTCTAATTCAAGAAGCTTTGAAGAAAGCCAAGGGAGGTTGATCTCTGCCAAGTTCTTCCAAGAACTCATCAAGAAGCTAGTCAACTCATCTCTCTCTGTCAGGATTGTGGCTAATTACTTTGTAAAATTAAATTCCTGTAGGATCTTGTATAGATCTGAGTTGTAAGCCTAAATCTATAAAGGCTGAGTGGTAGGGCTTTTGAGCCTGAGTGTAGGAGAATCATTTCTCTGAGTGTAGGCCTTGTTGAAGGCTGAGGTAGGGCTGTTTTAGCCTGAGTGTAGGTCTTGTTGAAGACTTAGTGGTAGGGCTTTGTGCCTGAGTTGTAGGAGTGGGGTCACTCTGAGTTGTAGGAACCTATTTTGGGGTTCTGAGCTGTAAGATCTGAGGATCTGAGGAGAAGTGGAGAAGTTAGGCCGAATCTAGTACACTACTAGATAGGCGAAGGGGGAAAGTGTATGTACCCAGACCTTGGGGAACCACTATAAATCCTGTGTGCACTCTGTGTGTGATTTATTCTGTGATTGTTGTATCATCTGTGCTGAATTGCTGTAGAGAATTACAAATACAGGTCTTATTATTCAGTATTTCTGCCTGTAATTTTAAAAAGAATAAGTTCACCTATTCACCCCCCCCCCCTCTAGGTGATTAGGTACTATTTCTTTCACCCAATTTATAGAATGACAAGATTTAATGAGCTAGTTGCTCTATATCAATTTAAGAAAGCCAGGATAGAAGGCAAGGACTCTTCTCAATTTACTACCATATCCTCCTACAGATAGCAAGAATTAGAAAGATATCAGAAGAAAAGTTTATTCAATGATCTTGAATACATGAGTCTGCATCTAGAGGTAGTTGTTCCAAGAACCATCTCTTTGAAGATAATTGGTTCTCAAGACCTGACAATGAGTAAAAGGGAATCTGAAGATCCAAATAGAAAGCTAATTTTTAGCAAATCATCTTCAGATTCTCCATCAGCAGCTCCTCAGAAACAATCTTAATCCTGTTATAAGTTCTAAACTCTGTTGTTATTTTGTATACTCTCAAACCACTTTCTTTATATCTGCTAAAAATTTTATAATTCTGTCAAATATTTTTTGCTTTGTGCTTATTCTATTTTTGATAGTATCCTAACCCAAATAGGGGGAGATTGTTTGAACCCTATTCCTAATTTGGGTTAGGATCACTATTATTCTTTTAGGATGATTAGTTTGACCCAATATGTATAGTTCTGGGTCATATGTTATTTTTCCAGGGTTGCTTCCTCAGAAGATTTCTATAGAAATGCAGTTTGACTAATGCAGTGTTCTGTTCTACGAAAGTTGAGCTCAGTTCGACGAACGCCGAGCTCAGTTTGACAAACTGAGAGTTCTAACTCTGAGTTTAGTTCGACGAATGCTGAGCTCCATTCGACGAACTCTGATATCAACTCAAAGGCGCACCTCGACGAACTCCAGGCTAAGCTCGACGAACTCCAAGCTCTGTTCGACGATCTCCATGCTCAGTTCGACTAATACTTTACAGTGTTCAGGAAATGTTATTTATTCAAGGAAGAATGACTTTAAATAGCATAATCACATCAGTTACAGCTATAATATTTAATGCTAAATATTCTAATTGAATATAGTTGTTTTAAGGCAGCATTAAATATGGATTTATGACAGAGTTTAAATCTAGATAATCTCGAGGGCAGTTATAATTCTCAGAGATGCTTCAGGAGTTTTCAGAATGGATTTAATTCAAATATTTGAATTCTCCTCAGGCATTCTATATATACTTTCAGAAGATTGCTGCTAAATAGTTAATGAACAGATCAATATAGATCAAGACATATTCATCAGATTTGCTGCTTCAGTCTCTGCAAATACAAAGTCTTCATTAGTGAAATATAAGATGGCCTACACCATGAATAAAAGCATCCCCTCCTGATCTCAAATCTGTATTCTAATCAGGTGGAGCTTTTTACTTCATCATCCACTAGTCTTCTCCGAGATAGTTGACAGAGAAGAAAACATCAACTTCTTATAGTTTATTTCTTAAACTGTGTATAAGGTTATAATTCCCTTCATAAGTTAACCTCTAGCTTCATAAGTCAGATGATCAAAAGACTTAGCTTGGTTTTTGGGCACCTGATCAAAACTCAAAAGGTTGCTAGATCTGCCTTAGAAAATAGATCTTCTGGTGGCAGGGCAACTGATAAAAAACCTGTAGTGGATTCCTACTAGGGTGGTAGAACAGTAGACATACCCAGATTTATTAGGGAGCTAGTATAAAAATTCCTTGTGACGTATGTGTTTGTTTTCCTTTTTATTGTTGTGTTGTGGATTTTATTTATTTATTTTTATATATATATATATATATATATATATATATATATATATATATATATATATATATATATATATATATATATATATCACCTATTTTCTAAACAACTCTTAAATAAAATCAAAGTTTTTAATATACACTATTCACCCCTCCTCTACTGTAAAGTAAATCTATCCCTCACTTTCAAACCCGCCACCACAATTTTTCAAAAAAACTCCATTTTTTCTCACTTGGATCGGCTCGTTTGTGCACGATTTCTCATCTTAATTTGATTAAGATACTAGCACAAGGAGAGAGGCGGAGAAGTGGACCTTATTAGGGGTTCGATGACGGCAATAGCGGCGGTTAGCCGTGGCATTTCTCCACTCTGGCGAGCTTGCCCGATTCCTCGATCCTCCACAAAAACTAGTGATCCAACACATTATTTTGACATTCAATGACATTTTAAAGGTCATGGGATGGTAAAAAATTTGAATGGGGGCTGTATATGTGATTTTATAATTTATCCATGGAGGGGAGGTGAAGGGGTGGTTGGCCATGGTGGTTGGGCTCTTCCATTGATGGTGGCTGATGTGAAACTGATGGGAATATCTTCCCAAGGGTCAGGAGGAATGAATGGAGGGTTAGGGAGGTGAATGGTGTGGCTCATGGTCTCCCTCCATAACTCATTTCTCTCTTTATTCTTTCTCTCTCATCCATTAAAGGGGAACTTTAGGTTTCTCTCTCCGAGTCACCATTTTCAGAAAATGAATGATATTTTAGATACTTTTCAGCCTCCTAAGGTGTCACACCGCAAATCCCAATTTGGGTTCAGGATGGGTGACACGGCTTGAGACATGGGCTTGTCCCAGGGCGTGTCCTGCTCGGGTTGAGCAACCTCTCGAGTGCTCGATGAAATGCACTCGAGAAGTTCTCGAGAGGGAACTCTCCCTGTGACACGGGCGTGTCAGGGGGCGTATTAGGGGGCGTGTCCTCCTCTGGTCGACAAACTGTGCTCGATGATCGTCGAGTGACAAGTCAAGTGAAGTACACGGCCTGTAATACGGGCATGTCACAGGGTCGTGTCCTTCTCTGGATCAGCCAGGGATGTGTGTGCTAGTGGACACAGGTGTGTCTTAGGGTACACGGCCTGGGACACGGGCGTGTCCCATGGCCGTGTCATGCTCGGGTTGTGTTAGTGGTGTGTTGTCTGAGGGACACGCCATGCCACATGGGCATGTATTGTGTGACATGGGCGTGTTAGCCATATGACACAGGCATGTAACATGGCCGTGTCCTATTCTGGATAAGGTGGTTAGTGCACCGCTTAAGGGACACGGCATGTGACACAGGCATGTCACAGGGCGTGTCAGTCCAAAAATGGAGAATTTTGGGCAAATCATGGCCATTAATTTCCTCATCTTTGATCCAAGGTTCCAGGCCCTTCTCTGCTGTTACAAGGCCGCGAATGAAAAGAAAATCTAATTCATTTGTAGACATTTCTCCTTCTCAAAGAGCTATGGAGAAGAGAGAGCAGGGAAGGAAGGGGAGAAGGAAGCCGGTTTACATAGGAGCTTCGGAGTTCCAAATCGAGATCTGAGTTCAGATTCATGGAGGCAAGGTCGTGGCAGTGATTTCCATCTGGCTAGATCTCATGGCGCCAAAGCGATTGTCAAGGGTAACGATCTACTTCTTGGGCAAGCGAAGTCCTCTCTTTATGCATATGCATGGAATCCTCCACAAAGAGGTGGAAAGCGTAAGTGATTTCAAGTTGAGTATGAATCTAGAGCCGGATGTGTGTAGTACGGCATAGGCATGCTGTGTGAAGCCCATCCTGATGGTTAGTCTAGATTAGTGTTGGTTTTGTGTGAACCGGAGAAGACTCCGTGTATTGTATGGATGCGCATGAATTGTGAATGTAAGCTCCTTTTGTTGTGAGATCTGCGTGAGATGTTTTCTAATCTTGGATGCTTTGCATAAGCTCCTTGTGGGATGAGCACTGTGAGTTCTATTTTCTCTGAGACATCGGAAAGCTGTGGCTAATCAGGAGGGAAAGCTGACACGCGTCAAGTGGTACGCTACTGATGGTCTGAGCCCGGGAAAAGTCTGACCTGCCCCTGGTTGTTTTGGGAGAATGATTGGTGGCAAGGCTTAGGTGGACGCGAGGTACATCCTGCTTGCTGCACCACAATGGTGGGTCGATCTGAATTGTAAATGCTTAAGTTTGCTATGAGGTTAGCACCTCTGAGTGGGATGCGCGGAATGTCGCCAGCATGCATGCTGGTGGACTAGGACCGGCCAACCAACATGTAAAAAACCTCTGCTCGGTGGTGGGCAATTGGTATATCTGGTACAATAATAATGTGCCCAGAGTGCACGGAGCGTCAGGCGGAGGACAACGTTTGTGATACTGTTGTGCCTAAAAGCACTTGTTGTGATTGGTAGATGTTATGATTGCAATGCATAGAGGGAAGGAACTCCTGCCCCGGGTAAGGGGTAAGGTCGTTATAATTGGTCAGATAATGTTGACCGTTGCTTTGTTTACCGCTCTTGGGGTGGATGTCTACTTGCAGGTGCTGATGGGTTGAATTGAATTGAGCAGAATGAAGCCTTGCTGCTTAGAAGCCCTTGAAGGCCGTGCGAAGAATTCTTGGATTCCTTGTGTGGGCGGCCTGCGTGCTGATGTATGTTGCTGTATATTTTGTAAAGAGCAACTTGTAAGGCCTTAAGGCCATGAGCGTGTGTATTTGTATATATTCCTGGTGATATATATAACTGTATCGTTTATATATTTAGTGGACATTCACTGTGATTAATTCTTACAACTTAAAATGCTGCGCTAGAGTGTTCTGAGTTAGGATCCGAGTAGAATGTGACCTGATATTCATACGTAATTTCGTCGTTTGTCCGTGAAATATGGCGTGGGGCCCCAGTCGAACCCACCGTTATATTCCATATGACGACTGGAGGCATTACAAAGTAGCTCTATTGGTGAAGAGATTTGAAAGAACTCCATGGTTAAGCGTGCTCAGGCTGGAGAAATTCTCGGATGGGTGACCTCCTGTGAAGTCCCTGTAGTGCAGGCTTGACTATCGAGTTTACCTCATCAAAGGGAGGCTGCGGCCACCAACAACCCGCATGTGGAGGGAGAGGGGTTGGAGTGCTTATGCTGCAGCCCGGTAATATGCTCGTTAATAGACCACTCAGGTATAAAGGAGAGGTGTTACGATAAAAAGTGCAGCCGTCGGCTCATTGGAGAAGACAATGGGATGCCACTCATTTTTTTAAATAAATTAAAATATAGTATATGCCTTACTTAATTTCATTTTCTGTCACATTGTATCAGTCAACTTGCATGCAATATTTTGGCCTTTTAGAGTCAAATCCAGAACTGATCACCAATCTTTTTAGGAGCTTGAGGAGAGGGAGTACCAGCAGGACGTAAGGAGCTGATACCACCACTACCTACTACTACTACGACAGCTCGTCATCAGGTGGGCCGAGACTTCTGGTGATAGCAAAGCTTCCGCTTGTTGACATTTGTGAGAGAGAAATTTGTCTTTATGTACTGGGAATAAGCCCTTTTTCTCACTTTTGATGTAATCATTCTATACTTGTGTCTTTCATTATTATTTGATAGTGCTGTGACTTGTGGACTAGTCATTTTTATATATACTACTTTTACATCTTTCTCTCATTTGGCCGAACAGGTTATATGATCGTACTAGCCGGCAGGATCGGCGTGTTGCGATGCCGAATAACCCGTGAGTTAGTGCCACCGTAAGACGTCAGTTCTGGGCATAAGATGTCACAACCCGCATTTCCTCAACGAGCATATCGTATCAGAGCAAGAGGAACTACGGGTTATGATGCCACGTCGTGCAGGGGATAACTGCACACGTTCAGGCAACTCTTGACGCTTACTCTACAAGTTGAAATTCAACAGTTATATGCAGGAAAATGTTTGGATTCAATGGTCGTATCCCTCGGCCTTACATAGTAAAACTGTAGTTGTGCGCGGCGGAAATACTTTGTTTAGTTATAACGAGCTCCTATATGCAGCCTATAGTGATATTCTTATAAGAAATTCTCTTTGTCGACGTTATTTGAAAATACGTTTTAATTGATGAAAACATGTATGCATGAGCTACGATAATAGTTTTGGTAACTTCAAAATACCTAATGCAACCTACCAGAAAACCATCCCAAAAGCAAGTACATTCTATCCAAAGGAGTTACATTAGCAGTAGTTCATATTTACATAAAAGAAAATCCACCAAATGGGCGCCAACAAGCTGACACGAACCCATTGGGGCACATATCTGTCTGTACAACAAAAGAAGAACTACCTCGCTTTGAATGCTCGGTTAGCTTCCAAGAAACGCCTCCAACCAACCTAGCCGCTCAACCGGCTACAACCTGCACCTGAGGCATTCAAGAAAGAATACCTCAGCAATCAACCAAACTATACAAAAGAGAGTACAAATTTCATAATGGATCAAGAAGGGGCTTACCGACCCCATAGCAATGCTTAAGTCAAAAGAGTGCACAAAACAAGTGCGTACATGTAGAAAAACAATGTCATGCCAAAGGATCAACCGCACCAAGTGCGTGCTAGTTCTTCAAGTCCTGCTCAAACCGTAGAAACCAAAGGGCAAAACACATGCCTATTCCATCATTCATAGAACAAGAACCTACTAGACAAGTGAAGCATAAGCGGCGGTTAAGTTCAATTTCATAAGGGTCTTATTGGTGGCGGCCCTATAGTGGAACGCACCAAACAAAACCAGCACAAATCGGGGCCAAAGTGGTCTCTCTAACCACAAAAACAAAACCCGGTGGCCACAGGCTGAAACCACACCACCCCTTGCAAAACTCTCACACAAACGCTCCCGCCATGCTTCACGAATTCGCCTCGCAAAACACCCCATAACCCAAGGTAACACGTTTCCTTTCATCGTCCTCACACATGACTCCCAATTGCCAACGTAGAGTGTGCGCAATACATGTTTATTAACATAGGCCACATGATTTGTATCAAAAGAGAACTGCATGATTTAATTAACATGAGTACATAGGCCACATATGTTGTTTTGATCAAGGAAAATCACCTCAAGATGGGTACATGTATAGAACAAATTAACTACATGAATTACGGTAGCATAGGCAAATGGATACATCAGGAAGTGAACATAGGGAATGTAGCATAGGGAATTTAACATAGGGACTTCACTAATGTCATATAGAATTAACATAAGGAAATAGGTAATTTGACTTTAGCATAGGGAAAGTTGTTAACTCCATGAAGCACAAATCTAAACATGGGAATTTTAGCATGTAGCATAAGGAATTTGCTATATGAGTCAAATTAAGTGTATCATTTGCATCAAGAAGAACACACTAGGGAATTGCATAATAGGGAAATGAAAGAGAAATTCAAGAAGAACAATTAAAGGTTAGCAATTGAATTGAAAGAGCAACACTAGGTTAATAAGGAAGAGCTAGAAAAAAAATAGAGAATTGAATCATGTACGACGATTGGCAAGGGTGGAGGACACCGCTTGCCTGAATCGAGGCGATGCCGCGACGGCTGCTTTTTCTTCCCTTGCCTTGCTTGCTCCCTTGCTCCCTTGCTTTCTCTTGGAGAATGAAGAAGAAGAAGATGAAGAAGAAGAAGATGCAAATGGGGAAAGACAATCTCTGTTTCGGACTTATGTTACCCAGAATAGAGCTGAACCGTTCGATGCAGGATCAAGGAAATGAACGGCACAAAAAAAATGGAAAAAGTCGATTTTCGGGCCGGTCACGCCCTGTGTCACGCCCGTGACACAGGGCGTGTACCATAAGCGGCGCCGAAAGGCGGCAATTCCATGTTTATCCAGACGGTACACGGCCGGGGTACACGCCCGTGACGGGTCGGTCACGCCCGTGACTGGTCGGTCACGCCCGTGACCTAGGGCGTGTAACCCGTGTCTCGACACCTCGTCGACAGAAAAGTGTCGACACTCGACCCAGCCTGACACGCCCTGTGACACGCCCGTGTCACAGGCCGTGTCCCCTCTCTCGACGACTCGACACTCGATCTCGATGCTCGATACTCGACGATCGACACTCGACACTCGACGAAGCGGGACACGGTCCGTGACACGCCCGTGTCAGGGGGCGTGTACCCCATTCGTCGAGCTTAACTCGACGCAAGAGAAATCGTCGAGTCAAGGAGGTCACGCCCAGGTCACGGCCTGGGTCACGCCCGTGACAGGGGGCGTGTCTAGCACAAAAACGACCATTTTCCCCTTTTGTGAAAAATGTTCCTGGGACTTCCTAGACCATTTTTGCCTTAAGTACTTTTTAACCTTTTTTTGTTTCGTGAACCAACAAATGATTTTTGAGCAACATTCCCCGGGCGCGAAAACGTGCAGGCATTCCCTAAGAGGCCTCACCGAGTCCCTTATTTGGACTACGGTTTGCTGGGGAATCGTGCAACTCGGCAACCAAAACAGCCACTCGCATGCCCGCGGGAAAAACCATGCTCAACTACAATCAAAGCCAACGTAACGCCCATCATGCGTACGTAATAAAAATCCGGGGCGTTACAATCACTCCCCCTAACAAAAAGTTTCGCCTCGAAACTTTTCACAAAACCCAACACACAAGCAAACCAAAACATGAATCCAATCAAACACTAAATCACATACCAGCTTACGGGAACAAATGAGGGTGAGCCGCCCTCATCGTTGACTCGAGCTCCCACGTCGCGCTTTCCACATCCTGATTTTTCCATAACACCTTTACCATAGGAATCTTCTTTTTCCGCAACACACGATCTTGGGAGTCCAATATCCGGATGGGCATCTCCACATAAGAAAGGTTTGGCGCCAATGGCGGCACCACGTCCAACACTTGCGTGTCATTCCGCAGACACTTGCGCAGTTGGCTCACATGAAACACATTGTGAACACCAGGAAAGTTCACAGGTAATTCCAGTTTGTAGGCAGATGCACCAACTCGCGCAATAATCCTGAAGGGACCCACAAATCTTGGGTCTAACTTGCGCTCTTTCCCAAACCTTTTAATCCCAACCATTGGGGAGACTTTCAAGAAAACAGAATCCCCCACCACAAACTCTAATTCCGACCTTCGTCGGTTGGCATACTTTTCATATCGCTCTTGGGCGACTCGGAGCTTCTCCCGAATACCTCGTACTGCAACTTCCATATCCTCGAGCGCCTCTGGCCCCAACAAAGGCCGCTCGCCAACCTCAGTCCAAAAGAGTGGGGTTCGACATCGTCGCCCATATAACGCTTCAAACGGAGCCATTTGCAAGCTTTCTTGATAGCTATTATTATACGCGAACTCCATAAGCCGCAAACGTTCATCCCATGCTCCGCCATACTCCAGAATGTAACATCGAATCATGTCTTCGACAATTTGATTTACTCTCTCGGTTTGGCCATTCGTCTGAGGATGATAAGCGGTGGAGTATCGCAAATCTGTCCCCAAACCCTCTTGTAGACTGCGCCAAAAACGAGAGGTAAAGCGGGAATCTCGGTCTGAAATGATATTCATCGGCACACCATGCAGTCGGATGATCTCGTTCACATAGAGCTCCGCTATTGTCTTCATCGGGTAGTTGACCTTAAAGGGTACAAAATGAGCACACTTGGTCAACCTATCCACGATCACCCACACGGAGTCATGTCCTCGGGGAGATCTTGGTAAACCTGTAATAAAATCCATTGAGATGCTTTCCCACTTCCAGGTTGGAATCTCCAATGGTGTCAACTTACCACCAGGTCTCCCATGATCAGCTTTCACCCGCTTGCAGGTATGACATTCCGATACAAACTGCGCTATATCTCTTTTCATTCCATACCACCAGACACGTTGTTTCAAATCACGATACATTTTTGTTGAACCTGGATGGTAGGCCATACTTGCGCCGTGTGCTTCCTTACACACCATCTCACGAATCTCCCCAACTGCAGGAATACAAAAGCGCCCACGATACTTTAACGTGCCTGCACCATCAATCGCAAAATCCGGTAATTCACCCTTTTCAGTCCGAAGAAATAAATGTAAAAGATCCGGATCGTCTTTTTGATGTTATCTTGTAAGCATCAGCCATGACGGTTCTTCTATTGCCGAATGACTTTGCGGTTCATATCTTCCCACGGAAATCTCCATCAATAAAAATTCCTCTACGAGACGATCAACAGAAAGATGAAATAATTTCCCAGTCTTCCGACTCAAAGCATCGGCGACAACATTCGCTTTCCCCGGATGAAATTGAATGTCCACATCATAATCCGCGACATATTCAAGCCATCGTCGTTGGCGCAAATTAAGTTCTTTTTGCGTGAAGACATACTTCAAACTCTTATGATCTGTAAAGATTTTACACTGTGCACCATATAGCAAGTGTCTCCACAACTTTAAGGCAAAGATCACCGCTGCGAACTCCAAATCATGCGTTGGGTAATTCTTTTCATGACTTTTCAACTGCCGAGACCCATACGCAATCACCTTATTGTCTTGCATTAACACACAGCCAAGTCCAACGTGCGACGCATCCACAAACACTTCATACTCTTTTCCTTCCGTCGGCAAGACCAACACAGGAGCGGTACATAATCGACGTTTGAGTTCCAGGAAGGAGGTCTCACACTTGTCATTCCATTCAAATGCCACGTTATTCTGGGTTAATCGAGTCAAAGGTGCGGCCAACGTCGCAAAACCTTCGACAAATCTGCGATAATAGCTGGCTAAGCCCAAGAAGCGTCGAATCTCCTTAGGTGTTTCCGGTCTTCTCCATTCCATGACCGCAGAAATCTTTTCGGGATCCACTGAAATACCATGGTGATTAATGACATGACCCAGAAAAGCAACTTGCGGCAACCAAAACTCGCATTTGCTTAGCTTGGCGAATAACCGTTGATCTTGTAAAGTGGCCAATACTAATCGCAGATGCTGTTCATGTTCCTCAGCACTGCGGGAGTAGATAAGAACATCATCAATAAACACCACCACAAATTTATCCAAATAGTCCTTGAACACTCTGTTCATCAGATCCATGAAAGCTGATGGTGCATTGGTCAATCCAAACGACATCACAAGGAATTCAAAGTGGCCATGCCTTGATCGAAACGCAGTTCGCGGAATATCAGATTCTCGGACCTTGAGCTGATGATAGCCCGAGCGGAGATCAATCTTCGAAAAAACAGAACTGCCACGCAGTTGATCAAATAAATCATCGATTCTTGGCAGTGGGTACTTGTTTTTAATCGTCACCTTGTTCAATTCCCGGTAATCGATGCAAAGGCGCATCGATCCATCTTTCTTCTTTACAAATAACACCGGTGCACCCCAAGGTGATGAACTCGGCCGAATAAACCCTTTTGCCAATAAGTCATCCAACTGTGTACGCAACTCTGCTAGCTCACGCGGGGCCATCCTGTACGGCGCTTTCACGATCGGTCGCGTACCCGGCTCCAAATCAATAACAAACTCGACGTCACGATCAGGGGGAAGGCCAGGAAGGTCAGTAGGAAAAACATCTGGGAAATCACGCACAACAGGAATTTCCTCCAAACGCGGCAAAACAGCACTCGTCCCCACAGCTGAGCAAAGACAAGCAAAATAGTCGGAAACAAATAACGTCCGAACACATACCGCCGAAAGCCCTGGAGAATCCTGGTAAGAATCACCATACACACTTCCTGGCTGACCATCGTCCTTGACAAAATCCAAGCGCTTCCCTCTGCACTGGATGACGGCGTCATAGCGGGATAACCAGTCCATACCCAGAATGACGTCGAAATCTTCCAAATCGATTACCTTGCAATCAACCCTTGCTATAAAATCCCCCAACAAAATGGGACAATCAAGAAGACCCCAGTCTGCCACCACAGAAGCGCTAGAAGGAAATTTCACCAAAAACGCATTCCCCAATCGCTCTGGTGTCAAATGATATCGATCCAGAAAGGTTCGCGCTACAAATGAATGGGTCGCGCCAGAATCAAAGAGAACACGCGCCCAACGGTTCTTGACCTTAAAGGTTCCTATAAGGTATTTATGCTACGCTAAGAACTACACATACTAGGCATACACAAAACGAGAACCAGAGGACGGAATCGAACCTGAGATAACCTGCGGTGATGTATGCGCTTCCTCTGCAGAGACCACATTCAACTTCCCTTTGCCTTTGTCCAAGCGCGGAGGCGGAGGCAAAGCCTGGAGTGGTGCGGGTTGCAACACAGCTTGAACCTGTGGGCACCTTGCGCGAAGATGTCCTGGTCTGCCACACTGGAAGCATACCTTGTCTTTGGCCCGGCAGCGGCTCACATCATGACCTCTTCTCCCACAAAATGCACACTCCAAGTCTCTGGTTGGCGCACCCTGAATGGCGTGCACCTGCTCCTTCTTTTGCATCCCCAACCACTTGACACATGTCTCAAAGGGGTGACCAGCTCGGCCACAGAAGCTACATGTCTCCTTGTTTCTCTTCCTTACATCTGCGTCTTGGGAGCTTTTCCCTCCCACCAGCTTCCTCTTATCCTTCCTCATCAGTTGTCCTCTTTGTTTTGCAGTTTCGATCGCTTCCACCTTCAACGCAGCCTCAACCACAGCAGTGTAACTCGTCGCTCCATAAGCACTTGCGAACTGCTGTACGTCGCTGCGGAGTCCGCCCAAAAACCGCTTGACTCGATCAGCTTCCGTCATTACCAAGCTCGGGGCAAACCGACTGAGCTTGCTAAACTCAATTTCATACTCACTCACTGTGAGTTTCCTCTGCTTCAAGTATAAAAAGTCATTCATCAGGCGGTCCCTTTCCACTGCCGGTAGGAACTTGCGTCGTACCATTTCTTTGAACACTTCCCATGAGCAGCCCGCCCCTAGGCCTTCCTTTTCTCGTAACCACCAACCTTTCGCCAATCCCTTAAGTTGATAGGCAGCAAGCATCACCTTTTGGTCCTCAGTCACACCAGCATACACAAACATTTCTTCTAACGTGATCACCCAGTCATCCAAGATTACGAAGTCTGCTTTTCCGTCATACGTCGGTGGTCCAAGGCGTTGAAACTGCGAGATAAACGTCATCGCAGGAGGAACCACAACTGGGGGTGTCACTGCCACTGAAGGAGTTGAACTAGTGGGGCCTCTCACCGTCTCTTGTCCTCTTGGTGCCAGCCCAGACATAGCGGATGACATAGCTTGAAGCTGGGACTGCACTTCCTGCACCTGCCTCGTCAAAGCCTCATTACTTTGGCGAAGACTATCTATCAGTGCATTATTCTGCGCGCCCGAAGATTCACCCTCGGATTGGGGAGTTTGCCTTGTCACTGGACGCTTCGACATCCTAGAAACACGTTCACTCTTGTCAATCTCAAACCCAACAAACCACACAACGGCTATGTACAGACCATACATATCAAAATATGAACATCAACTGCTAACTTGCTTTTGGCGTTTGAGAATGATGGTATGCCTAACCTAAAGATGACTCACCGTCATCCCACTAATTTGTGCCTAACCGATGGATGCATGACTTGATTTGACCCAAAACCATGAGTGTACAGGTGTCATCATGTAAGTCTTAGCTTGGCACGTTGTGCTCATGGAATGTTATGTTTTGGTAACTTCAAAATACCTAATGCAACCTACCAGAAAACCATCCCAAAAGCAAGTACATTCTATCCAAAGGAGTTACATTAGCAGTAGTTCATATTTACATAAAAGAAAATCCACCAAATGGGCGCCAACAAGCTGACACGAACCCATTGGGGCACATATCTGTCTGTACAACAAAAGAAGAACTACCTCGCTTTGAATGCTCGGTTAGCTTCCAAGAAACGCCTCCAACCAACCTAGCCGCTCAACCGGCTACAACCTGCACCTGAGGCATTCAAGAAAGAATACCTCAGCAATCAACCAAACTATACAAAAGAGAGTACAAATTTCATAATGGATCAAGAAGGGGCTTACCGACCCCATAGCAATGCTTAAGTCAAAAGAGTGCACAAAACAAGTGCGTACATGTAGAAAAACAATGTCATGCCAAAGGATCAACCGCACCAAGTGCGTGCTAGTTCTTCAAGTCCTGCTCAAACCGCAGAAACCAAAGGGCAAAACACATGCCTATTCCATCATTCATAGAACAAGAACCTACTAGACAAGTGAAGCATAAGCGGCGGTTAAGTTCAATTTCACAAGGGTCTTATTGGTGGCGGCCCTATAGTGGAACGCACCAAACAAAACCAGCCCAAATCGGGGCCAAAGTGGTCTCTCTAACCACAAAAACTAAACCCGGTGGCCAAAGGCTGAAACCACACCACCCCTTGCAAAACTCTCACACAAACGCTACCGCCATGCTTCACGAATTCGCCTCGCAAAACACCCCATAACCCAAGGTAACACGTTTCCTTTCATCGTCCTCACACATGACTCCCAATTGCCAACGTAGAGTGTGCGCAATACATGTTTATTAACATAGGCCACATGATTTGTATCAAAAGAGAACTGCATGATTTAATTAACATGAGTACATAGGCCACATATGTTGTTTTGATCAAGGAAAATCACCTCACGATGGGTACATGTATAGAACAAATTAACTACATGAATTACGTTAGCATAGGCAAATGGATACATCAGGAAGTGAACATAGGGAATGTAGCATAGGGAATTTAACATAGGGACTTCACTAATGTCATATAGAATTAACATAAGGAAATAGGTAATTTGACTTTAGCATAGGGAAAGTTCTTAACTCCATGAAGCACAAATCTAAACATGGGAATTTTAGCATGTAGCATAAGGAATTTGCTATATGAGTCAAATTAAGTGTATCATTTGCATCAAGAAGAACACACTAGGGAATTGCATAATAGGGAAATGAAAGAGAAATTCAAGAAGAACAATTAAAGGTTAGCAATTGAATTGAAAGAGCAACACTAAGGTTAATAAGGAAGAGCTAGAAAAAAATAGAGAATTGAATCATGTACGACGATTGGCAAGGGTGGAGGACACCGCTTGCCTGAATCGAGGCGATGCCGCGACGGCTGCTTTTTCTTCCCTTGCCTTGCTTGCTCCCTTGCTCCCTTGCTTTCTCTTGGAGAATGAAGAAGAAGAAGATGAAGAAGAAGAAGATGCAAATGGGGAAAGACAATCTCTGTTTCGGACTTATGTTACCCAGAACAGAGCTGAACCGTTCGATGCAGGATCAAGGAAATGAACGGCACAAAAAAACTGGAAAAAGTCGATTTTCGGGCCGGTCACGCCCTGTGTCACGCCCGTGACACAGGGCGTGTACCATAAGCGGCGCCGAAAGGCGGCAATTCCATGTTTATCCAGACGGTACACGGCTGGGGTACACGCCCGTGACGGGTCGGGCACGCCCGTGACTGGTCGGTCACGGCCGTGACCTAGGGCGTGTAACCCGTGTCTCGACACCTCGTCGACAGAAAAGTGTCGACACTCGACCCAGCCTGACACGCCCTGTGACACGCCCGTGTCACAGGCCGTGTCCCCTCTCTCGACGACTCGACACTCGATCTCGACGCTCGATACTCGACGATCGACACTCGACACTCGACGAAGCGGGACACGGTCCGTGACACGCCCGTGTCATGGGGCGTGTACCCCATTCGTCGAGCTTAACTCGACGCAAGAGAAATCGTCGAGTCAAGGAGGTCACGCCCAGGTCACGGCCTGGGTCACGCCCGTGACAGGGGGCGTGTCTAGCACAAAAACGACCATTTTCCCCTTTTGTGAAAAATGTTCCTGGGACTTCCTAGACCATTTTTGCCTTAAGTACTTTTTACCCTTTTTTTGTTTCCTGAACCAACAAATGATTTTTGAGCAACATTCCCCGGGCGCGAAAACGTGCAGGCATTCCCTAAGAGGCCTCACCGAGTCCCTTATTTGGACTACGGTTTGCTGGGGAATCGTGCAACTCGGCAACCAAAACAGCCACTCGCATGCCCGCGGGAAAAACCATGCTCAACTACAATCAAAGCCAACGTAACGCCCATCATGCGTACGTAATAAAAATCCGGGGCGTTACATAAGACCAGGTTAACTCCTTGGTAAGGGGAAGGGTATTACAAAATTCCAATTGAGAGTTGAAAGAACTCCATAGTTAAGCGTGCTCGGGCTGGAGAAATTCTGGGATGGGTGACCTCCTGGGAAGTCCCCGTAGTGCAGGCTTGACTATCGAGTTTACCTCATCAAAGGGAGGTTGCGACCACCAACAACCCGCCTGTGGAGGGAGAGGGGTTGGGGTGCTTGGGCTGCAGCCCGGTAACATGCACGTTAATAGACCACTCAGGTGTAGTGGAGAGGTGTTACATAAGGTTAATGGGCCACTCAACTTGGGCTTAGCTCAAGTGATTTGGGGTAGGTTGGGTCAACTTGAGCTAATTTGACACAATTGATGGTTGGGTTGACTTTGGTCAATTTGACCTTTTGAGTTGACCCCAATGGGTCCTTAGTGACGCATTATCCTCCCCAAAGGTCTAGGATGGGTTAGGTATGGTTTTGTTTGACACCTTGTAGGCCACTTGACCCTTAATTAGGGTACTTTGACCATTTTTGGGTTTAGGTTGCCTTTGGTCAACTTGACCACTTTGGTTGACCCAAATGGGTCCTTGTTGACCCAATTAACTTCTTAAAGGGTTAGGGAGGTTTAGATGGGGTCATTTTGGCAAGTTTGAGGTCCATTGGCCCTAGATACGTCACTTTGACCATTTTATGTTTAAGGTTGACTTTTTTCAACTTGACCACTTTAGTTGACCCCAATGGGTTCTAGGTGCTCCTAGGGACCCCTAATGGGTTAGGGATGTTATGGTGAGGTCAAAGAGTCAAGGTGAGGCCTTAAAGTCAAATCCTATGTTAGGTAATTGGAAAGTGTTATTTGCAGACCATGGTGATCTCCACCTTCATGCCAAAGTTCATATGGTCTACTTGAGCTTCCTATATTTTTGTCATGACATATTCATGACAAAACCACTCCTAGGTGTCTATTTGTTTGAGGGATGTTACAAGCAGTGTGAGATTGGTATGTTGTGTAAGGTGGCTTGCCAACTGAGTAAACGATAAACCCATGTGTGGTATGGAAATGTGAATGGGTTGGAAGTGTGTGTGTTCTTGCCGCACTAGAATGACGTGTTGATAAGGTACTTGGTGTGGATTCCAGGCATGCCATTGAGTTTGGGATGTGAATAATTATAAGGGACTCAGTGTGGAGCCCTAAGATGTTAAATTGCATCCAGTGTGAGTTGACACACGATGTCATAATCTTGGGTTAAAGATAGTGTGGTATGTCTACAGGCTCACCTATCGTCACACCGATGGGAGTTGACTGATAGACTTGCAAAGTGGGGCTTTGGTCCTCGGTGTTTACTTCCCGGGGCTCCTTCAGTGCTAGTGGACGGTTGGGCTCTATCCTTTGGTGATACGTCTCTGTATGCTCCTTCAGTGCCATAATGATAGGCCAGTTATGCTTGGTCCTCGGTGCATATCTACCCGAGGATCCTTCTAAACCGTAGTACACATGTAAGCTTTGTTGTGTGATCTTAGCATTGAAGCGTATGGAGACCTAGGCTTGGTAGTGTGGATGCTTGCCTAGTAGTGGAGATTCCCGCACTACTGTCACTGTTTGGACACGACAGATGACACTTGAGAGGTTAGCTACATGCTCAAAAAGTGGGAATTTCAAGTTTGTGTCAACATAGCAATTGCATGTGTGCAAGCATTGGTGTGTCATTGCATTGCGTTCATAACATCGTACTACATTAGATACACAAGATCCTCATCATATAAGTTTGTATGGGCAATCTAATATGATGAGTTACTTTAATACTGAGCTGATCCTTAACTTATATATTTGTATGGACATTCATATATGTTAAGTTACTTTCCTGTTGTACTTTGCCTGCTTGTAGGATTGTCATAAATGAGTATAACTGCTAGCTTAGAATGTTGACGAACTTGTTATACTTTACGATTATTTCTACTCACTCGATATATACATACTCTCCACGTGTTTGTACTACTGCTTACATACTTATTTTGTACCCTTTTTCCTTTCTACGCCTGGTGCCGAGGAGTCACCGGGGGAGCGGATGTGATAGTCACTTAGACATTATGACTAACAGTTTCTACGTCTTCCTTTTAGGAGGAAACCCCACAGACAGAGCAACACCAGTTTTTGCAGGAGTGTAGCAAGGCCAGGGAGACAGGGCCTGACGTGAGGGTACCTTCA
Organism: Platanthera guangdongensis; assembly: GCA_039583875.1. Lineage (NCBI taxonomy): Eukaryota > Viridiplantae > Streptophyta > Magnoliopsida > Asparagales > Orchidaceae > Platanthera > Platanthera guangdongensis. Next base: position 35,246 of record JBBWWR010000264.1, read on the forward strand.
TTGCCGTCAGTGACAGATATGAGTTTTTGAGGGACTCATTTGTAGACATTTGGCATTGTGTACTCTGATATTTGGAAGCCTTGGTTGCTTCTTATATTTGTTATATATGTGGACTTTATGTTGCTGTGTAATTTTGACTTCTCTTACTTTCTTTATGTTGGGTTGTCATGGAAGATATGTTTAGCTGGCAGGATAGGCGTCTTGTTATACAGGTTAGCCCTTGTGCTAACGCTACCACAAGACGGCTGTTCTGACCATAAGACTCCCCTCGACCGTGTTTTGTGTTCCGGGAGGGAGGTCTAACACCACCACTATTTTTGGTAAAAACTATGAAGGATGGAAAGTGTTGATGAGAAAATTTCTTATAAGTCTATACATAGAGGTGTGGAACATAATGTGTATCAAGACGCCAAATAACTTAACTAAGCACGAGTGTCACATAAATGCTAAAGCTATGAATAGTATTTTTATGGGCTTAGTTAAGAAATTTTTAAACTCATCTACACTCTTCCCACTGCCTATGATATATGGAATTGTTTTGAGTCTACTTATAGTCCTCTTTCTGTAGATGATGAGTTAGAGAAATTTCTCATGGATCCAAGTAAAGAACCATGTGGAGACGTGTTTTTGGAAAAGGATATGGCAACCACATCACGGAAAAGGAAGCTGAAATCTCATTCAAGGGCTTTGTAAGAAAATCGAATTCCCTTCGTGTATGCAATTCTATTTCTATATTGAATGAACTAGATAAGGCAAAATGTAGAAATAAGAAATTGACGAGTACTAATTCAAAAATACATTTAGAAAATAATTGCTTAAAAGCAAGTGTTAATATAGAACCCATCACTATTTTCTCTAGTTCACCTGCATGATCTTTCGATAATATTCCTATACCGTGTATAAAATTTAATGGATCAGAAGAAAAATATAAGTTTCTCGAAAAAGAGCTCCTCTTTGTAAAAAAACAAATTGATAAATTATGTTTAGAAAACTCATCATTGTAAAGTGATTATGTTGAATGCAAAAAATAAGATGTCGAAATCGAAGAGATGAATGAGACATTTGATGAATTTAGGAGTAAGTATGAATCTCAAATCGAATCTATAATTTTCACTCTCAAAAATAGCACAATCGCATACAATAAAGCTAGACATGACCTCAAACTAAAAAACAAAGAACTAATTGTAAAAATCAACATGCTTAAGAAAGTAATGTTGGTGTTATCATTGTGAACTGGAAGTGATCAAGCACGCGGCCTCACTACCACCTTAGTATGAACTTGTCAGGGTCGCACATAAGATTGTGGATAAATTGGGAGATTGGATTTGTATTGTTTAGCTCAGATGATGAGTTGATAAGACTTAGTTCAACCTAGATTAATGGCGTCGAGTGCGTTGAGATCAGTCAACGCCTTCGTCGAGTTAAGCGTTAACTCGTTGAAAGGCGGCGCTGAGTGTGTTTAGTATATTAAACAGTTCGTCGAGTAAAAGTGTTGATTCGATGAATATGACACTTAAGATTTTAGTATGTTGACTATACTAGCGATTCGTTGATTCAAGGTGTTGATTCGACGAGTCTAGGTCTCAGGCATTTAGTGCGTTGAGTTCACTCAACGCCTTCGTCTAGTAAAGGGTTTACTTAACAAATCTGGCACTTAGGCATTGACTGTATTGTGTTCACTCAATGCCATTCGGTGAATCTAGCATTTGGCATTAAGGGTGTTGAGTGCACTCAACGCTATTCATCGAGTATGAATGATACTAAATGATTCGTCGAGTATGGTGTAGAAAGCGATGACGAATTTGGGTCCACTCATCGTATTCGTAGAGTCAATCATTGATTGAGGCATACAATATGGCTAAGTCCACAGGCGTTGAGTGTGGTCTACCCACTCAACGCCATACAGCTTTTAGCATTGATTGTTGCTGTGCCTGTCAGCTCCACAAAAAAGTTGGGCAAATATTTGCCTATGTCCACAGGCGTTGAGTGTAGCATACTCACTCAACGCCAGATAACAAAAAAATTCTATTAAGTAGTTTGGCATTGAGTGGAACTTACTCTCTCAATGCCAAGGCCCAGAAAATCAGGCTAAGACAAATAGCATTGATTGAGGCAAACACTCTCAACACACTCGACACTCTCGATGCTCACAATGCTCTCAACACCTTGATGCAGAAAATTTGGCTAAGTCCAAATGCATGGAAAGCTTGTCTTTCGTCGAGCTCAGCTTCATCGAACTGAGCTTAACTTTCATCAAACTGAGCCTGGAGTTCGTCGAATAGAATTTACTCTTTCGTCGAACTGAGTTTAACTTTCGTCGAACTTAGTCTAAAATTCGTCCAATAGAATTTTCACTTTCATCGATGTTGGAGCCATAGTTTGATTTGGGCTAGGTTAACTAATTAGGATGATCTGACCCACAATGTATAGTCAGGGTCATGTCTTTGAGTCCTAGAGTTTAGGCTAAGTCATTAGGTTCAATCTTACATGGACCAGCATGCAGAAGACCTCAAATTGACTCAAGACATAGAAGAAATCAAGTTTAGTATAAAAGTTCGACGTTCGTCGAACTCAACTCAATGATCGTCAATCGCAGATCTATGAACTTAGAGTTAATTCTCTGAGTTGATCTCGACGATGTCTGGAGTTCATCCTTCAACACATTCTTTCCAGATTTATTTTGCGGAACTCAGTTCGACGAAGACAGATTATCAGCTCGACGAACTTGGAGCGTAGATTAGGCAAGTTATCTCCACAATGCAGTTCGATGTGCTCAGGTCGACGAACAAGTTTTCTCAGGTCGACGAACAGGATTTCTCAGCTCGACGAACGTGGATCTCCGGTCGACAAAATCTGTTCAGAGGTCGACGAATTCTGTCCAAGCCAGACTTAGAGTTTTTCTCTCCTTTCCGTCCTTACTTTATATTTTATTTAGCAGTGATTTCTCTGAGTAATTAATGCACATATTCTCTTGAATATAGCCGTTATTGGCAACATTGATTATCGTCTTCATCAGGGATTAATTACCTGCTTAATTTATTGAGACAATTGGGAAACTCATCAAAGCAAATATTCTCCAGCCGATTTTCATTCTCTAGGCAATCAACATTCAATGCTTGAGATTCAAATTTCAATGGAGAATTCAACTGCAGAATATAAAATAGATTTTCTCTTTCAGACGGAAAGAACACAGTAGAGAAGTGATATAGAACCAAAGACTATATAGAAAATCTCGCAGACATTCTCTGTGCAGAAAACATACTGTTTTCACCGTGATCTTTCTGAAGAAGAAGAACAAACACCAATCAAGAGTCTTATTCAACTTCAACTCCAGGAGCTTTCAAGGACAACAATTATTCTATCATTCAGAAGTTTCTGGATTACTTCAAGTCAAGGCAGAAGACCTACACCCTGAGTAAGGCTTCAAGTGATTTCTGAAGGAGCCTTGACAACAACAAATCCACTAGTCTTCTTTGTTGATTTGAGAAAGATAAAACACCATCAAATCTCTCTCCCCCTCCTGTATAAAGGGTTTATTAACTCCCTTCAAAAGTTTATGTTTGGTTTTTGGGCACCTGATCAAAAGCTCAAAGGGTTGTGAGATCTCCCTGGAAATAGATCTTATGTTAGCAGTCATCTGATCAAAAACCTGCCAGTGGATTTCTACCAGGGTGGTAGAAGAGTGGATGTACCCAGGTTGGGGAACCACTATAAAATTTCTTGTGGTGTCTGGTTGCTCTTTTTCCTGTTGTTCTTGATGTGGCTTTGATAGGCTAGTTGTGCTGTGATATATTGTTGTGTTGTGTTAGAGCAGATTAACTTCGACTGTTTTTCCTTTCTATTATTATTGGTATCACGTACTTTTTACTCTGATAATAATCTAAAACAGCCAAAAAGTTTCATTACTCTATTCACCACCCCCCACCCCCTCTAGAGTAAATCAGATCTACCCCCTATCTTTCAATTGGTATCAGAGCAGGTTCCTTTGGTTGTACAAGTTAACACTTGAACAAATAGATTCTTTTTAGATGTTAACTTCTTTCTCATAGTTTTTCTGATTATTTTCATAGCATGACACAGAACAAGGATTATGCAAGCACCAGACCTCCAGTTTGCAACTTAAATAAGTTTTCCATCTAGAAGGCAAGAATCAGACTTTATATGAATTCAATTGATGAGGACATATATAATTCTATTTTGATAGGTCTTCCTCAACCTACAGTTGTTACATCTACCTCTACTTCAAGCACTCATGCTATTCCACCACCTGAGTGAACAGATGCTCAGAAAAAGGCAAAGATAGCAGATGCAAAAGGCAATGAATATACTGGCTCAGTCTATGTCAGATGACATCTTCCAAAAAGTGGTTGAATGCACATATACCAAAGCAATCTGGGATTCTCTCAACCAGATGTTTGATGGTTCAGCTGATGAGAGGAAGGACAAAAGATCAACTCTCATCTCCCAGTATGAGAATTTCAAGAAAGATGAATCAGAGTCTGTTTGTGACATGTACAATAGACTAAGCTCAATCATCTATGAGCTGAAGACCCTGGATAAGGATATCACTCTCACTGAGGTGAATGTCAAAATCCTAATGTGCTTTCCCAGCACTAGGGATTCCAAAATATGGCCAATTAAGGAGCCAGAAGCTTGAATGAGATTTCCACTAAATCTCTTCTTGGAAAGTTCAAATAATATGTACAACTGATCAAGTCCAGAGAAGCTACAGAGCAGAAGACTCCTACAACAACAAGAAAGGAGCAGAATATAGCCTTCAAAGCTTCAGAAGAATCAGATGCCCCAACTACCAGTGAAGAACTTCTAAGTCTCTTAGCCAAGAGATTCTACAAGATGGCAAGGAAGGACTTCAAAAGAAAGCCATCTAGGCAGGATGACAAAGCCAGGTATGACAAAACACCCACTAAAGAAATTATTTGCTTTGGGTGCAGGAAACCAGGACACTTCATTACAGAGTGTCCAGAAAATCAAAAGAATGGAAGAAGAAGAGAAAAGTACTCCAAGAAGCATCACTACATCAAGCCTTCCTCCAGCAAGCACAAGAGAAAAGAGAAGGGCTTTGTGGCTGAGATATGGAGTGATACAGAAGATGAATCCTCATCTTCTAGCTCCATTGAAGAGGAAGAAGAAGCTAAGGCAAGGGAAGTTTTCCTTATGGCTATTAATGCCTCCTGCAGCCCATCTGATGCTAAAGAACAAGTAGATGAGTCAGACAATGAAGAATCTAAATCAGAGGCAGATCAGGTATTGTATACCTTTGAATATAATTCAGATAGTTTCAAAACAGAATTTAATTCTTTATGTATAGATTTAATAAATTCTGAAAAAGAAATTAAAATACTTAGGGAAAAATTAACGGATCATGAAAACTTTGTTTCTGAAAATATTAAATTAAAAGATGAATTAACTTTAACTCAAGAACAGATTATATCACTAAAATCTGAGTTAGCTGAGGCAAGGCAACTTGAAGAATCACTAAATCGGAGAACCATCAAGTTGATGGACATCACAAGCACAGTAAATGCCTGGCTAAATGGCAAGCTAGGCTTAGGTGCTTTATCAAGGCAACCCCCAATAATTCAGAAAAATATTCTGACAACTCTAATTAAATTTGTTTCTGAAAAAGGAAAAAAGAAAATAGAAAATGATAATAATGTTAAAAAAACTGAATCAAAACAAAAGAATAAGAAAAGGAAAAAGAATAAGAAAAATCCAAATTATAACTATGTTCAACAGATTTAGTCGAACTCCGATCGACGAAATGTGTACAGTTCGTCAAACTCAAGTCGACGAAATCCGAACGCAAACTTTCACTATAGTTATTCATTGAACTACGATCGACGAAACCAGTTTGGTTAGTTGAACTGAGATCGACGATTTTTTGGCCCAGAGAATGAATATTCTCATTCTCTGAGTGGATTTCGACGAACTCGTCCCCATTCCTCGAACTCAGATCGAAGAACTCACTTAAATTCATCGAACCCAGTTAAAGTTAACAAAAATTTTAATTATTCTAAAACTCATAATCAACCAAGATCATCCATAAACCAGTTTAATCAATGGATTATATCACCTAGAAGCTATCACCCTTTAGGTTATAAATGCCAACCTGAATATTCTTACATATCCAGTTTTAATTATGTGAAGAAAGAAGGACCCAAGATAACCTGGGTCTATAATAGCTAATCCATTTCCTTGCAGGTGAAAGTCTATCCCACCATAGTGCAACAGTGGTATATGGATAATGGCTATTCTAAACACAAGACTAGAAACAAGGACAACCTATTCCTTTATAAGTCAAAGCTATGACCTAAAGTAATATTTGGTGACTCCAATTGTAGCCAGACTGAAGGCTATGAAAAGGTAAAGATTGGGGCATTCACCTTCAGTAGGCTAGCTTATGTAAGAGTACTGAAGCACAACCTCATCTCCATAAGTCAGTTATGTGATGAAAGGTTTCAGGTATCCTTTAATAAAACTTCCTGTATTATTACTTCTTTAGATAACCATGTAGTATTGACTGGCACTAGAGTAGGAAACATTTATATAGTCAACTTCCAGTCAATCAAATATGAAATATGTTTATTTAATCAAAATAGCAATAATAATGACCATTGACATAGGAGATTAGGTCATGTTAATTTGAAAATATTGCCAAACTCTCTAGGGACAACCTTGTTAGAGGATTGTCTTCTTGCCCCTATAAGAAGGAAAGCATTTGCAAGGCTTGTCAATTAGGCAAGAAAACTAAAAATAGTTTCAAATCTGTAAATAAAAGTGACTCATCTAGAATATTGCACTTGCTACATCTCGACCTTTTTGTCCCTATTGCAGTACAAAGTTTAGGAGGGAAATCTTATACTTTAGTGATTGTAGATGACTTCTCTAGATTCACTTTAGTATTCTTTCTGAGATCTAAGTCTGATAACTTCAAGGTTCTTATAGATTTTCTTAAGAACATACAGATTAAGTACTTTACTGCAATTGTATTGATCAGAAGTGATCATGGTACTGAGTTTGAGTCTCTTCTTATGCAAGAGTTTTGTGAGAAGAAAGGTATCAGACACTGCATCTCAGCTTCTAGAACATCTCAACAAAACGGGGTTGCTGAAAGGAAGAATAGAACCCTAATTGAATCTGCAGGCACATTACTTGTAGATGCTCATTTTCCCCTCTCCTTTTGCGCAGAGGCTTTGAGCACATCAACTTATGTACTGAAGTGAAGTCTTATACACAACTTAAGAGTAAGACTCCTTATGAGCTACTTAAAGGGAAGAAACCTAAAGTAGACTATTTTAAAATATTTTGTTGCATGTGTTACATTCACAACAATAATTTAGAATATTTGAAGCCAAGGCTTAAATGGGAATTTTTCTTGGATATTCACAAGTAAGCAAGGGTTATAGGGTCTATAATAAATCTACCATGAAAATTGATGAATCTGTACATATTTGATTTGATGAAACTAACATGTTTTATAAGGAGAAAGAAATTTCTACCAGTAATTCTTTGTAGGAACCACATTTGTGTGAGAAGCTGAATGAAATAACACTCACCAATGAGGTTTTCAGCCATCCCTCTCCACAAATTGCTGAAGATAGTGAAGATGAAGACACTGAAATCAGTGAAGAACCTCCAACACCTACTATAATTAAACAAGAGGAATTTCTTCCCCAAGCTATTGCTCAACCAACTTGATGAATTGTAAATATACATATTTTTGTGCACATTAATTTAGTCATTTTCATTTATTTTCGTCATTTTTACTTATTTTTGTTCAATAAAATGCTCCTATTCTTGTAAATTTACTACTAACTTATTTTATTTTATTTTTCAGGAAAAAATAAAAATCTGCCAAAATTGGGCAGTACACGCCCGTGTTATTTTGATCACGCCCGTGAGCAGGGCGTGACAGCTGAAAATCCCGTGAAGTTGCAAATTTCTGAAGTAAAAAGCTTGACACGCCTGGCGTCATGCCCGTGTCACCTGACACGGGGCGTGACAGAAGCCCGTGTCCACTCCACTAGACGAATTCAGTTCAACGATCGTCGAACTCGCGACACGCCTAGAGTCACGCCCGTGACCTAGGGCGTGACTCAAACTCAGCTTGAGGATTTCAACTCGACACTTTCCGCTCGACGATTGTCGAGTGTCGAAACCAACCGACACGCCCAACGTCACGCCCATGACCTGGGGCATGACCATTCCACCTGGCTTGACAAGACCCACGCGGCGACTTTCGGCGCAACCCGCGCCCAGTTCTACCTCGCCGACACGACCACCGTCACCACCGTGACCAGGGGCGTGACCAACGCGAGACTGACACGTGTCCATCCCGAAGTCAACTTTGTCATCAAGTCGCAGGCCGCCTTCGCAAACAGTAGTGACACGCCCACCGACACGCCCGTGTCAGAGGGCATGTACTTAGCTTTTTTTCCTATAAATTCCCCACTTCTTTAATGACCAAGGGTTCACATTTTTGAGCCACTTTAGTGTGTTTTGTAGGCTGCATCCGTGGATTCCCTTGCTATGTAAGGAGATTTCTCCCCCCTTTTCTTTCATGTTTGTTTTTGATTTAGCTTAGCTTTGTAATAGCTTTGTAATAGTCTTCTTTAGTCAATAAAAATGTTAGTTTTGCTCTTCTTAAATGGCTTTGGAATGAACTCATGTGCCCACTTTTCTTCTCATTTTATCCTAGTTTCTCCTTTGTTTTTCTCTTTATGAAAAGTGTGTGTGCATATGAGTGTAACCTTTTATTATTCATGTTTTTAACTTGTCCTCATGATTAGGCATGATAAGTTTTCCTCTTTTTCACCATGTCCTTTTCTTAAGAGACTTATGTTTTCATTCTTATGTATTTATAAAAGAGATTTTAAAAGTGATTTTGTTCCTTTTTACTAAGTATTTTTTAGGATTGTAAAACTTTTTTTTGTTCTTTTCATTTTCTCTTCACCTTTTTTTATCACTTTTATGAATTATTAAGAATGAAAAGGTTATAGTTTTAATTTTTGAGCACCTTTGATTTTGACTTTATTTTGGAAAACTTTTTGCTCATTCTCTTTTTATTTGTTCTTTTTATGTGTTTTGGGTAAGCTTTAGGAGTAGAAATCTTGTTATTTTAATTTATAAACAACTTTGATTTTTCTTTATTATTAGTGTGTGTGAGTGTATGAGCATATATTTTCACTTTGTTCTTCTTAATTTTCATGATGTGTGTGTGAGTGTATGAGTATAACTTTTTATTGCTTTCTTCATTTATGAAGAGTGTGTGAGTGTAGGTGTTAAATTTTCATGCTTTATTTTCATGATTTATGTTATCGCTTTCTTCAATTACGTAGAGTGCGTGTGTGTAGGAGATAATTTTTATTGCTTTCTTTCAATTATGTAGAGTGTGTGTGTTAGCATTTATTTTCGCCTACTCGCTAGGAGGTAAATGGTCGGATTTTGTTTACCGCCTGCTCATTTGAGTTAAATGGCTAGTCTTTTATTTTTCTGTAATTATTTTATTAGGACTTGTAATTGTATTTATTTCCGCCTACTCGTTAAGAGTTAAATGGCATGCCCTTTATTTCCCACCTACTCGTTTGAGTAGGACTTGTAATTTTCCTTTTTCGTAACTTAGTTTCTGTTTTATTTATAATTTGTAGTGTGCGTGTGTTCTTGTTTTAGCTAACTTTTCAGCTTTCTAATTTGTAGTGTGTCGTGCGTATGGACAGAACACCCCTGGGTAAAGAGAGTTGGGTGCATACCCTCGAGAGAGGACAAGCGTAATTCTTCCGGATTGGGTTCCCCACCCAATAACGGGGTTCTTAGCGTAAAGCGGGCGTTAAGAGGAATCCTTCATCGCACTAACGTTCGGTCGAATAGTCTTAACGTTCAGGTGAGCGATATCCCTATAGCTAGGTGAGCTCACATTGGTGGAACCTCCACGGCCAAGTTGCCTTTTATTAATTTGAAAACTAAGTCCTATAATTATTAAAAATTATTTTAGTCTTAATCTGATTCAATGCCAAGCGTTAACCCTTCATCGAATTTCTCTAAATCATTTTTTCGCTCTTTAACCTTTTCTGTCTTTACTTAATTAATATCTCCACCTTACTTTCAGTAAAATAATAGTCCTCTCGGAGGAGTAAGAATAGTCAACATGACCCCGAGAACAATACGACCTCGGTATTCCTCCGAATATCGAGTACTACTTGCGATAGGTGCACTTGCCTCCTGTAGCAAGCTCGTGGCGATCGACTCACCGAACCAACCACAGTAAGAGTCTGCTCGCAGGCCATCAAGTTTTTGACATTGTTGCTGGGGAGCTCTTCGAGTTGCTATTTCGAATTCCCGAGTCTATTACTTTTACTTATTTTCTATAAACTAAAAAAAAACTAAAAACTTTATTTTAAATAAAATAATAAAAAAGAGTTTATTTTGTTTTATTTTTTTTTCTCTTTGGGTATATGACCGTGGACAACCCTCCGAGTCTGAAGATTTTGACTTCAACCCTGAGATAGAACACTCCCTTGCGCGTATCCGATCTCAACGCCGAATTCCTTCTTTAGACACGAAAGAATCTATCAGAGAACCCTCTATTGTAGTTATGGCCGCCCCTAACCTTGCCCCGGCGGCCGAGCGTACTATGTCTTTTTATGCCCGGCCTAACCTGGACGATATTGGGTCTAGTATTGTTCGCCCTGCGGTGGCGAATAATAATTTTGAAATAAAATCGAGTGTCATTCAAATGGTCCAAAACGACGTACAGTTCGATGGATTGCCGGATGAGGACCCAAATGTCCACTTGTCCAACTTTTTGAAACATGCGACACATTCAATATTAATGGCGTCACTGATGACGCCATTCGCTTGCGCTTGTTTCCTTTTTCCCTTAAATCCAAAGCCAAGGCGTGGTTGAATGCCCTACCGCGAGGATGTATCTCTACGTGGGCTGAATTAATGGAGCTGTTCTTGACGAAGTACTCTCCGCCCGCAAAAACTGCAAAGTTGCGGGCGGAAATTTCTTCGTTTATGCAAAATGATCCTGAGTCTCTATACGAGACTTGGGAATGATTTTCAGACGCGTCAAATGATTGACGCGGCTGCCGGGGGCACACTAAACAACAAAACCCCCGAGGCCGCCCAGTCTTTATTAGAATAGATGGCTATGAACTCTATCAATGGAACGTCCCGCGGGGACGCCCAAAGCCGGCGGCTGGTCTTTTTGAAGTGGATGCCACTGCTATCTTAACCCTTCAAGTTGAAAGGTTAACAAAGCAGGTGGCGGAGATGTCTGCTGCCTCTTCCACTCTGCCTTGTTTTATTCCCCCCAACGTCTGTGTGGCTGAAGAGTTCGTGGATTTCTTGGGAAATTCGGGTCGTCCTTCCTTCAACTCTAACAACAACCCATATAGTAATAACTATAATCCGGGTTGGAGGAATCACCCCAATTTCTCTTGGAGCAACCCCAACAATGCTCAGCGTCCCCCTCTTTCTTATGTGCCCGGATCTCTGTCGCCTCCTCCTCTTCCAAAACCCTCCATGATGGAGGAAAATTTTTCAAAGTATAGTGCATCCAACGAGTCAAATATTCGGAACATCACCGGATCGCTAAAAACTCTCGAACAACAGGTTGGACAACTGGCGAGGATGATGTCCGAGCTCGCGCTCGGGGCTCTGCCGGGAAACACGGAGCCCAATCCGTGGGAGAACGCCAACGCTATAACCCTCCGTAGCGGAAAGGAGGTGGTCGATCCTAAACGGATCGAACCTCAGGTACATATTTCACCTCCAACCCTCTTCCCCTTTCTTCTATTACGCCGCCTCTACCGATTTTAAAAGAAAAAATTATTTTAAACAAGGCCCTTCCATATCCGCATAAGTTAGATAACGAGCGTAAGGACGCGCAATATGAAAAATTTATTTTATTATTAAAACAAATTCACATTAATGTTCCTTTTTCCGAGGCTATCTCGCAAATGCCCAAATATGCGAAATTTTTAAAAGACTTATTTTCTAATAAACGTAAATTAGAAGATATTTCGCATGTATCTCTCAATGCTGTCTGCTCGGCGGCCCTTACTAATAAATTGCCCACAAAACAAAACGACACGGGATGGTTTTCCATCCCGTGCCTTTTTGGCAATATATTAGTAAAGTACGTCTTAGCTGATTTAGGGGCTAGCATTAATCTTATGTCATTCTCGCTCTTTTCACGTTTAGGTTTGGGTACTCCTAGTCCTACGAATATGCGCATCCAATTAGCGGATCGCTCGGTTAAGTTCCCTATCGGGGTTGTGGAGGATGTCCTTGTCCGAGTAGACAAGTTTACCTTTCCGGTAGATTTTGTCATCTTAGACATCGAGGAGGACGCTGAGGTACCAATAATACTCGGTCGCCCTTTTCTCGCCACCTCCCGCACACTAATAGATGTTATTAATGGTAGTCTTCTCCTCCGAGTAGGCGATGACCAAGTTACTTTCTCTATTAATCCCTCGATGGACAATTTGTCATCGAGCAACGATTTCTGCTATTCTTTAGATACCTTTTTTGGAGATCGTTCTTCTCCCGTTTTCGAGTCCGTGTTTTTAAATGACGATATTTATGCGCTCGAAAATTTTAAATGCGATGAGGATACCTATTTAGACTTGCCTTTCGAACTAATTGGTAAGAAAGACAGGCATTAAAACCTCCCTAGAAGAACCGCCCATCCTAGACCTCAAACCCTTACCCGCATCGCTCAAATACGCATTTTTGGGAAAAGGCGATACGCTTCCCATTATTATTTCTTCGGACTTGAGTGATTCGGATTCTTCCGATTTATTGGAAGTTTTATTTAAACATCGCCACGCAATTGCGTGGCAAATCTCTGACTTAAAAGGGATTAGCCCCTCCTTTTGCACCCATAAGATATTTCATAGCGAAAATTGCCGCAAAACGATTCAGCTGCAGTGTCGTCTTAACCCAAACATGAAAGACGTCGTTAAAGCCGAAATTATTAAGTTATTAGATGCGGGGATTATCTACCCTATTTCGGACAGTGCATGGGTTAGTCTCGTGCATGTCGTGCCCAAGAAGGGCGGTCTAACCGTAGTGGCGAATGAGCAAAACGAGCTCGTCCCAACTTGTATTGTTACGGGTTGGCGAATGTGCATCGATTATAGAAATCTTAATGATGCCACCTGCAAGGACCATTTCCCTCTGCCTTTTCTGGACCAGATTTTAGAGCGTTTATCCGGTCATCCATATTATTGTTTTCTTGATGGTTTATCGGGGTTTTTCCAAATCCCCATTTCCCCCAATGATCAAGAGAAAACAACTCTTACTTGCCCGTTTGGCACCTTCGCATATCGAAGAATGCCATTTGGACTCTGCAATGCGTCAGCTACATTCCAAAGATGTATGCTAGCGATCTTTGGCGAGCTAGTAGAAGACATTATTGAAGTCTTTATGGATGACTTTTCTATTTTCGGATGCCCTTTTCCCGATTGCCTTCAAAATTTAGATCGTGTCCTTCAACGGTGAGAGGACACAAGCCTTGTTTTAAAATGGAAAAAATGCAACTTTATGGTTCGAGGAGGTTTGGTCCTCGGCCATATGATTTCGTCTAAGGGGATGGAGGTGGATAAGGCCAAGGTAGAAATCATAGAAAAACTACCGCAACCTACAAACGGAAAATCAATTAGGAGTTTTTAGGCCATGCGGGCTTTTATCGACTCTTCATTCAAGATTTTTCGAAAATAACAAAGCCGCTTACTCACCTCTTGGAAAAGGAATCACGTTTCATCTTTAGTAGCGAATGCTAGTCCGCCTTTAATTTAATAAAACAAAAACTTACCACTTCACCAATTTTAGTGGCCTCTAATTGGTCCCTTCCGTTCGAAATTATGTGCGACGCTAGTGATATTGACTTAGGTGCCGTTCTTGGCCAACGCATTGAAAAACATTTTTATCCAATTTATTACGCTAGCAAGACGCTCACTTCCGCACAAATAAATTACTCGACAACCGAAAAGGAACTCTTAGCCGTCGTTTTCGCTTTTGATAAGTTTCGCTCGTATATAACGCTATCTAAAGTTATCATTTTTACCGATCACTCCGCCCTTAAGTATTTATTAGCTAAAAATGATGCGAAGCCCCGCCTTCTTCGATGGATTCTCCTCCTACAAGAGTTTGATTTGGAGATCCGAGATAAGCGGGGAGCGGAAAATTTAGCGGCAGACCACCTCTCCCGTTTTGAAAATCCGGGTGCAGAAGCGCACGTCGAATCTGAAATAAATGAAAGATTCCTCGAGGAACGCATCCTTGGAATTCATCATTCTTCGTCATCTTCGCCTTGGTTCGCAGATTTTGCGAATTACTTAGTAGCGCGGGTGCTTCCAAAAGATTTTTCAAGTCATCAAAAGAAGAAATTCTTTTCTGACTTGAAAAATTTCTTTTGGGAGCACCCATTTCTTTTTCATATATGCGCGGACCAAGTGGTCCGAAGATGCGTTGCGGGTGTGCAGTGCTTGCAAATTCTTAAGCACTGCCACGAGGGTCCAGCCGGTGGGCAATATCAAGCAAACCGGACTGCTCGGAAGGCGCTTGAGGCGGGCTACTTTTGGCCCACTCTCTTCAAAGACACGCATAGTTTTGTGCGCGCATGCGATAGCTGTCAGCAGTCGGGTAACATCTCTCGTCGTGACGAGATGCCCCAAAACATGTTTTTAGAGTGCGAAGTCTTCGATTTATGGGGCATAGATTTTGTTGGCCACCTTCCTCTGTCTTTCAAAAATATGTATATTTTAGTGGCGGTCGACTACATATCAATGTGGGCGGAAGCGCAAGCTCTCCCCACCAACGATGCGCGAGTCGTCGTTATATTTCTTAAAAAACTATTTTCTCGCTTCGGCACGCCTCGTGCAATTATTAGTGATAGGGGAACTCATTTCTGTAACGCTCTTATGGCTAAGACGTTAGCAAAATACGGAGTCACGCACAAGCTTGCCACCCCCTACCACCCGCAAACAAGTGACCAAGTTGAGGTTGTAAATCGAGAGTTTAAACGAATTTTAGAAAAAACTGTTTTACTAAATAGGAAAGATTGGTCCGTTAAACTCGACGATGCGTTGTGGGCGTATCAGACGGCATACAAAACTGCAATTGGTTGTACGCCGTTCCGGTTAGTCTATGGCAAAGCGTGCCATTTCCCCGTAGAATTAGAGCATCGCGCTCTTTGGGCTTTAAAACACTTAAACCTCGACTCCAACTTAGTCGCTCAGAATAGAAAACTGCAACTAAACGAGCTTGATGAATGTAGTGCAAACGCTTACGAGAGCAATAGGTTCTATAAGGAGCGTTCTAAGTTATATCACGATCGAAAAATCAAGTCCCCAAAATTATTTTCTCCGGGTGATCTTGTCCTTCTTTACAACTCACGTCTTAGGCGTTTTCCGGGTAGACTATAATCTAGATGGTCCGGTCCCTTCCTAGTTGAAGAAGTTTTTCCTTATGGGACCGTACTCTTCTCCCACCCGGAAAAAGGTTCGTTTAAAGTAAACAGTCATCAGTTAAAGTCTTATATAGCAGGCGATCCAGTGATCGGTTTTAACGAAACCATAACTTTCCTCCACATTATAAACCCGCCAAAATAGTCAAGCTACACGACTATAAACAAAGCGCTCCTAGGATGCACCCCTCGCTTATCTTTTTCGCCCTTTCCTTATTATCTTTGCTGCTTTTTCTAATAAATGCAGGGTTTCTAATGGACTTCCCAGATCGCGCATCAGGGACATTTTTAACCCCCCTCCCCCTCTCTTTACTTTTGTACATATAACATTTTTGTTCCGCATACTTACGTTGCAATATTGGGTACAATGTTGGACTTAAGTATGAGGTATTTTCGTGCTTAACTTTCTGCACTTCAATTTTTCTGCATTTCAAAAATACAAAAACGTACATAAAACAACAAAATAAAAACAAAACAAAAAATCTTAAAATGAGAAAAAAAAATTAAAATGAAAAAAATGAAAAATCCAAAAACAATTTTCATTTTCTTTTTCTTTCGTTTTTCCAAAAACTCCAAAAAAATTATAAAACAAAAATATATATATTTAGTTTCACTTGGTAAATATTTTTCTTTGTAAATATTTTTGTGTAAATAATCTTCTCTCTCCCCCTTTCGCTTCCCTCTCATTCTTGTAAATAACTTTTCTTTTTCTCGCAATCTTTGTAAATAGAATGAAAATTTTCTTAAAAAAAATATACAAAAAAAAACTTTTTATGTATATATTAATGACATAAACTTAAAAAACCAAAAAAGATAATTGTTCAAAAAATTCAAAAAAATTGAGAAAAACAAAAATACAAAAAAAGATAATAAATGAAAAACAAAAAATGATGATAAAAACTATAAAAATCAAAAAAATGTTTTGAAACAAATAAATCAAATATTCCAACCTTAACTTTCCTGCTATCCAAAATTCTGTTTTGAGTTTATTTATATGTGAATACTATTAATTCTCTGTTTGCTATTCGTTTGTTAATTCTTGAGTGAAAAATTTAAATAGCCGGGGTTAAGTTTTAAAGAATTCATTATGCTTTGTTAAAAATAGCGAACTCGTTTTAGGCACTACTTCTAATTTTTCATTGATAGGAGCACGTGTATTATGTTAGGAAATAACGACTATAGAATTCAATTATACTTACTTTTAGCTTTCTGAAAAATTGAAACGTACAATTTATTAAGGTTGTTCTCAAACATTTTTATGATTAAAAATCTGGTTTTCTTTTCTCCCCTTACCTATCATGACCTACTTGGCATGATAAAAGTTTTATCCTTAAAAGATCCTATGTCAATGGGAATTAGATTTCGTTCTGTAAACATAGGCACCCAATAATTTAAAAAGATTATATGTTATGGAGTAAGAGGATAAAATTCATTACTTCTACACATATATATTAGGTTAATTTTATTCTTATGAAGTTGAAATACAAAAATCATATTAGGAAAATAAGATTTCATTTTCCTAATAATCCAAAAAAAACATTGGAGGTTCGAGAAAAAATTACCTCACCTCAAAATCAAAACCCACTTCATAAACCCACTACCCCCTTATTGCCAATTACACGATTCTATAATTAATTCAAAAATCGATTTGAGAGCATAATTAGTAAATTATATTATTTCCATTAACACTCCTATAAGCTAGAGTTCATATAATTTCAAACTATTTTTGTTAATCTAACCATTACAAATATTGCCTTCTATTTGATCACATCAAGAAATCTTTCAGCCAAAACTTTTGCGCTATTTAAATCATCTACATAATCTTAGGACTTAACTCTAACACCCCGCATATTTATTTCGATCTCTCTTATAATTAATTAAGCGGTAGCTAAACTTAGAGTTTTTTTCTATTCCTTACAAGTTCACCTCAAACTTTTGCTCGGGAATAGCAAAAGCTTAAGTATGGGGGTATTTGATGAATTGTAAATATACGTATTTTTGTGCACATTAATTTAGTCGTTTTCATTTATTTTCATTGTTTTTACTTATTTTTGTTCAATAAAATGCTCCTATTCGTGTAAATTTACTACTAACTTGTTTTATTTTATTTTTCAGGAAAGAATAAAAATCTGCCTGAAAGAACTAGTGACTAATCACCTAGAGGGGGGGGGGGTGAATAGGTGAACTTAATCCTTTTAACTTTAAAGGCAGAAACACTGATTTATAAGACATGTATTTGCAATTCTCTATAGCAATTCAGCACAGATAACACAGCAATCAGAAAATTAATAACACACAGAGTACACACAGATTTTTATAGTGGTTCCCCAAGGTCTGGGTACATCCACTTTCCCCCTTCGCCTATCTAGTAGTGTACTAGATTCGGCCTAACTTCTGCACTTCTCCTCAGATCCTCAGATCTTACAACTCAGAACCCCAAACAGGTTAATACAACTCAGAGTGACCCCACTCCTACAACTCAGGCACAAAGCCCTACCACTCAGTCTTCACCAAGATCTACACTCAGGCTAAACAGCCCTACCTCAGCCTTCAATCAAGGCCTACACTCAGAGAATAGAATCTCCTACACTCAGGCACAAAAGCCCTACCTCAGCCTTTATAAAATAGGGTTACAGCTCAGATCTATACAAGATCCTACAAAAAATAATGTTTACAAAGTGTATAACCACAACTCTAAAAGAGAGAGATGAGTTGACAGGCTTCTTGATGAGTTCTTGGAAGAACTAGGCAGAGATCAACCACCCTTGGCTTTCTTCAAAGCTTCTTGAATTTGAACACAGTAGGGTTGAATCTTCTGTGCAGATGATCTTCAATCAACTGCTGTATTGAGAATCAGATCTCAACCTGAAACTAACTTATCAGTCTGGTTCAACAGTTGCTCTTCTTAGAAGGAGCTCTCTCTCTCCACCTTCTTAGATCTTCTATAGAAGGTCTTCTTTATGTTGTTAGATCTCTTGATTGATTGTTGTCAATCTGTTATCTCTACTTTCTATTGAAGGAGAAAGGTCTTTAAATAGTCTTCCTCCAAGGTAACCGGCTGATCCGGTTTCTAATAACTTTCTGACAGCTCTGACAGTTACAGTTGACCGGTTGAAATGGCAGCTGTCAAGTCATCCAGTCACTTCTTGAAATCTCTATCACTGTCTGAAAGTGTCGAGACAGACAGTCTTTATGTGTCGACACAAATAGACTAAGTGTCGACACAAGTAGACTAAGTGTCGACACTAGCCTTGTTGGTGTCGACACAACTCCTTGTGTTGTTCTAATAGCTTCTCAACACTGCTTCTTCTAAATGTGTCGACACTGATTCTGTGTATTGACACAAGCCTTCTTCTTTAATACTTAGTTGAATTCTGCTAAGTGTCGATACAACTCCTTTATGTTGACACATCTTCTTGTGTTGAAACTTGCTAAGTGTCGACACATCTCCTTTATGTCGACACATGCCTTCATGTGTTGAAACTTTGTTGAGTGTCGACACATCTCCTTTGTGTCGACACATGCCTTCATGTGTTGAAACTTTACTAAGTGTCGACACATCTCCTTTGTGTCGACACATGTACTTAAACTTAATTGAAGTTTGTTGAGTGTCGACACAGCCTCCTAGTGTTGACACTTTTGATGTCGACAAAGTTTATCTGCGTGTCGACACTTCCTCTAAGTGTCGACACAGATAATGTTGACAATTCTTCACTTTGTATCGACACAACCTGTATGTGTCGACACTCTTCTTTTGGTGTCGACTCCGCCTTCCTGGTGTAGACACAATTACTCCAAGTGTCGACACAGCTTCTCTGGGTGTCGACACTAGCCCTCTTAAGCGTCGACACTTTTCTTCTAGGTGTCGACACATGGACTTAGAAACTTTTATGGTTTCCCTGCAATTACTTAACCTGCACAAATAAACTCAAAGCACATCAAATACATCTTGATGAATATCATTGAGTTGGGTGAGGTTTCTTCAAATCAGGTACATATATTCCAATGTACCCAACATTCTCCCCCTATTTGGAGAAGTCATAACCCTTAGTCAATGATATACACCATACATAACAAATTCTCAGTATGATGTAAAACAGCATTATATGACAGGGTAAATATTAAACATGTATAAACAAAACACGTATAATCAATTATCTCAGAATAATTAATGTAATAGATTGAACATATAACATTATTCTTACAACTCCAAACATTTTCATTAATCAAAAGATTACATAGAGTTAAATGCAAATGATTACAAATTATAAACTTAAGAAAATTTCTATCTTATGGCTACTCAGGCTCCTTGATAACAATCCCCTTTCCAGATTGAATCTTTGCTTGAACTGGAGCATCATTGTCATCAACAGGCTTCTTCCCTTTGAGATCTTTCTTTTTCAGCTCTTCAGCCTTTATCTTCTGCCTTTCAAAATAGTGATAAGGCTTAGGGAAATACTTGCTAGGCTCCTGTGCATTAGGAGGTAGCTTTCCCAGTTTAGCCTTCCTTCTATATTGTACTATGGCCTCTTGCCTATTCTCATATTTTCTCCACTCCTATTCAGAATACCATTTGCCTCTATCCAGGATATTGTCCTTATCAGCCTTCCACGCAGTCAATATGATATTCCTGGATGTGGGGCTCCATTGTTCAAAATCTGGCCTAAATTCAGCTTGCTCTCTGAACCTTTTCTTAGATAATTGGGCCTCTTGTTATTTTAGTAATGCCTCTTGCTCTTTTAAGATTGCCTCTGGCATAGGCTGGATCACTTTCTCAAAAATAACATTCTGATTACCCTCAGGAGGACTATACATAGACTGTACCTCCTGATGTATCATGTCAAAATATACAGGAGGATATATCACTTGAGCCACTTCAGCTTGTTCTCCTCCAAAATATGCAGGATTAATTCCATACGCTGCCACATTATCATCATCACATAAAGGTGGATATCCAAGGGTAGCTCTGATGGAGTTTGAAATCCATTTTGCATGATCAGAGCCTGCCTTGACTAATACCCTCTCCCCCTTTATGACTTCTCTTTCTATATGATCTCTAAGATCATCCTTTTGGAATCTGATTTGAGCATTCAAATAATTAACTCCATCTTTGTAAAAAGGTTTGAACCTTTGGAGCTTCTCAGTGATATCTTTTTGAGAAGCTTCAATTGAAGTCTTAATAGCAGTTATGCTTTCTTGGAAATGTTTATCAAATTCAGCCTTTGCAGTAGCACTTGCTGCAGTCTGAGCAGATGCAAGATTCTGCATTTCAGTGACTATCACATTGTGTGATTCAGTTAAATTGTCATTCATTCTTATCTGGTTTTCCAGGACATAGCCTTGTTTGACTGCCAAGTCTTCAATCTGTTTCTTAATATTCTCTTGATGAGTAGCCAGATAGACCACTGCATTCCCTCCTTTATAGAAACATTCAGTCATTTCCTTTTTGTTTTGATTCACTTCAAATCTGATAGATTTGATGTCTAGAGCCAGATCAAACTGAAGGAATTTATGTCCTTCATCCACATATTTCTCTAGAGCTTGCCTTTGCTCATCCAACTTGATTTGCAATGCCACCATCAGAGAACTATAATCAGTAGTTGGAGCAGGCTGTGGAGCAATTGTCTGTAGTGCTTTCTTGTAGTTCTGGCTTCTTCTCTTGAAGACCTGGAACTTCCTCTTCTTGCCTCTAGCAGCCTCTTCATCCTCTGAAGCAGAAGTGCAAGCAATATCAACTCTTTCCTTAGTACTAGGATGTAAATGCTTCTCAGTCCTTGGTAGCTCCTCAGCAATTCTTTGATCCTCAGTCTCTTTGCTTGCAGTCTCCTCTTGAGACCTAACCTGCTCCCCCTGAAGATCTACCTGCTCCCCCTCAACAGCTGCTTTCTCTCCCTCAAAGTCAGTTTCTAATAAGTCAGGGAACAGCTCTTCTAGTGTAAACTCATGTTGAGATTTTTCAGAAGAATCTCTAATCTCAGGTGCATCTATTTCCATTTTATCAGCAACGGATGTGTCCTCTATGACAACATCTTGTGGTTGAGGTTGTATCTGTGTTTGCTGATCAACATCAAGGAATGGTTCA
The DNA here is from genome assembly GCA_039583875.1 of Platanthera guangdongensis. Classification (NCBI taxonomy): domain Eukaryota; kingdom Viridiplantae; phylum Streptophyta; class Magnoliopsida; order Asparagales; family Orchidaceae; genus Platanthera; species Platanthera guangdongensis. The sequence goes on from JBBWWR010000264.1 coordinate 56,824, forward strand.
GACAAAACTTCATCCTCAATATGGAAATTTAAATGATTTACTTCAGTAATTACCTCTAGGATAGTTTGAGTAGCCCTTTCACTCTCTAATTGAGTTGGCTCATCCACATGTAGAGGCTCCCACTGGAGTGGATCCAGGTGAATTGGGCTAGCTGATGGTACCTCCCCCTGCCTCTGAGCATCTTCTTGTCTTTCTGGTGACTGTCCAGCATTGTCATCCTCTCCATCATCTGAACTAAACACAACTTGCTCCTCTGAGCTACTTGAGGATCCTTGTGCCACAATGGCTGTCTTCTTCTTCTTCTTCTGAGGTGTTGCCTTTTCTGGAGTTGGAATCTCTTTTGTCAACACTCTATCCCACCTAGAGATAATCCTTACATCCATTCTCCTCATGTGGTTTATCTTTGAACCAGCAGCTTGGTTTATCACTTCAGGTATACTTCCAGCTAATTAGAGGCTCATAATTCTACCCAGATTGTGCTTCTTCAGACTTTCTTTTATCTTATCAAAAATGACTGCAAACCAATCAGTATTAAGGTTGAAAAGTATCCTTGTCATTAGACTGAACATGTGAGCAGATATTCTATCATGCCCACCAGGCTTGCTCAGTATTACTTTTCCTACTATTTCAGATAGAAACTTTCCTTGTATGTTCATCCCTTTCTGTTGAAAACTGATCCAATTTTTAGGTTTGAGTCTAATCCACACCATTTCAATGCCTCTCTAGTCTTAGAAGCAGATACATCTTCTTCCTCTTTTGTTCTTGGTAGTTGAAGTACCTTTCTTAAACTTTTCTATGTGACCTTTACTTTTGTCCCATGAACTCTGGACTTAATCTTGAGTCCTGATTCATCAAGAGTAGCTGCACCCAAGAATTCAAGGACCTCCTTCTTCCAAATCTTGATTGGTTCTGATACAAGATACTCTAGTCCAGTCTCGGCAATTAGGGTTACCACACCTTTAATTTCTGGTTCTGCGTCATCAAAGGCGTGACACACGAGCTCATATCCTTCATTAATGTTCTCTTCTAGCTTGGGCGACATTAGGGTTTGAAGAAATTTTGAATTGAGAGAAGAGAGATGTCGACACACAAGTTTGGTCTCGAAAGTAAGGTGAGCGTGTCGACAAACAATGAGGAAAACCTATTTATACCTTTCTAAAATTGAAGGTGAAAAGGCGCGTTAACATACTTGAATTATGTCGACACTGTTGAAAAGTGTCGACACTTACTGCTAATGTCTCGACAACTATGTGTCGACACAAATATAGTCGACAGAATATATGTGTCGACACTTATATATCTCATCTCGACACATAGTCGAGACTCTACTAGACTAATTCTGTGTAAATCCTAAGTGTCGACACCACCTTGGATGTGTCGACACCTACACTGTATGTGTCGACACTAATTCTCTGAAGTGTCGACACAGACTTCCTAAATGTGTCGACACCATTTCTCTGAAATGTCGACACCACTTCTATGTGTCGACACAGACAACTCTGTGTGTCGACACTATTTTACTTAGCCAATTTTTGTAAACTATTCTAAGATTATCATTCCTAATTCAATTTTAAATTTATTGAATTTGGTTTCATCTAAGGGCTTAGTAAACATATCAGCTAACTGATTATCTATCTTAACATACTCTAGGGAAATATCTTCTTTTTCCACATGTTCTCTTAGAAAATGGTATTTTATTTCTATGTGCTTAGTCCTACTATGGGAGACAGGATTATTTGCAATAGAAAAGACACTAGTAGAATCACAAAATAAAGGTGTTCTACTTACTTGAATACCATAATCTTCTAGCTGATGTTGAATCCATAGAAGTTGAGCACAGCAACTTCCTGTAGCCACATACTCTGACTCTACTATGGAGATAGTCACACTGGTTTGCTTCTTTCTACTCCATGATACCAGCCTTCCACCTAGAAATTGACAGGTTCATGTGGTACTTTTCCTATCTTCCTTGCATCCTGCAAAATCTGCATCTGAATAACCTGTCAATACAAAATCTCCATTCCTAGGGTACCAAAGGCCTAGATAAGGTGTGCCCTTAAGATATCTCAAAATTCTTTTGACTGCTGTCAAATGAGAGTCTTTAGGGCAAGGCTGGTACCTTGCACATACACATATAGCATACATGATATCTGGTCTACTAGCAGTCAAATATAGTAGGGAGCGAACTATCCCTCTATACAAAGTCTCATCTACAAGTTTCCCTGCATCATCTTTGATTAGAGACATGCTTGACCCCATAGGAGTTTTCATGGTAGTGGATGATTCCATACCATACTTTCTTATTAACTCTAGGGTGAACTTAGACTGGCATATGGATAATCCATCTTCAGTCTGTCTAACTTGGAGACCCAAGAAGAACTTAAGTTCCCCCATACTGCTCATCTCAAATTGTCCTTGCATAAGTTTTGAAAACTTTCTGCAAAGACTATTTTCTGTAGACCCAAATATTATGTCATCTATATATATTTGGACTAAGATAATCTTGCCTCTGGATTCCCTAAGGAATAGAGTCTTGTCTATTTTCACCCTTGAGAATTTGTTCTCAATGAGGAAACTATACAGGGTTTCATACCAAGCCCTAGGGGCTTGTTTTAACCCATACAAAGCCTTTCTAAGTCTATATACATAGTTAGGTTTAAGAGAATCTACAAAACCTGATGGTTGCTCTACATAGACTTCTTCCTTCAGATTTCCATTCAGAAAAGCTGACTTAACATCCATTTGATATACCTTAAACCCTTGGTATGTTGCATAGGCAAGGAACATCCTTATTGCCTCCAGTCTTGCTACTGGAGCAAAGGTTTGATCAAAATCAATACCTTCTTCCTGCCTATATCCCTTTGCAACCAGCCTAGCTTTATTCTTTATGATTATTCCATTCTCATCCAACTTATTCCTAAAGATCCATTTAGTTCCAATAATGTTGTGGTCCTTGGGTTTAGGAACTAGCTCCCAGACCTTGCATCTTTTGAACTGGTTCAGTTCCTCTTGCATGGCCTCAATCCAATGAGGGTCTAGGATTGCTTCTTCAAACTTCTTTGGCTCAACTTGGGATAGGAAACTTGAGTAAAGAACTGTACTTAGATTCCTGCTCCTTGTTTGCACTCCTTGTCTGGGATCTCCAATTATTTGATTGGCTGGATGATCCTTTCAATGCCTATTTGCTGGAGGCAGCCTGTCTTCAGGTTGTATACCTTCATTCTCTTCATTTAGCTGCACTTCTTGGTCCTCTTCAGCTTCAGGAGTATCTTATACTCCCCTTGGACAGCAGCCACCATCTTCCACTTGCTGACTTGCACAAGAACATTCTGTTAAGGTAAGCTTCTCCATTCTCTCAGTTACACATGTAGAGCTGCAAACACTTCTAGGCAATTCATTGTTAATGAGTCTAGCTTCATCAAATACTACATGAATAGACTCTTCTACAACTTGAGTAATCAAGTTGTAGACCTTATAAGTCTTACTGTTATTGTTGTATCCAACAAAGATCCCCTCTTGGGATTTGGCAGCAAACTTGGTTAGATAAGACTTACCATTGTTAAGGATATAACACTTACAACCAAAGATCCTGAAATAGGATAGATTTGGTTTTCTGCCATTCACAATATCATAGGGGGTCTTCTTGTGTCTCTTGGTGATAGTAGCCCTATTGATTACATGACATGCAGTATTAACTGCCTCAGCCCAGAAATATTCTTGGAGAGAAGTGTCACTCAATAGGATTCTACCAGCCTCTATCAAGGTTCTATTTTTCCTTTCAGCAATACCATTTTGCTGAGGTGTTATTGGTGAGGAAAATTCCTGAAAAATTCCAAACTCATCACACAGTTTTGTCATACTTTCAGACTGAAATTCAGTACCATGGTCACTTCTAATTTTGACCACTGTACTGTCCAATTCATTCTGAATTTGTTTAACAAAACTATACAAGATACTTGGAGTTTCAGATTTTTTCCTTAGGAAGAACACCCAGGAATACCTTGAGTAGTCATCAACTACCACAAATGTGTAGACCTTCCTACCTAGGCTGTGAACTGGCATAGGACCAAAAAGATGCATATGCAAGAGGTATAAACACCTCACATCATCTTTGTTCTCAAGGTTATGAAAGGTGGATTTGGTCTTCTTTCCTTTTTGACAAGCTGAGCATATCCCATCCCTTATACACTTAACTTGAGGACCATTCCTCACTAACTCTTTACTAAAGAGTTGGCCAATTGTCTTATAGTTAAGATGAGCCAGTCTCTTATGCCATTTAACACAATGTGAGACTTTCTCATCAGATACAAGACAAATAGGAGAAACAATGTTCTCACACATAATGTCTAGACAATAGACATTTCTCTTCCTATATCCTGCCAGAATGATATTTTGATCACTTGACCTTTTGATATGACAACCATCCTTGACAAATGAGATGTCATATCCTAAATCACTCAGCTGACTTATGCTAATGAGGTTATGTTTCAAACCCTTTACATAAGCCACTTGAGTAATCGTAATTTGGTTATTAGAAATGTTACCAAAGCCTTTGATGATCCCTTTTTCTGAACCACCAAAGTTAACTTTAGGCCCTTCTTTGATAGACGTATAATCCTTCAACAAACCCCTAGTTCCAGTCATGTGCCTGGAACATCCACTGTCCAAGTACCATATAGGGGCATGACCACTTGGACTCACCTGCAAAACAGATTACTTAACCTTATAACCCAAATAATTCTTGTGTCCTTGGTGCAAGTTAGTTTGACTTTTAACAAAACTACCTGTAGCTCTTCTAGCAGGTAGTTTGCTACTCTCCTTGACACTTGAATTGTGCCAACAGTCTATGACAAAGTGGTCTATCTTGCCACAACACCAGCACTCAAACCTGTTGTACCTTTGTTTAGGTACAACCCTGGCTGAAGTATCTACAACAGGCTTTTTGTTTAGTGTTGGGGCTTTGCCCTTAGAATTGGACCTAGCAGTCCAGGCAGGTTTTGTAAATCCTAATCCAGCCTTACCCTAATGAGGTACAAACTCATCTATCAAGGGTAAAACAGATTTTGGTTTAGAAAAGCTAGCTACAATATCCTTCTCCTTCTGAAGTCTAACCTCCAGATTCCTAATTTGATCATTCTTAAATGTAATAGTACCCATTTGAATAACAGTAATGTTCTTCAGCCTAGCTATTTCATTTAGTTTCTGATAAAGCAACTTGTCTGAATCAGCAGCAGCCAATTTAAGACTAGCAATCTCCTTAGTCAGTGTATTGACCAGATTTTTGCTCTTCTTAAGTGCCTGCAAAACACCTTTATATTCATCCATCAACTAATGAATATCACCCTCAAATTCAGACCCACCCACATCACTTGATGCAGATGTATCTGATTCTGAATCAGTACTATAATCTGAAAGACAATGTACCTTACTTGGTCCAGGCTGATCCTGGATCTTGTCTCCTTCTGATAAAGCCATTAGTCCATTGCACTGATTGTTCTCATGCTCATAAATTGAGTTCATTAACTGTAAGAACTCATCTTCATCCTCTTCAGCATATAGTCCAATATAGGCTTTAGCTTCTGACTCAGTTTCTGAAGATGACTGATCAGTCAGACTTTTGTCTTTCTTTGCAACAAAAGACTTTTCCTTTTTGCCCTTAACCTGAGTCTTCTTCTTATCTGTAGTCTCCTTTCTTTTATCTGGACATTCAGCCACTACATGTTCAGGCCTATTACAACAATAGCTCACAATCTTTGAGGAAGTAGCTTTGCTTGGCTTGGACCTTCTTTTGTCAGTCCTTGATAACTTCCTTTTTTTGATAGTAGTCATCTTTAGACTGGGAAGTGGAAGGCTTAGACCTCCACTGCTTATTTTTCAGAAACTTTTGAAACTGCCTTGTAAATGCAGTAAAATCCTCATCACTTTCACTGCTGTCTGAGTTCTGGTTCTCTGAATTTTCTGAAGCAGTATCAACAACTATTTGTGGTGGATATGGAGACTTACTTCTATACTTCCTAGTGGCTTCAGTCTTGAAGGGCACAGATCTTTCCTTGTGCTCCACTCTTGTAGTCTTCTCTTCCTCCTTTCTAACCATTAACTGCATCTCATAAGATAACAGTTTTCCAAACAAAGTTGGAGGAGGTATATCGGCCAATTTGGCCATTTCCCTAATGGCACAAATCTTGGTGTCCCAATCCTTAGTTAGGGATCTTAAAAACTTGTCATTCAGCTCATAGTTACTGAATTCTCTTTCATAGGACATCAACTCATTAACAATCATATAGAATTTCTTGTAACATTCAGTAATGCTATCAGACTTTTCTTGTCTGAAGCTTTCATACTCCTGATTTAACAAAGACTTCTTGTCATGTCTTACTTCTTCAGACCCCTCCATGTAAACTATTAGTGTGTCCCACATTTCTTTTGAGATTTTACAATGTATTAGGTTCTGAAATGTGGCATCATCAATTACACTTACAATAATATTCTGGGCCCTCTTGTCCATAGTGGCGAAAATTATTTCATCTTTAGTCATTTCTGAATAGTCCTTAGGAGTTTTCTGATTTGCATCTAGAATGGAGATCTTCATTGGCACATATGGCCCTTCTTTGACTGTGATGCATATTCTTGGGTCAGATGCTTCCATAAAGAGTCTAACCCTCTCTTTCCATATTCAAAAAATCTCTTTTCTGCAGATTGGCAATTTCATAGATCCTAGCTCTTTGTGATTCTCAGTAGAACCCATTTTCTTGATTCTTGATTAATCTGATTCTACCTACAGGATCTTACTCAGACTGTTATGTCCCTTTTTGAGCAACCTCCCTCTGATACCACTTGAAAGAACTAGTGACTAATCACCTAGGGGGGGTGAATAGGTGAACTTAATCCTTTTAACTTTAAAGGCAGAAACACTGATTTATAAGACCTGTATTTGCAATTCTCTACAACAATTCAGCACAGATAACACAGCAATCACAGAATTAATCACACACAGAGTACACACAGATTTTTATAGTGGTTCCCAAGGTCTGGGTACATCCACTTTCCCCCTTCGCCTATCTAGTAGTGTACTAGATTCGGCCTAACTTCTCCACTTCTCCTCAGATCCTCAGATCTTACAACTCAAAACCCCAAACAGGTTCCTACAACTCAGAGTGATCCCACTCCTACAACTCAGGCACAAAGCCCTACCACTCAATTTTCACCAAGACCTACACTCAGGCTAAACAGCCCTACCCCAGCCTTCAATCAAGGTCTTCACTCAGAGAATAGAATCTCCTACACTCAGGCACAAAAGCCCTACCTCAGCCTTTATAAAATAGTCTTACAGCTCAGATCTATACAAGATCCTACAGAAAATAATGTTTACAAATTGTATAACCACAACTCTAAAAGAGAGAGATGAGTTGACTGGATTCTTGATGAGTTCTTGGAAGAACTAGGCAGAGATCAACCACCCTTGGCTTTCTTCAAAGCTTCTTGAATTTGGACACAGTAGGGTTGAATCTTCTGTGCAGATGATCTTCAATCAACTGCTGTCTTGAGAATCAGATCTCAATCTGAAACTAACTTATCAGCCTGGTTCAACAGCTGCTCTTCTTAGAAGGAGCTCTCTCTCTCCGACTTCTTAGATCTTCTATAGAAGGTCTTCTTTGTGTTGTTATATCTCTTGATTGATTGTTGTCAATCTGTTATCTCTACTTTCTGTTGAAGGAGAAAGGTCTTTAAATAGTCTTCCTCCAAGGTAACCGACTGATCCAGTTTCTAACAACTTTCTGACAGCTCTGACAGTTGCAGTTGACCGGTTGAAATGGCAGCTGTTAAGTCATCCAATCACTTCTTGAAATCTCTGTCACTGTCTGAAAGTGTCGAGACAGACAGTCTTTATGTGTCGACACAAATAGACTAAGTGTCGACACAAGTAGACTAACTGTCGACACTAGCCTTGTTGGTGTCGACAAAACTCCTTGTGTTGTTGTAACAGCTTCTCGACACTACTTCTGAATGTGTCGACACTGATTTTGTGTGTCGACACAAGCCTTCTTCTTTAATACTTAGTTGAATTCTACTAAGTGTCGATACAACTCCTTTGTGTCGACACATCTTCTTGTGTTGAAACATGCTAGGTTTCGACACATCTCCTTTCTGTCGACACATGCCTTCATGTGTTGAAACTTTGTTGAGTGTTGACACATCGCCTTTGTGTCGACACATGCCTTCATGTGTTGAAACTTTGCTGAGTGTCGACACATCACCTTTATGTCGACACATGTACATAAACTTTGTTGAAGTTTGTTGACTGTCGACACAGTCTCATGGTGTCGACACTTTTAATGTCGACAAAGTTTCTCTGGGTGTCGACACTGCCTCTAAGTGTCGACACAGATAATGTTGACAGTTCTTCACTGTGTGTCGACACAACCTATATGTGTCGACACTTTTCTTCTGGTGTCGACTTCGCCTTCCTGGTGTCGACACAATTACTCGGAGTGGCGACACAGCTTCTCTGGGTGTCGACACTAGCCCTCTTAAGTGTCGACACTTTTCTTCTAGGTGTCGACACATGGACTTAGAATTTTTATGCTTTCCCTGCAATTACTTAACCTGCACACATAAACTCAAAGCACATCAAATACATCTTGATGTATATCATTGAGTAGGGTGAGGCTTATTCAAATCAGGTACATATATTCCAATGTACCCAACACTGCCAAAATTGGGCAGTACACGCCCGTGTTATTTTGATCACGCCCGTGACCAGGGCATGACAGCTCAAAATCCCGTGAAGTTGCAAATTTCTGAAGTAAAAAGCATGACACGCCTGGTGTCACGCCTGTGTCACCCGACACGGGGCATGACAGAAGCCAGTGTCCACTCCACTTGACGAATTCAGTTCAACGATCGTCGAACCCGCGACACACCCAGAGTCACACCCGTGACCTAGGGCGTGACTCAAACTCAGCTCTAGGATTTCAACTCGACACTTTCCGCTCGACGATTGTCGAGTGTCGACACCAACCGACAAGCCCAGCGTCATGCCCGTGACCTGGGGCATGACCATTCCACCTGGCTCGACAAGACCCGCGTGGTGACTTTCGGCGCAACCCACGCCCAGTTCTACCTCGTCGACATGCCCACTGTCATGCCTGTGACCAGGGGCGTGACCAACGCGAGACCGACACGTGTCCAGCCCAAGTTAACTTTGCCATCAAATCGTCGGCCACCTTCGCAAATAGTAGTGACACGCCCACCGACACGCCCGTGTCGGAGGGCGTGTACTTAGCGTTTTTTTCCTATAAATTCCCCACTTCTGCAATGACCAAGGGTTCACATTCTTGAGCCACTTTAGTGTGTTTTATGTGCTAGATCTGTGGATTTCATTGCTATGTAAGGAGATTTCTCCCCCCTTTTCTTTCATGTTTGTTTTTTGCTTTAGATTTAGCTTTGTAATAGCTTTGTAATAGTCTTCTTTAGTCAATAAAAATGTTAGTTTTCCTCTTCTTAAATGGCTTTGGAATGAACTCATGTGCCCACTTTTCTTCTCATTTTATCCTTAGTTTCTCCTTTGTTTTTCTCTTTATGAAAAGTGTGTGTGTGTGTGTATGAGTGTAACCTTTTATTATTCATGTTTTTAACTTAACCTCATGATTAGGTATGATAAGTTTTTCTCTTTTTCACCATGTCCTTTTCTTAAGAGACTTATGTTTTCATTCTTATGTATTTATAAAAGAGATTTTAAAAGTGATTTTGTTCCTTTTTACTTAGTATTTTTTAGGATTGTAAAACATTTTTTTTGTTCTTTTCATTTTCTCTTCACCTTTTTTATCACTTTTATCAATTCTTAAGAATGAAAAAGTTATATTTTTTATTTTTGAGCACCTTTGATTTTGACTTTATTTTGGAAAACTTTTTGCTCATTCTCTTTTTATTTGTTCTTTTTATGTGTTTTGGGTAAGCTTTAGGAGTAGAAATCTTGTTATTTTAATTTATAAGCAACTTTGATTTTTCTTTATTATTAGTCTGTGTGAGTGTATGAGCATAAATTTTCACTTCGTTCTTCTTAATTTTCTTGATGTGTGTGTGAGTGTATGAGTATAACGTTTTATTGCTTTCTTCATTTATGAAGAGTGTGTGAGTGTAGATGTTAAATTTTCGTGCTTTATTTTCATGCTTTATGTTATCGCTTTCTTCAATTACGTAGAGTGCTTCTGTGTAGGAGATAATTTTATTGCTTTCTTTCAATTATGTAGAGTGTGTGTGTTAGTGTTTATTTCTGCCTACTCGCTAGGAGTTAAATTGCCGGATTTTGTTTATCGCCTGCTCATTTGACTTTAATGGCTGGTCTTTTATTTTTCTGTAATTATTTTATTACGACTTGTAATTGTATTTATTTCTGCCTACTCGTTAAAAGTTAAATGGCGTGCCCTTTATTTCCCGCATACTCGTTTGAGTAGGACTTGTAATTTTCCTTTTTTGTAACTTAGTTTCTGTTTTATTTATAATTTGGAGTGTGCTTGAGTTCTTGTTTTAGCTAACTTTTCAGCTTTCTAAATGTTGTTATTTTTATGTCCTCTTCTTATAATCATTTAGCATTTAATTTCGAACTCGCGCCTCATTAAATTATAAAGCCGTCCCCATATCGATGTGTGGCTAATCGCTATTAGCCTCGTCATGGAAGAGCATTGGGACATTTAAAATGATTTGTAATAATTAAAGCTCTTTATTTTCACTTTAATTTAAGGACTTAAGGTTTACCCCTGGTTAACGACCCGTAGGACCACAAATCGATGTGTGTGCCCTATTTCCGTTATCCATACACTAGCTAGCCGAGAGGCCGTGCGTATGGACAGATCACCCCTGGGTAAAGAGAGTTGCGTGCATACCCTCGAGAGAGGACAAGCGTAATTCTTCCGAATTGGGTTACCCACCCAATAGCGGGGTTCTTATCGTAAAGCGGGTGTTAAGAGGAATCCTTCATCGGACTAACGTTCGGTCGAATAGTCTTAACGTTCAGGTGAGTGATATCCTTATATCTTGGTGAGCTCACATTTGTTGAACCTCCACGGCCAAGTTGCCTTTTATTAATTTGAAAACTAAGTCCTATAATTATTAAAAATTATTTTAATCTTACTCTGATTCGATGCCGAGCGTTAACCTATCATCGAATTTCTCTAAATCATTTTTTCGCTCTTTTACCTTTTCTGTCTTTACTTAATTAAAATCTCCACTTTACTTTAAGTAAAATAATAGTCCTCCCGGAGGAGTAAGAATAGTCAACATGACCCCGAGAACAATACGACCTCGGTATTCCCCCGAATATCGAGTACTACTTGCGATAGGTGCATTTGCCTCATGTAGCAAGCCCGCGGCGATCGACTCACCAAACCAACAACAGTAAGAGTCTTCTCGTGGGCCATCACAACTCAACCTACTGAATTTGTCATAATTACAGATCACCATATATCTCAAGTGATTGGAGACATTTCAGTTGGTGTGCAGACAAGGAATCAACTCAACCAAGACTTGATGCATGCTGACTTCAAATCTCAAACTGAGCTCCAATCCATTAAAGATGCAGAGCAAGATCCCCACTGGATTATTGCAATGTAAAAGGAGCTCAACTAGTTTGAGAGATGCAGAGTTTGGGATTTAGTTCCAAGACCAAAGGACTACACATTCATTGATGGGTATTCAGAAACAAAGTAGATGCCCAAGGTATTATCATAAGAAACAAGGCAAGGCTGGTTGCTCAAGGCTATAGGCAAGAGGAAGGGATTCACTATTACTAGACATTTACAACTATTGCAAGGCTGGAAGCAATCAGGATCTTCCTTGAATATGCTATCTACAAAAAGTTCAAAGTATACCAAATGGATGTCAAGAGTGCATTCTTGAATGGTGAACTTAAAGAAGAAGTTTATGTGGAACAACCACTAGGTTTTATCTCTCCTACACATCCCTCTTATTTCTTTCAATTTCATAAATCTCTCTATGGTTTAAAACAAGCTCTAAGAGCTTGGTATTAAACCTTAGCTAGCTTTCTTCTAGAACATAAATTTTCTAGGGGCATTGTAGATGGGATATTATTCACTAGACACCATAAGGATCAAATCTTATTAGTACAAATCTATGTAGATGACAATATTTTTGGGTCTATAGATTCCAAACTATGCAAGATGTTCTCTGACCTCATGCATTCAAAGTTTGAAATGAGCAGCATGGGTGAGCTCTCCTACTTCCTTGGTCTCCAAGTGAAGCAGCCACCTGATGGCATCTTTATATCTCAATGTAAGTATGCTAAGGAGTTAATCAAAAAGTTTAGGATGTCATATGCCTCAGCCAGGAAAACACCCATGACTAAAAATATTGTAATTGATTCTGATGAATATGGGAAACCTGTAGATCAGAAGTAATATAGGGTCATTGTTGGGTCCCTGTTATATCTTACAACAAGTGGAACAGACATAATGTTTGCTACATGTCTTTGTGCTAGGTTCTAGGTGAACCGTAAAGAATTTCCCCTTATTTTCTTAAAAAAGATTTTAAGATATATAAAGAGTTATCCAAGTCTAGGACTCTGGTATCCAACTGATTCTGAGTTTGAGTTGACTGGATACTCATATATTGACTTTGCTGGATGTAGAGTAGATAGAAAAAGTATCTCAGGGACATGCCAGTTCCTTGGTATGAGACTAGTGTCTTGGTTTTTGATGAATTGTAAATATACGTATTTTTGTGCACATTAATTTAGTCGTTTTCATTTATTTTCGTCGCTTTTACTTATTTTTGTTCAATAAAATGCTCATATTCTTGAAAATTTACTACTAACTTATTTTATTTTATTTTTCAGAAAAATTCCAAAATCTGACAAAATTTGGGCAGTACACGCCCGTGTCATTTGGATAACGCCCGGGACCAGGGCGTGACAGCTCAAAATCCCGTGAAGTTGCAAATTTCTGAAGTAAAAAGCCTGACACGCCTAACGTCACGCCAGTGTCACCCGACACGGGGCGTGACACAAGCCCGTGTCCACTCCACTCGACGAATTCGGTTCAACAATCGTCGAACCCGCGACACGCCTAGAGTCGCTCCTGTGACCTAGGGCGTGACTCAAGTTTTGCTCGACGATTTCAACCCGACACTTTCCGCTCGACGATTGTCGAGTGTCGACACCAACCGACACGCCCAGCATCACGCCCGTGACCTTGGGCGTGACTTCACCAACTAGCCCGACAAGATGCTGCCGAAGACTTTTGACGCAACCCGCGGCCGGTTCTACCTCCCCGACACACCCAGCGTCACGCCCGTGACCTGGGGCGTGACATCCTCTAACTCAGCCCGAAGTCAACTTTTCTGTCAAATCGTCGGCCGCCATCATGAATAGTAGTGACACGCCCCCCCTACACGCCCGTGTCGGAGGGCGTGTACTTAGAAGTTTTTGCTTATAAATTGCCCATTTCTGTAAGGTCCAAGGGTTCCCATTTTTGAGCCACTTTAGTGTGTTTTTGTTGGCTGCATCCGTGATTCTAGTGCTATGTAAGGAGATTTCTCCCCCCTTTCTTTCATATTTTGCTTTGCTTTATCTTTTAGCTTTGTAATAGCTTTGTAATCGTTTCCTTTAATCAATAAAAATGTTAGCTTTTCTCTTCTTATTTGGCTTTGGAATGAACTCATGTGCCCACTTTTCTTCCTCATTTATCCTTAGTTTCACATTTGTTTTTTCTCTTATGAAAGTGTGTGTGTGTGTATGAGTGTAACATGTTTAATAGTCATGTTTTTAACTTGTCTTCATGATAGGTTTTGTAGTAGATTTCATTTCCAGCATGATATGATGTGGTTATCTCATCTTCAACATGTTCTTCCTTAATGTTTTGTTTTTATTATTTCATTCTTATGTAATTATACAAGAGATTTGAAAGTGAATTTATTTTCTTTACTTAGTTTTTTTGTAGGATTGTAAAACAGTTTCACTTTGTTTTGTTCTTTTCATTTTCTTTTTCACCTTTTTATCACTTATATGAAAACATAAGAATGAAAATCTTGTAATTTTAATTTTCCAAGAACTTTGGTTTTTAATTGGTTTTGAAAAAACTTTTGTTCTCTTAAAATTTTAATTCGTTCTTTTTATTTGTTTTTGGCAAAACCTAAGCATAAAAAAGTAGATGTTTTAATTTTTAGGTAACTTTCATTTTGCTTTTAATTTGTGTGTGTGAGTGTATGAGAATAATGTTTTGATGCTTTGTTCAATTTATGGAGAGTGTGTGAGTGTAGGTGTTAGTTTTTCATGCTTTATTTTTCATGCATTATTTTACCGTTTTCTTTAATTATGTAGAGTGCGTGTGTGTAGGAGATAGTTTTATTGCTTTCATTCAATTCATATAGAGTATGTGTTTGTGTGCATTTATTTCCTCCTACTCGTTAAGAGTTAAATGACGCATCGTTTTCATTTCCCGCCTACTCGTTTGAGTAGGACTTGTAATTTTCTTTCTTTATTTTTCCGCCTACTCACTTGAGTTAAATGGACGGACTTTATTTCCAGCCTACTCGTTTGAGTAGGACTTGTACTCGCATTTATTTTCGCCTACTCGTTTGAGTTAAATGGCGTATCTTTATATCCCTGTAAATATTTGAGAAAGCCCTGTAATCACATTTATTTTCTCCTACTCATTCGAGTAGGACTCGCTATCATTTTAGTCCTACTCGTTTGAGTAGGACTTGCAATTTTCAGCTTTTATTTCCCGCCACCACTCGTTTGAGTTGGACTTGCAATTTCAATTATGCAAATTTTTTTTATGTCTAACTTAGTTTCTGTTCTATTTATAATTTGGAGTGTGCGTGATGAAAGTGCAGCTAGATCTGATATACTCTAGAGGGGGGTGAATAGAGTATATGGTGCTTTGAAACTTTTGACAACAATTGTTGCAATAAGAGTGAGCAGGGAAGTAGTAATAAATCTAATCACAGAACTAAGGTAATGAAAAGCTAATCACAGAAAAATCAAGGCCAGAAACAAACATAAAGACAAGCAAAACCAGAAGACACAAGGAAATATAGTGGTTCCCCAAAACTTGGGTACATCCACTCTTCTACCACCCTAGGTAGGAATCCACTGCAGGATGAGTTGATCAGGTTTCCTGGGCACCAATGAGCTTTTGATAAGGTGCTCAAAAACCAAATCAAATTTTTTGATCAGGTGTCTTGCCACCAATGAGCTTTTGACAAGGTGCTCAAAAATAAGCTCAAACTTTTGAAGGGTTTGAGAAACCCTTTACAGAGAGGGGGTGAGAGAGTGGGAAGTCTTCTCTTTCTCAAACAACTGAGAAGACTATGTGGATTGTTGATGTCAAAGCTCCCCCTGAATCCTTGAGATCTTCAGGGAGAAAAGCTTTGCTGAGGGTGATAGGCCTTCAAAGATTGAACTCCAGCAATAGATGATTTCAGCAGTAACTGAAATGTTGAATGTCTGGAGTCTTGAAATATGTTGGCCTTGAACACTTGAAAACTAGGGAGATCTGTTGATTTTAGAGAAGGTTGATCTCCTTGGATGAGTGTTCTTGAGAATTCTTTTAGACAGAATATTTTGTTGAAGATTATTGATGTCTGTCTGTGTGTCTGTGTTTTTTCTGTAATCTCTCTTAGAGATTCAAAAAACTCTTTTCTTTTTTTTTTATTCTCTGGTACTGAACAAAAACATTCTCTGAGAAGAATAGCCGTTGGCCAGCATTAATTGCATCTTTAATTGCAAAATCTCTTCTGGAGGAAAGTCCATAGAAATATTCCTTGAAAATCCCTTGAAACTTGGTCCAGAAATGAATGAAAACGGTATGAAATCTCTGAATTAATTGTAGAATAACTCCTCAACTGATTTGAATTTGAATCTAGAAACATCCTTGAAGTTATCTGAAAACGTCGAACTGAGCTCTGCTATCGTCGAACTGAGCTCAGCGATCTGGAAATATACAGCAGCAAAATATCGTCGATCTGAGCTCAAAGATCGTCGAACTGAGCTCAGAGATAGAAATCCAAAGCTGAGTCAAGATCGTCGAACTGAGCTCACCGATCGTCGAATGGAGTTCGACGATATAATGAAGTTGAGCTCAGCGATCGTCGAATGGAGTTCGACAATCTGTCGAAGTTGAGCTAGACGATCGTCGATCGGAGTTCGACGAATCGTCGTGCTGAGCTCGACGATATGTCTTAGTCTCCAAACAGAAAATCTTGGTCTCCAGGGCAGCTTCCAAACCTAGACTTCTAACCCTTAGACTCAATTCTAATTGACCTATTGAGCTATACAGGAGGTCAAGCATTGATTCCTAGAGACATAGTGATCCTGACCGAAATTAGTAATAGGGTGTTCCAACAATCTCCCCCTATTTGGGTTAGGATTACTATTTACAAACTTTGGAAAAATTTAAATTGCATACAAGCAGCAAAACAGAAAAGTAACAAGCTAGACATTGCAGAACCACAGAGATATATAACATCTAGATAATCAGAAATCACAGAGAAAGTCACCTTACATTATCATTTCTTTTCTTTGCCCTTAACAAGTTCGATTTCTCTGTTAGGATTGAGGGCTTTCTTCTTTGATCTGGTATCATCTGCTGCACCTAAGGATGTTTGCTGTTTAGGCCTGGGAACCACAGCTTCAGGATGCAATTCCATATACCTGTCAGAATCAAAGAACTTGGTTGATGCATATCTTTCTAGCTCTTTCTTTCTTTGTTCAGACATTATTGAGATATTAGATGAATCTTTTCCTTGCTCTCTAGCCTTTTTGATCTGATCCAGTGCAGCTAGTTCCTTTAATCTTGCAGTCCAAGCAGCTGGATTGTTCTCAGGATCCTCAAAAGGTACAGGTGGCTCATATCTGTTAGAGGGATTGTCTTGAGGAGGCCTGGAAGACACAGTTTCTTTCAGCTTATAGGGAAAAGGACCAGATGTTGTATCAGTTGAAATTTGTCCTCCCCTGGAATATAGGTGTTGCCTTGAGTACCCTTTGGAGTAGACTTGGAGATCTCTTTGATTTCCTATGTATCCTCCTCTCCTGGATTGAGATCCCCTGGATTGGCTTCCCCTATTATAAGATCTAGCATGAGGCTGATAGGGGGCCTGACTTCTGGCTGGGGGTTGAGCTGCAGAGCTTCCACCTGCACCTGCATTAGGAGGAGGTGGTGGAGGAGGATGAGAGTGTTGGAATTATGAGGAACCCTTTTCATATTTTCTCTTCTTTTTCAATGCCTTCAGTTGGTTCTTGGAGTACTGCATCCAGTGCTCAGTAATAGGGCAGCATGAATGTAGTATGGAATATCATTGTTGTCTTGACCTTAGCAGGAGGTACTCTCTTCATAGCTTTGCTCCTTGCCTTTCTTTTCCTAGCAATGATAGCAGAAGAGTCATCAGAGTCTGTTCTGTACTCATCACTATCAGAACTCTGGTCATCATAAAGAGCATCTATTTTCTTCATCAGATCCTTCTTGAGCGGTACAGAAGCAGATGAGGCAACAGATGGTGCAGCAGCAGGTGTTGAAGCAATAATAGCAGCAGATAGAGTAGAAGCAGTAACAACAACAGCAGCAACTATAGGCTCTGGAGAAGTGACAGTAGTAGCAACAGCTTCACTAATAACAGCATCAACAGGAGGAATATCATCAGAAACTACAGAAGGCTCAAACTCAAGTGCCTCTGACATAAGAATTTCCTTGGAAATTGGTTCAACAGTAATAACAGAAACTTCAGCAGCAGTATCAACATTTTCAGCAGCAGTAGGGGCAACAATATCAGAAGCAACAATAATGCTTTCTTCAGAAGAAGCAGCAGCATCAACATTTTCAACATTTTCAGCAACAGCATACACTGAGTTGACAAAGGAGGTGATAATGCTTGGGTCACAGCAAGAGAATGGCACAAGTGCCTTGGATAGATCCTCTGGAGGCTGGACAACAATTATCTCTGGCAGACAGCTGAAGTAAAACTGATCAAAGATTGATAGCAAAGACCTGAGGTCTATTGCAAGGACTGCAGCAGGAGGAAATTGTGCTTGAGGCACAGCAACATCAGCAAGAGCAGGAGCTGAAGAAGCAGCAATAACAGCAACGGCAGCAGATAGGCACATAGAAACAGTAGCAGCAACAGCAGCAGCAGGAAGTCTCACTTCATAGGGCATCTCCCCCTGCCTAGATTCAGACAAGGCTGGATCAAGGCACACTGCTGTAGGGGCTGCCTGAGGGAATATAGAAGAGAGCCTAGCAGAGAGAGCTGCCACTGACAGGTGTAATGGAGCCAAGGAGGTCTCCAACACAAGAGAGAGCTTGGGGGCAAGCAACTCATACAAGCTGTCAGCAAGGGCTGGAAGGTCTACTTGCTCAAGGGTGACTGGAGCAGAGGTAGAAGATAGAGGAGCAGCTGATGGTGAGGGTAGTGGAGAGCTAGTGAATGGTGGAAGGGATGGCTGAGGTGTTGGTAAGGTGGAGATGGAGGACAGTGGGATGGAGATAGATGGGGTGAATGTGGGTTGGTCAATGATTTGGTGTAGAAGGTCTTGAAAGGAAGTGGAGGAGGAGGGGAGCTCAGGAGGAGAGGATGGTGAATCATCCATAAAGGAATCATCAATGAGGGTGAAGGATGGATGGGAGGGTGATGAAGTGACATCTGGTGGAGGGTAGGAGAATAATGGATGGAATTGTTCTTCTGGTGTTGGAAGAATAGGTACTGGAGATGGTGTGGATGTTGGAGAGGGGCTGGATATGATGATGGTGGATGGAGCTGGAATGGTAGAAGGTATGGGAAGGGATGGAATTGGAGGAGGAGGAGGAGAGGCAACAAAAGCAGGCAGGTCATCTGCAGGGGCAGAGACCTGTGGAGAAGTGACTCTTAGAGTCCTTGTGCCTGAAGGAGTGCTGGAGGAGGGCCTACTGGGCTTACTGATTTGTCTGTCCCATTTTCCAAAGAGGGCACAAGACAGTCTCTTGGAAGCATTTATATGGATTCCAGAGGAGACCAGCAAAGCAGGGCACCTGTGCTGCAGAAACACCCAAATGATCCTTCCAAAGTTGACAAAACTTTTATTGATTTTCTTCTTGATAAGGTCAAAGAAGACTTCTCCCCAATTCAGATTTTTCTTATCTACAAGGGCTCCCATAAGGCAGAGCTGATACCTTGAGATTGTATCATAGGAAGAGTGCTTAGCCAGTAGCACTTTCCCAACAACATCTGCCATGAATCTGTATTCCATAGAAAGGTTCCTTTTGAAGAGCTTGCTAGGGTTGCCCTCTGAATGACCCATTCTAGCAAGCAGGTCAGAATACTCTTCACCAAACAGGTCAACAGTATCTTCACCATTTCTCAACTCAAAAACTTCTGTTAAAATTGCTGGGGTTAAGGGTACCTGAGTTCCAGATATAGACCCAACAATGGTGCAGTTGTCTTGATTGTGGGCAGTATAAACCCATTCCTTAATCTCATCAGATGCCAGCTTGATCCTTGTGGTCATAATGGCAGTCAGGTTCTGGTCTTTGAATAATCCCAAAATATCTTGAAAGACCTGGTCGGTTGTGCTGAAGGATTCCATGTCAATATCAAAACCAACATCAAACTTCATGGCAGCAAGAACAGCAACAGTCACAGCCATGGGTACCTGCAAAAATTCAACAAACAAAACGACCAAGTGCAGAACTGTTTAGAGGGAAAGAAAATTCTTGCAGAGAAATCAAAAGAGCAAAGGAGAACGACGGTGAAAAATGAATTTTATATTAGGGTTCGAAGCAGAATTGGAAAGATCGTTGAACTCAGTTCGACGATCGAGGCTACTAAAGGAATCTGAAGAGTCTTCAACATCGTCGATCTCCGTTCGACAATATTGGAGAGCGTCGAGCTCTGTTCGACGATCGTTCAGATAACAAAATCGTCGAGTGCCGTTCGACGATCGTTGACCGGAAGAGATAGTTCATACTATCTGAGAGACGCTGAACTCAGTTCGACGATTTCAGAAATCATCGATCTCCGTTCGACGATCTTGGGGCAAATCGTCGAGCGCAGTTCAGAGATCAGAAAAACTCGAGACACTAAGAAAAAATCAGGATGTTTTCCTAGTCTTGGTCAATTTTTAAACTTTCAAAATCTCGGATATTATTTAAGACTTCCTCCATCTAACATTTCTAACTGATTTAGGAAGAAGGTATGTTTCTTTTCATCCAATGGCATGGTGAAAATATCTCCCCTTTGTAAATCAGTTGGGATATAGTGTAGTTCAATTTTATTCTTTTTAACATTATCCCTTAAGAAATGATGCCTAATCTCTATGTGTTTTGTCCTACTATGGAGGACTGGACTTTGAGCTATAGAAATAGCACTGGTGTTATCACAAAAGATTTTAGACTTCTCTAAGTTATAACCATAGTCTAGGAGTTGGTTTTGAATCCACAAGATTTGTGAACAACAACTGCCTGCAGTCATATATTCAGCTTCAGCAGTTGAAGTTGACACAGATGTTTGTTTCTTACAAAACCAAGAGACAAGTCTGTCACCAAGGAACTGACAAGTTGCACTGGTGCTTTTCCTGTCAATTCTGCATGCAGCATAGTCAGCATCAGAGAATCCAGTTAACTCAAATGCTGAATCTTTTGGATACCAGAGACCTAGATTTGGACAACTTTTAACATACCTGAGAATCCTCTTTACTAGTGTTAGGTGTGACTCTCTACGGCTTACTTGGAACCTAGCACATATACATGTAGCAAACATTATATCTGGTCTACTAGCTGTAAGATACAGTAAAGAGCCAATCATTGCTCTATATGTTGTCTGATCAACAGGTTTCCCATGTTCATCAGCATCCAATACAGCATTAGTAGGCATGGGTGTTTTCATACAAGATGCTTCAGACATTCCAAATTTCCTAACCAGTTCATTTGCATACTTGGTTTGAGAAATGAAGATGCCTTCAGCATGCTGTTTGACTTGCAATCCTAGGAAGAAGGATAGCTCACCCATGCTACTCATCTCAAATTTAGAATGCATTAGGTTGGAAAACCTTCTACACAATTTGGAGTCAGTAGAACCAAAGATAATATCGTCTACATAAATTTATACTATTAGGGTATGGGACTTATGGGTTCTAATGAAAAGAGTTTGTCTACTCTACCCCTTATAAAATCATTTTCCAGAGAAAGCATGCTAGGGTCTCATACCATGCTCTAGGAGCATGCTTGAGACCATATAATGCTTTATTCAATCTAAAAACATAATCAGGAAAAGTAGGAGAGATAAAACCTAGAGGTTGTCTGACATAAACTTCCTCTTTGATGTCTCCATTTACAAATGCACTTTTGACATCCATCTGATATACCTTGAAGCCTTTGTGTGCTGCATAAGCTAGAAATATTCTGATGGCTTCTAATCTTGCAACAGGTGCAAAAGTCTGGTCGTAGTATATTCCTTCTTCTTAAGAGTATCCCTGAGCAACTAGCCTTGCCTTGTTCCTTATAATTACTCCTTGATCATCCAATTTGTTTCTGAATACCCATTTTGTTCCAACAATGGAATGATCCTTAGGCTTTGCACTAGTTCCCATACTTTGTTTCTCTCAAATTGATGCAACTCCTCTTGCATTGCAATGATCCAGTGTGGATCTTGCTCTGCATCTTGGATGGACTGAGGTTCAATTTGAGATAGGAAGCAGGTGTGCAATAGGTTTTGGTTGACCTGATTTCTGGTTTGCACACCAGCTGAGATGTCTCCAATTATTTGGGAAATTGGATGGTCTCTTGATGTTACTAAATCCAACAGGGGGTTTTGTTGATTGTTCACCAGCCTGTGTTGTTGTTTCCTCTTGTGGTACACAAACTGGCTCTTCAAGTTGTTCTTCAATATGTTGAGCATTTTCTTCATCTTCACTGCTTTTTCAATCCCTTTGAGTAACCTGTAACTTGTTCAGGTCTTCAACTAGAGAATGTTTCTGCAAGGTTCTATGGTAGAAGAGAATCTTCTCCTTGAAAGACATGTTAGATTCATCAAATGAAATACATGAACAGATTCCTCAATTTTTAAAGATGATTTATTATAGACCCTATAAGCCTTGCTGATCATGGAGTATCCCAGAAACACTCCTTCATCAGCTTTAGCTTGAAATTTTGCTAAATATTTCTTGTCATTATTATGAATGTAACAAATACAGCCAAAACTCTAAAATAATCAACTTTAGGTTTCTTCCCTTTGAGTAATTCATAGGGAGTCTTTCCCTTTAGTTTATGTATCAAACTTCTATTCAGCACATAGTTGGACGTGTTCACTGCCTCTGCCCAGAAGGATAGAGGTAGATGAGCATCTGACAACAATGTAGTGGTAGATTCAATAAGGGTTCTATTTTTCCTTTCAGCTACCCCATTTTGTTGAGGAGTTCTAGGAGCTGAGAAAGTATGTCTGATCCCTTCACTCTGACAGAACTCTTGCATAAGAAGAGAATCAAACTCTGTCCCATGATCACTTCTGATCAGGGCAATGTGAGTATTGAACTCAATCTGTATACATTTGAGAAACTCTGTCAGACACTTAAAGTTATCAGACTTCTTCCTTAGAAAGAACACCCAAGTGAATCTAGAGAAGTCATCTACAACTACTAAAGTGTAGGATTTCCCTCCTAGGCTTTGTACTGTGATGGGTCCAAAGAGATCCATGTGTAACAGATACAATATCCTAGGTGAATCACTCTTATTAAGTGACTTAAAGCTGTTTTTAGTTTGCTTGCCTAATTGACAAGCCCTGTAGAGTCCTTCCTTCTTATAGGGGCCAGAAGGTAGTCCTCTAACAAGGTTGTCCTTGGATAGCTTAGCAATAGTTCTAAGGTTTAGGTGTCCTAATCTCTTATGCCATAAAATAGTTGGTCTACAGGCAGAATTGAACAAGTAGATATCTACATCAGTTGAAAGAAAATCTACTAGATAGATGTTACCTTTTCTTTTACCTGTCAACACAGTTGTGTTGTCCTCTGACTTTATTTTGCATAAGGCTTTGCTGAAGGTCACCTGGTAGCCTTCATCACACAGCTGACTGATGCTAATTAGGTTGTGCTTCATTCCTTTCACATAAGCTACCTTCTTGAAAGTTACTGATCCAATCTGTACTGCACCATATCCTTTAGTCTGTCCAAAGTTTGAATCACCAAATATAACTTTGGGTCCAAGCTTGGCTCTAAAGGAAGTGAGGTTGTCCTTGTTCCCTGTCATGTGCTTAGAGCACCCACTATCCAAGTACCCTTGCTGGTTAGATGTTGGATAGGTATTCATCTGCACATAAGACAATTCATTTGTTTTTGACCCAGTTTACCTTGGGCCTAGGTTGATAACCTTTAAATTCTGAAATAAAGGACATCCCAGGTTGACTCTTATATCCTTCAGGATGATATCTCCTTGGAGGTATAATCCATTCAGTATAAGGGTTAAAGATTTGGGATGAAGGACCCTTAGGATTGAATTTTGATTTGCCCTTGAAAAATTTTCCAGAGCTCTGACCTCTGTTCGACGATCTTGGAGCTGCATTCGACGATCTTGGGTCAGATCGTCGAGCTCCATTCGACGGTCGACTATGGCTGAGATTAGGTACTTGAGATCGTCGAGCTGCGTTCGACGATTTTGCCTGAGATCGTCGATCTGCGTTCGACGATTTTGGCTGAGATCGTCGATCTGCGTTCGGCGATCGTCGATCTCCGTTTGGCGATCGTCGATCTCCGTTCGACGATTTCTGCTGGGACTTAGTTTTCTGGGGCAGATCAGAGTTTTTCCTAGCAACCTCTACAACTCCCTTTCCTTTGTTAGAAATGAATTTGATTGGAGTTGTTAGAACTATGGGTTGGCTGTATGAAGCACCCAAGCCCAGTGTACTGTTAAATCTGGAGTTCATTGTGCTTGTGATGTCCATCAGCTTGATGCTTCTCCCATTAAGGGATTCTTCAAGCTTCTTGGCCTCAGAGAGCTCACTTTTCAGTGAAGCTATCTGTTCCCTACAGCACTCCAACTCCTGGGAGAGTTTGAGGTTTTCTGACTTTAAAGTATTGTGTTCAGATAATTGATTTCTGAGAGAGATAATTTCTTTCTCAGACTTTAGCAGGTCTAAACACAATGCTTTAAATTCAGATTTAAAGTCCTCTGAACTAAAATCAAAAGAACCAATTACCTGATCTTCTTCAGGTTGAGTCTCTGAGTCTGACACTGACTCCTCTTCTTCTGCATTATGCTGTGAGGCATTGATTGCCATCATGCAAAACTCTTTTTCTTCTGTATCATCCTCATCATTACTGGAACTGGATGAGGCTTCTGACTCCTCTTCAGTCTCACTCCAGGATTCAGCAACAAACCCCTTTCTTGTATGTTTTTTTTGCTTGATGAGGGTTTGCCATTGCCATTCCTCTTGGAGTCTTTCTCCTTTCTTCTTTCTTTCCTGTCCCTTCTGTCCTTATTCTTGTCATCTGGACAGTCAGGAACTAAGTGCCCTGGTTTCCTGCAACCAAAGCAAATAATATCTTTATTATTATTAATGGACTTGTCATACCTTGGCTTATCATGTTCCTTGTATGATCTCCTTCTGAAGTCCTTTCTGGCCATCTTATAAAATCTTTTGGCCAACAGACTGAGCAGTTCATCATTGCCTGTGACTTTGTCTTCAGGCTGATCTTCAGTTGACTTGAAGGCTATGGTCTTCTCTTTTCTTGTGGCTGGTGAGGCAGCCTTCTGTTCTTCTTCTCTATTTTTGATGAGTAGCTCATAAGATTTGAGCTTACCCAATAGAGCTTCAGTGGTGATCTCATTCCGACTTCTGGCATCCTTAATTGGCCAGATTCTTGAATCCCAAGTGCTAGGGAAGCACATTAGGATCTTGTCATTGAGCTCAGTTAGAGAGATCTCTTTGTCCAATGTCCTGAGTTCACTGACAATTAGACTTAGCCTGTTATACATGTCTCCCACTGACTCAGTTTCTCGCTTCTTGAAATTCTCATATTGAGAGATGAGATGGGATCTCATATCCTTTCTCTCATCAGCTGAGCCTGAGACTATTTCTGAGAGTTTGTCCCAAATTTCCTTTGCTGAATTGCATTCAGCCACCTTTTGAAATATGTCGTCAGACATTGTCTGGGCCAAGATGTTCATAGCCTTGGCATCAGCTACCTTCCATCTCTTGATATCAGCATCTGTTCCTGATGGAGATGGAACAGCATTTGTACTTGTGTTTTCTGGGGGTCTTGGACACACTGTCAAAACAGAGTTAAAAATATCTTCGTCAATAGAATTCATGTACAGTCTGATCCTTGCTTTCCAAAGTGCAAACTTGGATAGATTGCACACTGGAGGTTTGGTGCTAGCATAATCTTTGTTTTGGGCCATGATTTGTGAAAGCAAAATCTAATAATAAAATACAAAAGAAAGCAGATCTAACTTGGGATCTTTGGGTTCAGGTGTTAGCCTGTACAACCAATCAGGTATGGTATGTTTAACCAACCTGGCTTTAATACCAATTGAAAGTGCAGCTAGATCTGATATACTCTAGAGGGGGGTGAATAGAGTATATGGTGCTTTGAAACTTTTTACAATAATTGTTGTAATAAGAGTGGGCAGGGAAGCAGTAATAAATCTAATCATAGAACTAAGGTAATGAAAAGCTAATCACAGAAAAATCAAGGCCAGAAACAAACATAAAGACAAGCAAAACCAGAAGACACAAGGAAATATAGTGGTTCCCCAAAACTTGGGTACATCCACTTTTCTACCACCCTAGGTAGGAATCCACTGCAGGATGAGTTGATCAGGTGTCCTGGGCACCAATGAGCTTTTGATAAGGTGCTCAAAAACCAAATCAGATATTTTGATCAGGTGTCTTGCCACCAATGAGCTTTTGACAAGGTGCTCAAAAACCAGCTCAAACTTTTGAAGGGAGTTTGAGAAACCCCTTACAGAGAGGGGGTGAGAGAGTGATGGAAGCCTTCTCTTTCTCAAACAACTGAGAAGACTATGTGGATTGTTGATGTCAAAGCTCCCCCTGAATCCTTGAGATCTTCAGGAAGAAAAGCTTTGCTGAGGGTGATAGGCCTTCAAAGATTGATCTCCAGCAATAGATGATTTCAGCAGTAACTGAAATGTTGAATGTCTGGAGTCTTGAAATATGTTGGCCTTGAACACTTGAAAACTAGGTAGATCTGAAGATTTCAGAGAAGGTTGATCTCCTTGGATGAGTGTTCTTGAGAATTCTTTTAGACAGAATATTTTGTTGAAGATTATTGATGTCTGTCTGTGTGTCTGTGTTTTTCTGTAATCTCTCTTAGAGATTCAAAAAACTCTTTTCTTTTTTTTTATTCTCTGGTACTGAACAAAAACATTCTCTGAGAAGAATAGCCGTTGGCCAGCATTAATTGCATCTTTAATTGCAAAATCTCTTCTGGAGGAAAGTCCATAGAAATATTCCTTGAAAATCCCTTGAAACTTGGTCCTGAAATGAATGAAAACGGCTAGGAAATCTCTGAATTAATTGCAGAATAACTCCTCAACTGATTTGAATTTGAATCTAGAAACATCCTTGAAGTTATCTAAAAACATCGAACTGAGCTCTGCTATCGTCGAACTGAGCTCAGCGATCTGGAAATATACAGCAGCAAAATATCATCGATCTGAGCTCAAAGATCGTCAAACTGAGCTCAGAGATAGAAATCCAAAGCTGAGTCAAGATCGTCGAACTGAGCTCACCGATCGTCGAATGGAGTTCGACGATATAATGAAGTTGAGCTCAGCGATCGTCGAATGGAGTTCGACGATCTGTCGAAGTTGAGCTAGATGATCATCGATCGGAGTTCGACGAATCGTCGTGCTGAGCTCGACGATATGACTTAGTCTCCAAACAGAAAATCTTGGTCTCCAGGGCAGCTTCCAAAACTAGACTTCTAACCCTTAGACTCAATTCTAATTGACCTATTGAGCTATACAGGAGGTCAAGCATTGATTCCTAGAGATATAGTGATCCTGACCCAAATTAGTAATAGGGTGTTCCAACACGTGAGTTCTTGTTTTAGCTAACTTTTCAGCTTTCTAAATATTTGTTATTTTTTATGTCCTCTTCTTATAATAATTTAGCTTTTAATTTCGAACTCGCGCCTCACTAAATTATAAAGCCGTCCCCATACCGATGTGTGGCTAATCATTCTTAGCCTCGGCATCGAAGAGCTTTGGGACATTTAAAATGATTTGTAATAATTGAAGCTCTTTATTTTCACTTTAATTTAAGGACTTAAGGTTTACCCCGGGTTAACGATGCGTAGGACCACAAATCGATGTGTGGGCCCTATTTTCGTTATCCATACACTAGCTAGCCGAGAGGCCGTGCATATGGACAGATCACCCCTGGGTAAATAGAGTTACGTGCATACCCTCGAGAGAGGACAAGCGTAATTCTACCGGATTGGGTTCCCCACCCAATAGCGGGGTTCTTAGCGTAAAGCGGGCGTTAATAGGAATCCTTCGTCGGACTAATGTTCGGTCGAATAGTCTTAACGTTCAGGTGAGCGATATCCCAATAGCTAGGTGAGCTCATATTTGTGGAACCTCTATGGCCAAGTTGCCTTTTATTAATTTGAAAACTAAGTCCTATAATTATTAAAAATTATTTTAGTCTTAATTCGATTCGATGCTGAGCGTCAACCCTTCATCGAATATTTTTTAAATCGTTATTTTGCTCCTTTTCTATTCCCGTCTTTACTTAATTAAAACATCCACCTTACTTTCAGTAAAATAATAGTCCTCCCGGAGGAGTAAGAATAGTCAACATGACCCCGAGAACAAAATGACCTCGGTATTCCCCCGAATATCGAGTACTACTTGTGATAGGTGCACTTGCCTCTTGTAGCACGCCCGTGGCGATCGACTCACCGAACCAACCACAGTAAGAGTCTGTTCGCGGGCCCATCAAGTTTTTGGCGCCGTTGCCGGGAAATCTCTTCTAGTTGCTATTTCGAATTCCGGAGTCTATTACTTTTACTTATTTTCTATAAACTAAAAAAAAACTAAAAACTTTATTTTAAATAAAATCAAAAACAAAAAAAGAGTTTATTTTGTTTTATTTTTGTTTGGGTGAATGACCCGTGGACAACCCTCCGAGTCTGAAGATTTTGACTTCGACCCTGAGATCGAATGCTCTCTTGCGCGTATTCGATCTCAACGCTGAATTCCTTCTTTAGACCCCGAAGAATCTATCGGAGAACCCTCTGTTGTAGTTATGGCCGCGCCTAACCATGCCCCGACGGCGGAGCGTACTATGTCTTATTACGCCCGGCATAACCTGGATGATACTGGGTCGAGTATTGTTCGCCCTGCGGTGGTGAATAAAAATTTTGAAATAAAGTCGAGTTTCATTCAAATGGTCCAAAACGCCGTGCAGTTCGATGGAATGCCGGATGAGGACCCGAATGTCCACTTCTCCAATTTCTTGGAGATATGCAACACCTTCAAGATTAATGGCATCACTGATGACGCCATTCTCTTGCGCTTATTTCCTTTTTCCCTTAAGTCCAAAGCCAAGGCGTGGTTAAATGCTCTCCCGCGAGGATGTATCACCACGTGGGCTGAGTTGACGGAACGGTTCCTAACGAAGTACTTTCCGCCCGCAAAAACTGCAAAGTTGCGGGTGGACATTTCTTTGTTTGTGCAAAACGATCCTGAGTCTCTATACGAGACTTGGGAACCGTTTAAGGAATTCCTCCACCGGTGCCCGCACCACGCGCTGCCAACGTGGTTGCAAGTTCAATTTTTTTATAATGGGCTTAATTTTCAGACGCGTCAAATGATTGACGCGGCTGCCGGGGGTACGCAAAACAACAAAACCCCCGAGGCCGCCCAGGCTTTATTCGAAGACATGGCTATGAACGCCTATCAATGGAACATCCCGCGGGGACGCCCAAAGTCGGCGGCTGGTCTTTTTGAAGTGGATGCCACTGCTCTCTTAACCCTTCAAGTTGAAAGGTTAACAAAGCTGGTGGCGGAGATGTCTGCTGCCTCCTCCACTGCGCCTTGTTTTATTCCCCCTAACGTCTGCGTGGCTGAAGAGTTCGTGGATTTCATGGGAAATTTTGGTCGTCCTTCCTTCAACCCCAACAACAACCCGTATAGTAATAACTATAATCCGGGTTGGAGGAATCACCCCAATTTCTCTTGGAGCAACACGAATAATGCTCAGCGCCCCCCTATTTCTTATGCACCCGGATTTCTGCCTCCTCCCCCTCTTCCAAAACCCTCCCCGATGGAGGAAAATTTTTTGAAGTATATTGCATCCAACGAGTCAAATATCCGGAACATCACCGGATCGCTAAAAACTCTCGAACAACAGGTTGGACAACTGGCGAGGATGATGTCCGAGCGCGTGCTCGGGGCACTACCAGGAAACACGGAGCCCAATCCGCGGGAGAACGCCAATGATATAACACTCCGTAGCGGAAAGGAGGTGGTCGATCCAAAATGGACCGACCCTCAGGTACATATTTCACCTCCGACCCCTCTTCCCCTTTCTTCGCTTACGCCGCTTTTACCGATTTTAAAAGAAAAAATTATTTTAAACAAGGCCCTACCATATCCGCATAAGTTAGATAACGAGCGTCAGGATGCACAATATGAAAAATTTATTTTATTATTAAAACAAATTTACATTAATGTTCCTTTTTGCGAGGCTATCTGGCAAATTCCCAAATATGCAAAATTTTTAAAAGAAATACTTTCTAATAAACGTAAATTAGAGGATATTTCGCATGTATCTCTTAACGTTGTCTGCTCGGTGGCCCTTACTAATAAATTGCCCACAAAACAAAACGACCCGGGACGGTTTTCCATCCCGTGCCTTTTTGGCGATATATTAGTAAAGTACGCCTTAGCTGATTTAGGCGCTAGCATTAATCTGATGTCGTTCTTGCTCTTTTCACGTTTAGGTTTGGGTACTCCTAGTCCTACGAATATGCGCATCAAATTAGCGAATCGCTTGGTTAAGTTCCCTATCGTTGTTGTGGAGGACTTCCTTGTCCGAGTCGACAAGTTTGCCTTCCCGGTAGACTTCGTCATCTTAGACATCGAGGAGGACGCCGAGGTACCAATAATACTCGGTCTCCCTTTTCTCGCCACCTCCCACGCACTAATAGATGTTAGTAATGGTAGTCTTCTCCTCCGAGTAGGCGATGATCAGGTTACTTTCTCTATTAATCCCTCGATGGACAATTTGTCATCAAGCGACGATTTCTGCTACTCTTTAGATACCTTTTTTGGAGATCGTTCTTCTCCCGTTTTCGAGTCCGTGTTTTTAAATGATGATATTTATGCGCTCGAAAATTTTAAATGCGATGAGGATACTTCTTTAGACTTGCCTTTCGAACCAATTGGTAAGAAAGACATAGGAATTAAAATCTCCCTAGAAGAACCGCCCATCCTAGACCTCAAACCCTTACCCGCATTGCTCAAATATGCATTTTTGGGAAAAGGCGATACACTTCCCGTTATTATTTCTTCGGACTTGAGTGATTCAGAGACTTCCGATTTATTGGAACTTTTATTTAAACATCGCCACGCAATTGCGTGGCAAATCTCTGACTTAAAGGGGATTAGACCCTCCTTTTGCACCCATAAGATATTTCTTAACGATAATTGCCGCAAAACAATTCAGCCGCAGCGTCGTCTTAATCCAAACATGAAAGACGTCGTTAAAGCCGAAATTATTAAGTTATTAGATGCGGGGATTATTTACCCTATTTCAGACAGTGCATGGGTTAGTCTCGTGCATGTCGTGCCCAAGAAGGGCGGTCTTACCATAGTGGCGAATGAGCATAACGAGCTCGTCCCAACTCGTACTGTTACGGGTTGGCGAGTGTGCATCGATTATAGAAAACTTAATGATGCCACCCGCAAGGACCATTTCCCTCTGCCTTTTCTGGACCAGATTTTAGAGCGTTTATCCGGTCATCCATATTATTGTTTTCTTGATGGTTTATTGGGGTTTTTCCAAATCCCCATTTCCCCCGATGATCAAGAGAAAATAACTTTTACTTGCCCGTTTGGCACCTTCGCCTATCGAAGAATGCCATTTAGACTCTGCAATGCACCGGCTACATTCCAAAGATGTATGCTATCGATCTTTGGCGAGCTAGTAGAAGACATTATGGAGGTCTTTATGGATGACTTTTCTGTTTTCGGACGCTCTTTTCCCGATTGCCTTCACAATTTATACCGTGTCCTTCAACGGTGTGAGGACACAAGCCTTGTATTAAATTGGGAAAAATGCAACTTTATGGTTCGAGGAGGTTTGCTCCTCGGCCATATGATTTCGTCTAAGGGGATAGAGGTGGATAAGGCCAAGATAGAAATCATAGAAAAACTTCCGCAACCAAGAAACGTAAAATCTATTAGAAGTTTCTTAGGGCATGCGGAATTTTATCGGCGCTTCATTCAAGACTTTTCCAAAATAACAAAGCCGCTTACTCACCTCTTGGAAAAGGAATCACGTTTCATCTTTAGTAGCGAATGCGACTTCGCCTTTAATTTAATAAAACAAAAACTTATCACTTCACCAATTTTAGTGACCCCTAATTGGTCTCTTCCGTTCGAAATTATGTGCGACGCTAGTGATATAGTCTTAGGTGCCGTTCTTGGCGAACGCGTGGAAAGACATTTTCATCCTATTTATTACGCTAGCAAGACGCTCACTTCCGCACAAGTAAATTACATGACAACGGAAAAAGAACACTTAGCCGTCGTTTCCAGCAGGAATTCGTCTATTGCGGGACACGGGTGTGTCCAAGTGCACACGGCCTGGGACACTGGCATGTCCCCGGGCCGTGTGACTCTCGGGTGAAACTGAGATGTGTTGAGTGAAGTACACAGGTGGTCAACACGGGCGTGTTGGGTAGGACACGGGCATGTACGGTGTGACACGGGCGTGTCACACGGCCATGTACTGGGTGGATTGGAGTCGGTTGACTTCCGCTTAAGTGACACGACCTATGACAAGGGCATGTCACAGGGCATGTCAGGCCGTGTTCAGGCTTTTCTGGACAATTCTGAGCCGTTCGATTCCCTTATCCTGGATCCAAAGGCTAGGCTATTTCTAGGTGGGTCAAGGCCGGGGAATTGGGGATAAAAGCCCTTCGTCTTCATCTCCTGCTTCTCCATCTCATTTCAAGAGAGAGAAAGAGAAAGGGAGAGCAAAGGGAGGAAAGGAGGTGGAAAGTCAGCTACTGGAGGAGCTGCGGAGTGCGGAGGAAAGATCCGAGACCGCATTCGTGAAGGCTGTTGAATTTTGTGAAGTGGAAGTGGTTGACAGGACAGGCCGGGCGGCCTGGGCGGACAGCTTTGGCGGACTAGGCGGACTGGGCGGACTGTGATGTGCGGCCTGGTGGAAGGTCTAGTGGAAAGCCAGCTGTTCTTCTGAGCGGTTTGTTTGGATGGAGTCCGCAGACTATGCGGCCTGGTTTCTGCGGATATGGTGTTTGCTGATTGGCTTTGCCAAGGAGCAGCCTGAGCGGATGGAGGCTTGAGGACTGGTGCATTGCTCAGTGGCCGCGGGTGCAAGCTTGTGTTGATAGGCGGTTTGGCTCGTGTCCGCAGGAAGCTTGCGGACTGATGTGTCTGCAGTGTGGGCTGTTGTGGACTGGGCGTAGAGCTTGGTTGAGGCCTTGTCGAGCTCTGGTGGCACAGCAGGTGCTTTGCTGTGGAGATCGATTGGAGGACTGGTGTTTGGAGTCCGGGAGGAGGCTGCTGCGATGGGGCAGAAGTGCGAGGAGCCTGCGGACTGCTGGCGGTCTGTGCTTTGGTGTTTGGCGGACGGGGGTTTGCGTCCGCCATGCTCGCGTTGGCCTTTGTTGGTTTTGGACTTGGTCACACCTTGTGCCAAGTTCATGGTGTTCGCCGTATCCTCCAAGTCCGATGTGACCGGGCGGACTGTTGCTGTCTACCTTTGGTCGTGGACTTGTGGCGGATTGAGGTGTGAGTCTTGCGGACTGCCTCGGGTTGGTGCGGACAGCCATTGAAGGGGGATTGCTGTCCTGCAGTGGTCGGAAGCTTGCGGGCTGATGCCTTGTCGGCATAGCTTGGGCGGACTAGAGAGGGTTCGTCAATGGTCGCCTTGCTCCTGGCATTTTTCCTTAGTATCCAGCTAAGTCCTTGCGGACTCGGCGGACAGTGGTTTGCTATCGCGCGGGATGGGGCGGTGTCGCTATCTCTTGGGCGGTGACCACACTCCTCACTTTGCCTATAAATAGGACCCCCCTGGCACATCTACAGTAACCTAAGTAACTTGAGTGAACAGTAAGTTGGGTTGAGCGAAGTGCTGCGGTCTCAGTTTGTCAGTCCGTGCAGATTGTTTCAGTGATGACGTTTGCTGTGTGCAGGTCGCGCGGGTAGCTTCAAGGAGCCAGGAGTTTGGCTGTGACTTCGGTCAAGTACTTGGAAGTGTGCGGTCTCTGCGAACTCAGCAGGAGGTCGCTCTGCGTCTTGTCAGTTCTGTTGCATCTTTGCCAGCTTCAATAACCTGTCCGCCGGCTTCAGGCGGGTAGGGGTGTTCCTCAGTTCAGGTTCAGTAGGAGACGAATAACGGTGTGTCCGCGCGGTCTCGCGGCTTCGGCGTACTCCGTGGCTATTCGGTGGATTGCAGCTAAGTTCGGGCGATCTCAGCGGACTCGGCGACCTCGGCGACCTCGCGGTCTCGGCGGACTCCGGTGTTGTTTGCCCGGCTTGTTTTTTTGGTGCTTTCTGTTTAGAGCTGTTATACTAGCGAAATCATGTCTCGTTATGTATGCCTCGCGGTGTAAAGAAGTGAATGAATAATAGACCTACTTGTGCTTCCATTGTTTGTTGGAATTAACCTTTGGTCCTTGTTTTCCGCTAGTTCAACGTGAGAACTGGGTAGTTCCGAAGATATTAATTTGGCGTTTGGGCTATCTTGCTGACCACGTTGAGAAAATTTAACATGGTATCGGAGCCAGGTTCCTAAGGTTCAGTTGCGTGAGCGGAAGTCAGCCAGTATTGTTACTCAGTGACTGAGTGGTGATCAACCTGTGTTGTTGCTCGGAGCTTCTGAAAGGTTGCCAACAGGTGTTGCAATGGAAGGGAGCTTTGCAAGAGGTCTTGGCATTGAACTCTTAACGCCGACTAACTTCAAGAAGTGGAAGTCGTGCATGAAGAGTTATCTTCTTGGCGTGGAGCTGTGGGAAGTCGTCGGTGGTGACGACAGGCAGGAAGTCACTGCTGCTTTCGATACTGCTGAGCAGGTTAGGCTCTGGAGAAGAACAAATGCCAAGGCGGAGTTCATTCTGAAGAGAGATGTGTCTCCGGAACTGTTTGATCACATCGTTGGGTGTGAGTCGGCTGCTGATATTTGGACAACCATTGATGAGTTGTTCAATAGGAAGAATGTGGCGCGGCTTCAGTTCCTGGAGAATGAGTTGGTCAGGGCAACTCAGGGAGACCTTTCCATCTCCAAGTACTTCTTAAAGATGAAGAGCTTGTGTGCTGAGCTGTCGGCACTGGATCCTGATGAGCCTATCTCTGAGGCAAAGATGAAAAGGCACATTATCCGCGGCTTGCGGAAGGAGTATGTGGCTTTTGTAACATCTGTTCAAGGGTGGGCTACTCAGCCGTCATTGCTGGAGCTGGAGAATCTGCTTGCATCGCAGGAGAGCTTGGCAAGGCAGATGGCTGGAGTGAACCTGAATCAGGAAGGCAGCGAAGCTCTCTTCTCAGGCAAGAAAAAGGATGGGAAGGGAAGAAGAAGAAGAAGGTGCAGGCCGCTGGTGAAAAGGAGACTTCAACTTCATATCCGCCGGAGAGGAGCAATGCTCCTAAGGACTAGAAGAAGAACCTGAAGTGCTACCGGTGTCATCAGCGAGGGCACTTCAAGCGGGACTGCAAGGTAAACTGCAGTCTGGGCATGCTGCGGCAAAGGATGAAGCTTGCTCGAGAAGTGAAGAAGCTGAGTGGGGCGGAGCTTTAATGACGGGCACTTGTGTCCGGGCCTTGTCTGCTGAGGACTTCAACGACGAGTGGATTGTGGACTCCGGGTGTGGTCATCACCTCACCGGAGACAAATCGAAGTTCACCTCCATTCAAGCTTACTCAGGTAATGAAGCTATTATCACTGCTGATAATATTGTTTATGCAGTAGAGAAAGAGGGGGTCGTGTCTTTGGGTAGTGAGCAGGGGGCACTCATGTTAAGGAGTGTGCATCACGTGTCGGGCATGAAGAAAATCCTCTTCTCGGTGACCAATGCGGTGGACGCTGGTTATCACGTTCTGTTTGGGCCAACAGATGTGAGGTTCCTTCACAACGTATCAACGGTGAAGGCTGATGTTGCTCATGTAGGGAGGAGGGTGAAGAACTTGTTTGTTCTTGCCACCAATTCTTACGTTGATAGAATGAGGGCCAATGATAGCGCTGCTATCTGGCATGAGAGGCTGGGGCATGTTGGCATGGACAAGCTGAAGGCGATGGCGAGTAGAAGTCTGGTGAAGGGGTTCCCTAAGTTGTACTCCTTTGGTGGTGGGAATGTTTGCGCGGGCTGTCAATACGGTAAGGCACATCGCCTTCCGTTTGATAAATCACAAACAAGGAGCAAGAAACCACTGGAGTGCATTCATGGCGACCTGATGGGACCGACGGTTACTTCCAGCCTTGGTGGAAGCAGATACATGCTTGTCTTGGTTGATGACTACTCAAGGTATACTTGGGTGTACTTCTTAAAGGAGAAGTCGGAAGCCTTCCGTTTTTTTGTGGAGTTTAAGGAGTTGGTAGAAGGCCGTCTTGGCTTGCGGATTAAGAAGCTTAGAACTGATAATGGGGGTGAGTTTGTCTCCTCCGAGTTTTCTAACTTCTGCAGGAAGCACGGGATCCAACTGGAGCTTACTTGTGCTCATACTCCACAACAAAATGGGGTAGCGGAGCGGAAGATCCGTCATCTGACGGAGACCTGCAAATGTTGGCTTCATGTGAAAGATATCCCAAGGTCTTTTTGGGCGGAGGGAATGTCTTGTGCTGCTTATGTTATCAACCGGATGCCACTCAGCCCTATCAACATGAAGACTCCTATTGAGCTGTTGTTGAAGGAGAAGCCGTGTGTTGGACACCTTAGGGTGTTCGGTTCAACTTGCTACGTGCATGTCCCGAATGCTTCACGAACAAAGCTGGATGCGAAGGTAAGGAAACTTGTCTTTGTTGGCTATGATGAGCGGAAGAAGGGATGGAAATGCATGGACCCTGTGACGAAGAAGTTCGTGGTGTCAAGATACGTTGTCTTTGACGAGCTGACGTCATATGGAGGTGGCTCGGTGGAGCTAACCGGAAGTAACAAGGTTGATGAAGCACCGGTGGTGGCTGCTGAAGGCTTGGAAGAGGAGCTTGCTGTTTCACCAGCAGCTCCTGTTGCTTCGAACTCCGAGGCTAAGCCTTCTGGCTCAGGAAGCAGGGGGAGCACTGCTCAATGCTTGCCCCAGGTATGAGTGGAGCCTGAAGAAGCAATGGAAGCCATGAGCAAGGAGCCATGTCTTCGGAGATCGAAGAGGGTGGTTAAGCCGCCGGCTCGGTACTATGATGGGAATGCAGTGAGCTTTGTCTCCTGCTTCTTTGTAGGTCATCTGGATGAGCGAGAGCCTGCAAACTTCAATGAGGACACTGGAGTGAAGGAGTGGGAAGGTGCCATGAAGGAAGAGATTGATGCTCTGAAGAAGAATGAAACCTGGGACCTTGTGCCCAAGGTTGATGGCATTACTCCGGTTACTTGCAAGTGGGTGTATAAGTTGAAGAAGAAGGCTGATGGGAGCATTGATCATTTCAAAGCTCGCCTGGTCGCTAGAGGATTCTCACAACAGTATGTAGAAGACTATGAGGAGACATTCAGTCCAGTTGCAAAGATGACTTCTGTAAGAGTGGTGATCGCCTTGGCTGCTAGCAAGGGATGGAGGTTGTGGCAACTCGATATGAAGAATGCCTTTCTTTACGGAGAGATTGACAAGGACATCTTCATGGATCAGCCGCTTGGTTTTGTCTCTGAAAGGCATCCGGACTATGTCTGCAAACTCAGGAAGGCTCTTTATGGGTTGAAGCAAGCTCCTAGAGCATGGTTTGGGAAGATTGCAGAGTACTTGCAATTCTGTGGATACTTTGCTTCTAACTCGGATTCAAGCTTGTTCGTCAAGAAGAAGGGGGAGCTACGAGTCTTGGTCCTGCTGTATGTGGATGACATGATCATCACAGGGAATACGGAGGGGGATGTAGCAAGGCTCAGGGCTGAGCTTGTTATACGCTTCGAGATGAAAGACTTGGGAGAGTTGCATCACTTTCTCGGTCTTGAAGTGGAGAGGAAGGAGTGCGGGGTTCAAATTTTCCAGAAAGGGTATGCTGATCTCATTGTGAAGCGGTTCGGCATGGGCGAAGGGAAGAAGTGCTCTACTCCACTAGAATCTGGGCTGAAGCTTCGACGGGATGAGGGAAGGGTTCTTCATGATCCCTTAGTGTTCAGGGCTCTTGTTGGGAGCTTGATTTACCTGACGATTACAAGGCCAAATATTGCTTATGCTGTTGGCCGAGTAAGTCGGTATATGGCTGAACCAAGGCAATCGCATCTAGTGGCAGCAAAGGGTATTCTGAAGTATGTCAAGGCATCTTCTGACATGGGACTCCTCTATAGAAGGGACTCGGAGTTTACGTTGCGTACACGGATGCTGACTATGGCGGTGATTCGGATGATCGAAGGTCTACTTCAGGATATGTGTTCACTTGCGGTTCAGCTAGCATCTCATGGTGTAGCAAGAAGCAGCACTCGGTGTCAGTTTCAATCACGGAGGCGGAGTATAAGGCTTCGGCCTTGGCTGCTCGGGAAGCCGTTTGGTTGAGGAGGCTTATAGAGGATGTTCATGAAGAAGTGTAAGGGCCTAGTTTACTCCGGGGTGACAATGAGAGTGCTCTCAAACTGGTTAACAATCCAGTGTGTCACACCAGGACCAAGCATATAGAGATTTATCACCACTTCATCAGGGAGAAGGTGTTGGAGGGGTCTCTGCTGGTCGGGAATGTTCGGAGTGAAGATAATCTTGCTGACATCTTCACGAAGCCACTGTCGAAGGGGCCCTTTGAACGCTTGCGCAGCTTGCTGGGCTTGGTCACCACTTCCCACTTCAAGGGGGAGTGTTGAATTTTGTGAAGTGGAAGTGGTTGATAGGACATGCCGGGCGGCCTGGGCGGATAGCTTTGGCGGACTAGGCTGACTGGGCGGACTGTGATGTGCGGCCTGGTGGAAGGTCTAGTGGAAAGCCGGCTGTTCTTCTGAGTGGTTTGTTTGCATGGAGTCCGCGGACTATGCGGCCTAGTTTTGCGGATAGGGTGTTTGCTGATTGGCTTTGCCAAGGAGCAGCCTGAGCGGATGGAGGCTTGCGGACTGGTGCATTGCTCAGTGGCTGCGGGTGCAAGCTTGTGCTGATAGGCGGTTTGCCTCGTGTCCGCGGGAAGCTTGCGGACTGATGTGTCCGCAGTGTGGGCTGTTGCGGACTGGGCTTAGAGCTTGGCTGAGGCCTTGTCGAGCTATGGTGGCACAGCAGGTGCTTTGCTATGGAGATCGATTGGCGGATTGGTGTTTGGAGTCCGGGAGGTGGCTGCTGTGATGGGGCAGAAGTGCGAAGATCCTGCGGACTACTGGCGGTCTGTGCTTTGGTGTTTGGCGGACGGGGGTTTGCATCCGCCATGCTCGCATTGGCCTTTGTTGGTTTTGGACTTGGTCACACCTTGTGCCAAGTTCATGGTGTCCGCCGTATCCGCCAAGTCCGCTATGATCGGGCGGACTGTTGCTGTATAACTTTGGTCGTGGACTTGTGGCGGATTGAGGTGTGAGTCTTGTGGACTGCCTCGGGTTGGTGTGGGCAGCCATTGAAGGGGGATTGCTGTCCTGCAGTGGTCGGAAGCTTGCGGGCTGATGCCTTGTCCGTATAGCTTGGGCGGACTAGAGAGGGTTCGTCAATGGTCGCCTTGCTCCTGGCAGTTTTCCTTGGTATCCGGCTAAGTCGTTGCGGGCTCGGCGGACAGTGGTTTGCTATCGTGCGGGCTGGGGCGGTGTCGCTATCTCTTGGGCGGTGACCACACTCCTCACTTTGCCTATAAATAGGACCCCCCTGGCACATCTACAGTAACCTAAGTAACTTGAGTGAACAGTAAGTTGGGTTGACCGAAGTGCTGCGGTCTCAGTTTGTCAGTCCGCGCGGATTGTTTCAGTTCTGACGTTTGCTATGTGCAGGTCGCGCGGGTAGCTTCAAGGAGCCAGGAGTTTGGCTGTGACTTCGGACAAGTACTTGGAAGTGTGTGTTCTCTGCGGACTCAGCAGGAGGTCGCTATGCAGCTTGTCAGTTCTGTTGCATCTTTGCCAGCTTCAATAACCTGTCCGCCGGCTTCAGGCGGGTAGGGATGTTCCTCAGTTCAGGTTCAGTAGGAGACGAATAACGGTGTGTCCGCGCGGCCTCGCGGCTTCGGCGTACTCTGTGGATATTCGGCGGATTGCAGCTAAGTTCGGGCGATCTCAGCAGACTCGGCGACCTCGGCAACCTTGCGGTCTCGGCGGACTCCGGTGTTGTCCGCCCGGCTTGTTTTTTGGTGCTTTCTGTTTACAGCTGTTATACTAGCGAAATCATGTCCCGCTATGTATGCCTCGCGGTGTAAAGAAGTGAATGAATAATAGACCTGCTTGTGCTTCCATTGTTTGTTGGAATTAACCTCTGGTCCTTGTTTTCTGCTGGTTCAACGTGAGAACTAGTTAGTTCCGAAGATATTAATTTGGCGTTTGGGCTATCTTGCTGACCACGTTGAGAAAATTTAACAAAGGCAAAGCCAAGGCGTGACGTCCATCCAGCTACTTCATGGCGCCAAAGCGATCTTTAAGGGTAACAATCTCCTTCTTGGACATTGAATTCCTTTCTTTATGCATGTGCGTGGAATCCTCCACCAAGAGGTGGATTTCGTAAGCGATTCCTTGGCTTAGGCTGCATTTAGAGCCGGAAGTGGGGAGTACGGCATAGGCATGCTGTGTGAAGCTCATCTGGACCGGTAGTGTGGATTGGTGATGTTCATGGTTAAACCGTAGAATACTCCGTGTCTTTGATGTTATGAAAGGGTTATGTTTTGTTGAATGGATGTATGGCGGAATGCATGATATGTGATGTGTGTATGGATATATGGAGGCTTTGAATAAGATCCTGGTTATGATGAGAGATCAATTGGTAGCACGCCTGCAGAGTGCGAGATGAACCTGGCTTGTTACACCACATGGTGTGGGTTGATCTGTATTAGTGAGGATCGATGGGTGGCAATGTTTCGGAGGAAGTGAGGTGGACCCTACTTGCTGCACCACATAGTGTGGTTCGATCGGAAATAGGTGAGGGGTCGATGGGTAGTATTGCCTGGGGAGCACTGGTAAACCCGGCTTTCTACACCACATGGTGTGGGTCGATCTGCTCTGGTTTTTTATGGATGATGTGAGGTAGTACCTATGAGTGGTATGGACGTGATGTTGCCAGCTTACAAGACTGGTGGACTAGGATTGAACCGCCCAACCAAC
Organism: Platanthera guangdongensis; assembly: GCA_039583875.1. Classification (NCBI taxonomy): domain Eukaryota; kingdom Viridiplantae; phylum Streptophyta; class Magnoliopsida; order Asparagales; family Orchidaceae; genus Platanthera; species Platanthera guangdongensis. The sequence continues at coordinate 97,415 of JBBWWR010000264.1, forward strand.
AAGTGAAGAACCTCTTATCGTCGGTGTACGACTGGGATATCCGGTACACCAGGAAGGTTCCCTGAGTGCACGGACCGTCTGGTGGATACCGGCATTTGTGATAAATGTGATTGATAGATTGATAGAGATTATGATATGGCAATGCATATAGCGAATGAACCACTGCCCCGGGTAATGGGTAGGGTCGTTATAAGTGGTCAGCTAAAGCCGACCGTTACTTTGTTTGCCGCTCCTTGGTGGATATGTGTTTGCAGGTGCTATTGCTTGATATGAAATGAGCAGACTGGAGGCTGGCTGCTAAAGTCTCTTAAAGGCCGTGCGAAGCATGGTTGGATTTCATGTGTGGCTATCCTGCGTGCTGATGTACGAAGCTGTATTTGTATAAAAGAAACTTACAAGGCCTTAAGGTCTTGTGTGTGTGCATTGTATGCATTCCTGATTTGGATATATAAATTTGGATTTTATATAGTAGTGGACATTCTTTGAGTGGAGTTCATGTTAACTTCAAATGCTGTGCTAGAATGCTTTGTGTTAGGATGCGAATAGATTTTGATTTCCACAAGTAATTCCGCCACTTGTCTGTGACATATGGTGTGGGGCCCCGGCCGGACCAACCGTTATATGCCACGTGACGAGTGGGGGCTTTACAGAAATGGTGACATAGGTCAATGTGTTTTGACCTTTAATGATGCTCTGGATTGTTCGTTAAGTCTATAGAACTCTTATTTTCGCACCGAAGATTAACAGTCATAAAGACTGTGCCAAAGTCCTCCAACGTTTGTGACATCCAAAGTGCTTGTGCGCGACAGCTTCCTAAGGTGATATACTTGGATTCAGCGATAGAGAGGGAAACCGAGTTCTGCTTTCTACTAGACCAGGATACTAGTGCACGACCTTAGAAGTGACATGTACCACTTGTGCTCTTGCGATCAAGTGAACATCCTGCATAATCATATTCGGAGTACCCGGGAAGTGTAAAATAAGTGGTGTGCGGGTACCAAAGTCCAACGTTTGGGTGCCTATAAGATACCTAAAAATATGCTTTACTTCTTTCAGATGTGACTCTTTAGGGTCGCCCTAACTATGTGGTTCCTTCTTCAGTCCGTATAAGGCCACTTGAACTCATTCACATGGATTTGTTTGGTCCCTTTAGTACACATACTCAAATACAACCATGGTCCTACCATACCTCTAAAAATAGTTTGATCAAATAAAATTCCCCTTTCATCATTTCCTAACTTGAGAGACGGACTCATAGGAATTTTGACTTGTTTCAGATTCTCAAAGCCAAACCACACAAGCATATCTTTGATGTATTTTGAATAGCTTACAAAAATTCCATTATGGTGTCGAGAAATCTGAAATCCTAAGAAATAAGTGAGTTCTCCGACTAGGCTCTTTTAAAATTCGGATTGCATTAAGGTGACAATCTCCACACGTAACATTTCATTTGTGGCACCAAATATGATACCATCAACATAGATTTGTAGAATAATTAGATCTAAATTCTTGTTCTTCACAAACAGTGTGGTGTCTGCGATACCCATCCTAAAGACATGACCTAGGTGAAAAGTGGTGAACCTGTCAAACCAAGTATGGGGTGCCTAGCCTTCTTCAGTCAGTATATGGCCTTCAATAACTTGTACACGTAGTTTGGGCAGGTGACATTCGTGAATCCGGGTTGTTGCTCGACATACACCTCTTCCTTAATATATCTGTTTAAGAATGCGCTCTTAACAACCATTTGATATAATTTCAATTGTTGATAACTTGCAAAAACTAAAAACATACTGATGGACTCACGACATGCAACTGGTGCAAATGATTCCTCAAAATCCACGCACGCTATCTAAGAGTACCCTTGTGCCACAAACCTAGCTTTATTTCTTGATATCCTAGATTCACCATCCAGTTTATTTTTGTAAACCCATTTCAATCCTATAATTAGATGATATCTAGATGCTCTACTAAAACCCAGACTTTACTCCTCTCGAATTGATTTAACTCTGCATTCATATCCAAGAACCATGATTCATCCTTTAAGGCTTACGAGACGTTCTTGGGTTAATTTTCATATAGGAAGCATAAGTTTGAAAATGATTCAATTAGTGCAGATTGAGTTCTAACTCCATTAGAGGGCTCTCCGATTACTAGTTTTTGTGGATGTTGCTTTGAAAAATTTAAGTTAATTGGAGGCCTATATCCTTGTACGAGAGTTGGAGTTTCACACACCCATATTCTCTCCTCACACTTATCTCCTATCGGAACATTGTCTTCAAATTCCTCTTCATTCGGCCTAGGTACTTCTTTTGGGGTATTTTCATCAATATGCACATGAGCCGATTCTTCAACAACTAAGTTTCTCATATTCTAGACCATATAGGCACGACTCTTACGCGAGTATCCTAAGAATATGACTTGATCAAATTTTTCATCAAAGAGTAGTGCTTGGGGGACCTTGACATGATATTTGATAGCTTGCATAGTTTCCTTTTTTTAGTTAGCACGGGTTGCGGTGGCGCGGTAGCATGCTGTGGGCGGGAGGCGGTTCGTGGATATGGTTCGGCGGAAATAAGAACATATGAGAGAGAGAGAGAGATAAAGAGAGAGAGATAGGAGAGAAATAAGAAAGAGAGAGGTAGTAGAAATACCTTCTTGGTTGCTTTCTTTTTCCCATACACAAACACATAGTCCTCCAGTACAAAGTCCAAAATGCTCCCACAAATAGGTTTAACATTATGAGGTTAAAAACATAATAAAAGTGCATGCGTAAATATTCAAAATAGGAATTAGTATATCAAGCGCGTGTTGCCCGTGTCTCGCAGTGCTTGTAAGTGATCCCCCAATGAGGATCCCTGACATCTTCGTCCTGCTCGACATCATGCTTGTCATCAAGCTTGTCCTGCGTTGGCGGCGGCAAGGGAACCAAGGGTGTGGCGGTAGGTTCGTCGACAAATAGCTTAAGCTGCAACACATGGAAAACATTGTCGATCCGCGCATCGTCATCAAGGTGGAGACGGTAAGTCACGTCCCTGATGCGGTGTAGGATCTCAAAGGGGTGCAAAGAATTTGGGTGCCAATTTATAGTATGCCCTCCCGGAGACGGTGGCTAGACGGTAGGATCGGCATTTGATCCAAACCCAATCCCCAGGGGGAAATAATAACTCGCGGTGGCTGTTGTTGTGGGTTGTTTCCATTCTTGTATGGGCCTGAATGAGTGGATCCCTTACGAGGCGCAGAACCTCATCACATGTGCAGAGCTCAGTATCGACAGCGGAGGAGCGAGCAGATGCAATAACATAAGTGAGAATGCGCGGAGGCTCCCGACCGTAAATGAGGTGGAAGGGAGTGATCTGGAGAGCAGTGTGGTATGAAGTATTTTAACAATACTCTAGCCATGGTAGCCAGCTGGCCCAGTCCTTGGGTCTATCCCCTGTAAGGCAGCAAAAGTACATCTCGAGTGCCATGTTAACCACTTCGGTCTCACCATTTGATTGTGGGTGGTATGAGGAGGAGAGGGCCAACTTCGTGCCATGGATGGAAAATAATTCCTAAAAATACTAAGAAGTGAAAACCTTGTATCTGTCAGACACGATGCTCTCTGGTACCCCATGAAGGTGGAACACTCGATCAATAACATTTGGGCCACGACATGTCCTGTTATTGGGCGACTCATGGCAATGAAATGGGCCACCTTGGAAAAGAATTCCACCACCACAAAATAACATTATATCCTTGATTGGAAGGCAATACCTCAATGAAATCTATGGAGATGTCGGCCCACATCTGTGTCAGCACTAGATACGGTTGTAGTAATCCAGGTGTGGAGAGAGCCTCTATCTTGTTGTGCTGGCAGCTTAGGCAAGCCATAATATGAGACTAAACACTTCGCTTGAGCCTGTGCTAAAATAAATCGGCGCGGACATGCTGAAGTGTTTTGTGGAGTCCTTTGTGGTGTGGTCATGTTCTACAAAGAGAATGTCTTGGATCAAAGAAGAAGTGGCCGATAAATAGAAACGATCCTTGCGGAGAATGAGGCCATCAAAAACCGTCCACATTGGCAGTAGGTGCGCCTCCTAAACGCAAAGCTGCAGCTCCCTGAGGCCAGGTGAATCATCAATTTCCTGTATGAAGCGAGGAAGAACCAAGGAGGGGTGGTTCAGATAGAAAATAGAGAAGTGCATATGGCGAGAGAGTGAATCAGACGCACGGTTCTAGTGGACAGTAGGAGTGAGTAGTGCTTGGGGGACCATGACAATATATTTGATAGCTTGCATAGTTTCCTTTTTTTAGTTTGCTTTGAGCTATCACTTTTATATTTATTTATTTTTATTTCAAGGAGCCCCGAGTAAATCGAAATCTATCCACATAGATAGATACACTTTAACTTGTATACATCAGACATTAGCACTAGATATTTGGCCTGAAGTTTTAATCTTCACATACGCACATATATATATCATGAAATTTATTATTCAAAGTATGTCTAATGTGTTATGATATAATATCATGAGTTATAACATGTAAACCTAACATTTGTACATGAGTGCCCTGTCTAGGGATGTGTGAATAGTGAGAAGTCATTCTCCTATCTAAATCCTCACACAAACCTAAAGGCATAGTCAATAGACACTAACAAGTCTTGTAGCACTCAGTAGCTTAGAACATATAAATTCCACACACCATTATCGGGGACAATGTTCACACAGATTAGCACTCCTAAATCAAACATTTTATGTAATCGTTATGGTCTAAGTTCAGTTCATGTGAGCACGTATACATATTAGAATTTCAGTTTTTTTTTTATTTTGGGTTTTATCTTTTTTTTTTATTTTTCGGATTTAGTAGCAAACAAAAGAACATAAATAGAACAAAATGACAAAGAAGTAGAATGAAAATATGTAAATACATGTTTAGTTTTTTCCAGTTCTTTGGTTTGTTATTTTTATAAAAACTTAAAAAATGGAAGTAAAAAAAACACACACAACACGCAAACGAACACAAAACAAAACGACAAGAGTGATTATGCAGAGAGATCCAAAACCCCCAGCTCGAGTCGAAGTAACGAGAAATGCGCATCTGGGAGTTGTTTTGTTAAAATTTCAGCTAGATGATCGTCGATGACAATGAAGCTTACCCCCACATTTTTTTTATTAATATGATCCTGAATGAAATGGTGACGTAGTTCAATGTGTTTTGACCTTTAATCATGCTCTGGATTGTTCTTCAAGTCTATAGAACTCTTGTTTTTGCACCAAAGATTAACTTTCCTAAACACTGTTCCATAGTCCTACAACGTTTGTGACATCCAAAGTGCTTGTGCGCAACAGCTTCCTAAGGCGATATACTCGGATTCAGTGATAGAGAGGGAAACCGAGTTCTGCTTTCTACTAGACTTGGAGACTAGTGCACGACCTTAGAATTGACATGAACCACTTGTGCTCTTGCGATCAAGTGAACATCCAGCATAATCAGAGACGGAGAACCCGTGAAGTGTAAAATCAGTGGTTTGTGGGTACCAAAGTCCATGAGTTTGGGTTCCTATAAGATACATAAAAATATGCTTTACTTCTTTTAGATGTGACTCATTAGGGTCGCCCTAACCATGTGGTGCCTTCTTCAGTCCGTATAAGGCCACTTGAACTCATTCACATGGATTTGTTTGGTCCCCTTAGTACACATACTCAAATACAACAATGATCCTATCATACCTCTAAAAATAGTTTGAACAACTAAAATGCCCCTTTCATCTTTTCCTAACTTGAGAGACGGACTCATAGAAGTTTTAAATTATTTCAGATTCTAAAAGACAAATCACACGAGCATATCTTTGATGTATTTTGACTGGCTTATAAAAATTCCATTATGGCGTCGAGAAATCTGAAATCCTAACAAATATGTGAGTTCTCCAACAAGGCTCTTTTCAAACTCGGATTGCATTAAGCTGACAATCTCCTCACATAACTTTTCATTTGTGGAACCAAAGATGATATCATCAACATAGATTTGTAGAATAATTAGATCTAAATTCTTATTCTTCACAAACAGTGTGGTGTCTGCGATACTCATCCTAAAGCCATGACCTAGGTGAAAAGTCGTGAACCAGTCATACCAAGTATGGGGTGCCTTCTTCAGTCATTATATGGCCTTCAATAACTTGTACATGTGGTTTGTGTGCCTTCTTCAGATAGTATATGGCCTTCACTAACTTATACACGTGGTATGTGCAGGCGGTATTCGTGAATCCGGGTGGTTGCTCGACATACCCCTATTCCTTAATATATCTGTTTAATAATGCGCTCTTAACAACCATTTGATATAATTTTATTGGTTTATAACTTGTAAATGAGAAAAACATACGGATGGACTCACGACGTGCAACCGGTGTAAATGATTCCTAAAAATCCACGCCCTCTATCTAAGAGTACCCTTGTGCCACCAACCTAGCTTCATTTCTTGATATCCTATATTCACCATCCAGTTTATTTTTGTAAACCCATTTCAATCCTATAATTGGATGGCTATCTGGACGCTCCACTAAAACCCAGACTTTACTTCTCTCAAATTGATTTAACTCTGCATTCATAGCCAAGAACCATGATTCATCCTTTAATGCTTACGAGACGTTCTTGGGTTCATTTTCATATAAGAAGCATAAGTTTGAAAATGATTCATGTAGTGCAGATCGAGTTCTAACACCATTAGAGGGCTCTCCGATTACTAGTTCTCGTGGATGTTGCTTTGAAAAATTGAAGCTACTTGGAGGCCTATATCCTTGTACGAGAGTTGGAGTATCACTCACCACTATTCTCTCCTCACACTTATCTCCTATCGGTATATTGTCATCAACTTCATCTTCATTTGGCCTAGGTACTTATTTTGTTGTATTTCATTAATATGCACATGTGTCGATTCTTCAACAACTACGTTTCCCTTATTGTAGACCATATAGGCACGACTCTTACTCGAGTATCCTAAGAATATGCCTTGATCAGATTTTTCGTCAAATTTCCCTAAGTGATCCTTAGTTTTTAGAACAATACATGGGAAACCAAAGACACTAAAGTATGAAAATGGCGGTTTTTTATGAAAATATAGCTCATGCGGAGTTCGCTTAATAATGGGGAGAAGCATGACTCGGTTCATAACAAAGCTTGCTGTGATAACCACTTCAGCCCACAAAAATTGTAGTAAATCGAACTCGGCGAGCAATGTGCGTGCTAACTCTTGGAGAGTGTGGTTATTCTTTCTACAACCACGTTCTATTATGGAGTGTGAGTGGCGGAGAATTCGTGCTTTATTCTTAGGGTGTCACACTGGTGTGTGAAGTTCTCATTATCAAACTCTCCTCCATGATCTGACCTAATGCATTTTAATTTTACCTCCTCATTTTGAAGTCTCGTGCAAAGATTTGTGAATTCGCTAAAAGTGTCAGATTTATTCGTGAGAAAGGTCATCCAGCAATAGCGTGAGTAGTCATCTATAAGAATGAAAGTGTATCGTTTTCTACCTAGACTACACGTACTAAGGGGACAAAATAAATCCATGTGAATGAGTTCAGGTGGTCAAGTCGTGGAAACGTAATTTTTGCTTTTGAAAGAAGTTTTAATAAATTTAACTTTTTGACAAGGAGCACACAAGGAGATTAAACTACCTCTTAGTTTGGTAAGTCCACGAACAAGTTTGTTTTGCAATAGTTTAACAATTAATTTGCTTCCAGAATGTCCTAGTCACCAATGCCAAAGATCTAATTCTTCAATCTTAGTGACTAAACATTTCAAATCATACGCAGATATAACCTCAAAGCTAACAGTATAAACATTATGAGTTCTATAAGAAATAAGTAAGACACTAGTTGTTTTTGCATCAATGATTTTGCATGTAAGGTTTCAAATATAACATCTATACCCTTATCACAAATTTGGCAAATAAAAATAATGTCTAGCTTAAGTCCGCCTACAAATAGAACATTGGAAATTGAAAATTACTTGTTACCTATGGTTCTGACTCCAAGTATTTGTCCTTTGCTATTGTTCCCAAATGTCACCATGCATCCCTTCTTCTTTTCTAGGCTAAGGAACTTGTCTTTATCTCCTCTCATGTGCTTGGATCAACCAGAATCCAGGTAGCACACGTTTTCCTTGTCCGTAGCATGCTAAGACAACTAAAAAGAAGATGAGGGTAAAGATCTGGTTACCAAAGTTGTCCCACCCATATGATAGGTAGAAGACATTTGTAGCCAGACTTGCATATTTTTCTTGGCACCTTCCCTCAGACACGATCCAGAAGTGTGACCAAACTTATGACAATTTGCACATAAAGTGTAAACAGTGGATGCTGCCTTTATCGTGTTTATAGAGCTCGTGCTTGAGTATGGGGATAGCCTTCCAGAACTTTTGACCTTATTTTGAGACTGGTTAACATTAGTCCTTGGCTTGCATGATGGTGATTTCCGCTCGGTGATAATGTTGGACTTACGAACCCTAGTACAAATTTCCCAGATCTATGAAATGGTTCTCCCAATAGCATATCCCTCAATTTTTGGCATATTCCAAATTTTTGGATAGCACAGTTGAGATCATGGATCCTTGCTTTTAAGATGGTGTTTTAGTAACTAGCATTATGCACTAATTGGCAAATTGCTTTTTGCCTTCCTCTATCTTAGCAAGAGACATTTGAAGTCTTTTCTCTAAGGCATTCTTTTCATTGATGAGACTGGTTGTTCTCTTTGATGCCTTAGAGAGACTTGCTTTTAATTCTATGATTATTGTCACTGAGTGAGGACACTCTAGACACTCGATCTTCTCTTTGCCACTTTTTATTAATTCAGTTTTTATGTTATCCAAGTCCTTTTTGATTTTCTTGTATTGTTTTGAATAGACTTCTTCTCTTGTATAACACTATCTAAATTCTCACACACATGTTCATAAATTTCAAGAAGCTCAGTATATATTGGTGGAGTTACCTCAGTATCGCTCTGGACACTTGACTCATCGTCAGATTCCTCTTAATTCCTTCCCATGAGGAATAGATTTGCATCATCTTCGCAGCTCGAGTATGAGGAGTTAGACTCTTCAGATCCATCCTTGTCCCAAGTCAGCCCCTTCAGCACCTTCTTCTTCCCTTTGTGCCAGCTTTGATTCTCATTTTCCTCCTTCTGGAGTCTTGGGAATTCACTCTTTAAGTGTCCTGGATTGTGGCAGTGATAGGACTCGGGCTGGAACTTCTCGTCATCACTTTATGTCTCCTTTGACGGCTTGTTCCACCTTCTTGCTTCTCCAGCTCCTCTCTTCAGGAATTTCTTAAATTGTCCCTGCTTCTTGGGATTCTTCATGAACTTTTTGAATTCCTGAACGTAGAGAATTTCCTCATCATCTTCCTCAGATACTTCAGCAACCTTTCTCTCCTTTATGTCCTTTAGCGCAAGTCCCTTCTTCTTTGTTTCCCTGGGATATGCCTCTGCTTGAATCTTTAGTTCAAGTTCATGTGTCTTCAGATTGCCGATGAGTCTCTGTATTTCCAGGGTGTCGATATTATGAGATTACGCAATAGCAGTCACCTTTGGGTTTAAGCAAGGGGGAAAAGATCGTAGTATTTTTCTCACTAGATCTCCATTTGAGAAACTCTTCTTGTGGGATCGCGAGGTGTTGAAGATCTTAGTGAAACGTGTATACATGTTGTCCACTTACTGATCGATCTCCATCCAGAATTGTTTGTATTCATATTCGAGTCAGAACAACTTCGACTCCTTCACCTGCGAGGTACCTTCGTGAGTAAGCTCAGGAAGACACCATATATCATATGCAGTTTCAAAGTTTATATTCTATTAAATTCAGTTTTTCCAAAGCGCGGAATAAAGAATTCATGGCCTTAGCATTGTTAGTACATCCAAGCTTTTCAACGCCATCCCAGTTATTGTTTGGTTTTTCTAAGATGCTAGCCCCTACTATGGTAGTGGGTGCAGTGTACTTCTTCTCTACCATGGCCAATACGTCCATGCTTTGAGTCATCAGAAAAATTTTCATTCAGTTTCTCTAGTGACTATAGTCACTCCTCGTGAACAGTGGAGGTCTACTCACACCTTGTCCCTCAGAAAATTGGTGAGCGGAGTTGATGATAAGTTGTAAATATACCAATTTTTATGTACATTAATTTAGTCATTTTTGTTTATTTTCTTTGCTTTCAGTCAATTTCCATTAATAAATTGTTCATATTTTGTTAACTTTGATTCTAACCTAACTTATTTTGTTTTTCTAAAATTTCAGAAAACTGCCCAAAAATGACCTGACACGCCCGTGTCCCAAGATGACATGTCCGTGTCATGGGCGTGATACCTTCAATTCCAACAAAAATCAGGGAAAGTCGAAGAAATGTTGGACACGCCGAGACACACGCCTGTGTCAAATATGACACGGCCGTGACCGCGCCCCGTATCACCGCGCTCGACGTTTTGCGCTCGACAATTGTCGACCGATCCAACACGCCCGTGTCCAATAATCTGACACGCCCATGTCATTCCCGATCTAAGATCAAAGCTTCCAGCTCGATGAAATTCGCTCGACGAACGTCGACCAACCAGACACGCCCAGTGTCATGCCCGTGACCTGGGGCGTGACTCCACCACCTGGATGACAAGACCCACACGACGACTTTTCGACGCGACCCGTGCCCACATCCACCTCTCCGACATGCCCACTGTCATGCCCGTGACATGGGGCGTGACCTCCACGATTTCAGCCGAAGTCAACTTTGATGTCAAATCTCGCCAGTCACATTTTGTACAGTGCTGATGATGATTGCTTTACTAACAAGTAATAACTCAATGCGATTTCATTCTACATTCTAGTATAACTATGTAGAAGGGCATAAGCTAGATTGAATTAACATTCAGGCAAGTGCACCTATCAATCATAGTACAGGATAAATCTACATCTCGTGTCGTATTCCATAGGGCCATTTCAAGTATTCGTACTCACCCTCACTCTATTATCATACCTATAATTAAAAGTGATTTCTAACCTAAATTAACCTAACTATGACTATTTGGATAAATCAACATTGGAAGATTGAACATGATAACAACCCGAAAGCTTATGAGCAATTACATGAAACTATTCATTCAATTCTATTTAATCATGAAAGCATAAGACTATCAAATTTGTTGTATTGTAAAGGGTAAATGTTTATCAAATTCTCTCTCAAGCAATTCAAAATCTAAATCTATGTTAGTAAATTTTCTCTCGAACAATTTACAATACTTAAATTTGTATTAAATAAAACATCTTATCTATTACATAAATCCATGATATCCTATTTCTAAAATATCATGAATTCATTTATTCGTATTCCAATTATCCAAATAACATATCTCTCGATCATGAAATTCAAATTATAAAGAGATCTCACAACAAACTATGAACATGTAAATTTCATCACAAACATCCAATTTCTCAATCTAGAGATTTGTAATTCATGCAAGATAAATAAGCAATTCATAATTATGATAAAGCTCTTTGTTTGTAAGCCTACATACGAATAAAATACTACAAATTTGATGTAAATAATGCGAGACATGATTAACAAATTGTTCAAATATAAGTTCATGCAAAATAAAAGATAAATCAAGATGAATCACCAAGAGAAGGGGAGATTAAAAGGTATTAATGAAAGAATAAAAGCATACAAAAATACCCTTCAAATCCTCCTCCTCTTGGATGCTCCACTTTGTTCTCCAGAATACTCCTAATGAAGAAATTATCCAAAAGTTCTTCCATAATTTTTCTATAGGAAATATGTAGTCCCTTTGCAAACAGGTCGGACACGGGGTGCAACACGACCGTGTGTCAGGCCGTGTTGACGGTTCCAAGGCAGTTCCCCACGAACAGGCGTGTCTGGTAGTGGGTCGTGTCTGATGACACGGGTAGGGACACGGGCGTGTTCCTACCCGTGTGAGTCTTTGTCTCCTGCATCCAATTTCTTCAGCTCCAGGGTGCATAGGACACGGGTAGGCAGACGGCCGTGTGTCCACCCGTATTCTCCAAAATTTTGTCTTGTCATCAACCATGTTGACTCCGTGAGCTCCTCTACTTGCTCCAAGTCCTTTAGTTCCATTGGTTAGCACTACCTACATATAAAAGTGATGGAATAAATAAGATAGCTCAATATAAGGAATAACAAAAATCCTAACTGTGCTCTCTTAATCATGATAAGACAATTCTTTGACTTTTCTCGCAAAATTACTACAAAAGGAGATAGAAATAGTATACATGATTACAATTATGATAGTAAAATGCCTATCATAATCGCACTCATCAAATACCCACAGACTTAGATGTTTGCTTGTCCATAAGGAAACTAATTCAAACACTTGGGTTACCAATAAATAATTTTGTCTTCGCACACTAGTTGCTATGAATTTAGGAGAACTTTGATGATGTAATTGCATAGGAAATAGTTTAGCAAACTTTTCTAAATATAACGTAATCTTAAAATTCTTCCAATATATATGTCAACTATCTCTCACTCGTTTTTAGAAATAAGAGTATAGTCATCTATAACAAATATGAGGAGAAAATAACAATCTCAATAAGATACGTATTAGTATTTCAAAACTTATAAGTACCCATATTGACGGTCATGAGCTTACCCTTTTTACATCCTCTCCATGGCACTAGTTAGACTCAGTAAGGTCGGATCCTTAGGACTTGTATGGTGGTGCAGCCTTTTTGGCTTAGGATAGAAGATTATAGGCGAGGTAATCAAAGATAAATGCGATGGGTTTTCCACACCTAAATCACGATTGAGACTTTTGTTGGTATATACCTTAACATACATCGGTGTTATAAAAGCACCCCCAGACTTTGCAATTAGCATACTTCCCATATTTTTTTGAAAGATACTTAAAACTTTTATTTTTCTTAACCAAGGGGCCATAGTAGGGATCATTCCGAGTGGGTGCAAGTATACACACACTCAGGCCAGAAATCACTGTCTTCTCTTTTTTTAGGCCTTGGGTTCATAGTAGGGATCATTCCAAGTGGGTGCAAATATACAAGCACTCAGGCCACATATCACTATGAACAAACTCATTCCAAGATGGTCTCAATGATAGGTGTGCTAATAGGTAAGGATTTGGCCTTGGTAAATTTTGGTGGTAGAGCTTCAAAGGGATGGGGATTAGGTTCAAATTGGGTGTGCAAGGGTATCATGTTAAAGGTTTTGGGTTTAGAAGGCTCAAGCTATCCAATAGGGGGCCTAAGTCATTTTCGCCCTTACTAATTAACCTATGTAATATTTTGAGGATCGCTAGAGGATAAGATCTGGACACTAATAGAGAGTATTTTTCATTTTGATTCTCTAATACCAAAATATAAAAAATTGTTACACTCATTGACTCATATTATTATAGATAAGTATATTTTCTAAAATAGAGTGATTGATAGTAAATAATATAGAGGATTATTCTTAAAAGTAAATTATATAGAGAAAATTAAGCTAATGAATTTCTATAGTTAATTACGAATCAACAAAGTTGAACACTCTATGAGTCTACATCAATTCATTTTAATCAGCGTGAGAAGTTAAATTAAATAGTTATAATCCCAAATGAATGAATTAATGAGAGCTTAAAGGATCAAAAAAAAGATTTTAGGGGAGGGGTATAACAAACTTGAGTATTATGATAGCCAAATTAGAATCAATTATAACCACGTCGAACACAGCAATTATAAATTTGAAGAACAACCATTCCACCCCCAGACTTCAAATTTGCAATGTCCTCAGTGCAATGTAAAGAGCGGACATAGAGTAATTTCACGAAGAAATAAGAAAAAAAGAAAAACTGCTATCATGAAAAGTAGAAGATCACAGTAATGAAACCAGAGCTAAAATGAAATACACTGATATACAATAGCTGAAAGAACTAAAATATAGTGATATAAAGAAATAGTACAAAACACATATACATAAAGACAACACAACATAGGGATACATCAGAAGTATGCGGGATGGTTTGTCTCATCGTCAGGGAAGGAAGGCGGGGCAGGAGCTGCCGGCTGGCGCTGAGCGATCCCTAGGTGGTCCCTGATCTGTAGGAGGAGGGCCTCGGTCCGCTGCTGCGACTCCTCAATATGTTGTAGGCGCGACAAGAGCTCGGTGTCGAAGAACTGTCGGAACTCCCGTGAATACCGTGAATGAGGTGGAGGGGGAGCAGTAGAAGACTCGCCATGATCATAAGTAGAATGGGGTGGAGGTACCAAAGGCACATCAAGGTCAGGATCCACCTCGTCATCACTGTCGTCCTACGCTTGCGGCCCACATCTGGCAATAGAATATGTGACGCCTCCCCGGCCCTGATGGGCAGTGATGAGGTGGAGGGAGCGAAGGCTAGCCATCATGATGGGCATGGTCTTCACGACCACTTTCATCGGGGGGAGGGCTGAGAATATGCCCATGTTCTTCACCAAGTCAGTGATGTAGGGTGCTACACAGATAGACCCTATGTGGGGGGTGTCGGCCTGGTAGAGAATGAACTAGGCCAGTAGGAAGCCGAGGTGCAGAGGGTAACGTGACGACATGCTATAGAGGTAAAGTAGGTCCTATCGACTGACAACGCCGGAGCTTTCGCCCCGGCCGCTCAAAGTATGGCTCAGGAGATGGTGAATATAATGGAGGGTGGGTGAAACTAACTTAGAGGCCTTAGATTGCTTGGCCTCATAGATGCTAGTGTCAAAAGAAAGCTAGCGCTAGATACCACCGGCAATATCGCGAGAGGGGAGGTCGAAATGGAGCTCGGGGTAGGCAGCACTAAAGAGGAATGAATTCTCATACACCCCTAGATACTGGGTGAATTGGAGCATGGTGAGTGTATAAAAGGTGTCGCCTACTCGAAACGAAATTACCCCCTCGGGCGCGTGCGGTGTATCAATGAAGTTAGGCCGAAAATTGAAATAGAACAAGGACAAGAACTTTAACGTGAGTTCTTTAAAACCTAACTCCTCTATGGTGAAAAACCGCTCCCAACCCATTATAGAGATTAATGCCCTTACATCCCTTGCTAAGTTTATTTCCTCGAGAACAATGCAGTCGATCGTGCAGATATCTTTATATTTTTTAGACTTGAGGCGATTATAGCGGTTAATGTGTGTTGGGTCGGTGAATACTATCGGGGCAGCGGCATCATGCCTCTTCGTTGACACTTGCAACTCTGGTCTGCGACGGGGACCGCCTTGGCTTCGGCCAGACGACATGATCAAGGAGTAGAGAATGCGAGTAAATGGTGCGAGATTTGGAGCCAAAAACTCCAACTTGAGCTCAGGCCGTGGAGAGAAATGGTGCTGGGAGAAATGGTGCTGGGTGTGGAAATGAGCAGGAAGAAGATGACACGGCCCACAATTTAAAGACTTCGAACACTGGTGCGCACACGGGCGTGTGCGTACCCGTGTTAAGGAATCTTTGCCTCGTGAAACACGTGTTGTGTGGGGCTGTGCGGTCAAACTGACAGGAGACAACACAGCAGGCGGACACGGGCCACGACACGGCCGTGTGTGGACCCGTGTCTGATCTGGCACGGTGCATTAAAAGTACACGGGTTGGTAGGTCACACGCGACACGACCGTGTGCGATCTGACACAGGCTTGTCGGATGTGTCGACACAGCGGTCTCGACGATCGTCGAGCGAAGAGACACGGCTAGACACACGGGTGGGTGTGAACCCGTGTTGTTCTCAGGATGAAATATCCCTTTCTCGGAATTAATTTACATGACTGGGCCTGAGGCAGTGTCGAGTACACGGCCACCCACACGGACGTGTGGTGACCCGTGTGCTTCTCCAAAATTCAAGTTTTTTCCTAGGTTGAAATTAATTACAGAAATTTTTTTTGTTCTTTCTTATAACTTAAATTTTTTTCTTATAACTATCCTTATATTAGAAATTTTAAAACTTATGAACATTACTAGATTTTTCTTAATCCTAATCTAGACGGAGGCAGGTTTCTTGACGAGTGAAGTCTTTAGAGATCTCACCAGAATAAGGCTTCAGTCGGTGTCCATTAACTTTAAAATCTCCCTTCTCAGGGTGAGTGTGTTCGACGGTGCCGTAGGGGAAGACTTCTTTAACCTTAAAGGGTCCGGACCACTTAGACCTTAATTTCACAGGGAATAAACGCAGTCTGGAATTAAAAAGGAGGACTTGGTCACCTTTTTGGAATGTCTTAGGTTTGCGAAGGTGACGGTCATGAAATAGATTGGTCTTCTCCTTATAAATCCTGGAGTTCTCAAAGGCCATAGTTCTCCACTCATCTAATTCACTAAGTTGAAGCTTCCGTCTCTCTCTTATAGAACTAGTGTCAAAATTCAAAGAACGTATTGCCCAATACGACTTGTGCTCTAATTCTATAGGTAGGTGACAAGATTTACCATAGACTAATCTAAAGGGGGTGGTCCCTATAGGTGTTTTGAAGGCGGCCCTATAAGCCCACAAACAATCGTTAAGTTTCCTAGACCACTGCTACCTATTCCCTTCTATAGATTTTTCTAGGATCCTCTTAAGCTCTCTATTAGAAACTTCAACTTGACCACTAGTTTGTGGATGATAAGAATTGGCTATCCTATGTGTAACTCCATATTTTTCCAATACTTTATTTAGCTGTAAATTATAGAAATCTGAACCCCTATCGCTAATAAGTGCACGTGGTGTGCCAAATAGTGCAAATAAGGATTTTAAAAATCAGATTACTACCCTACTATCATTAGTAGGCAAAGCTTGTGCTTCAACCCACTTCGATACATAATCCATAGCTACTAAAATATATTTATTCCCAAGGGAAACTGGGAATGGACCCATAAAATCAATACCCCACACATCGAATACTTCACATTCAAGAATAAATTTTTGTGGCATTTCATGTAATTTAGAAATATTACCTACTTTCTGATAAGAATCACATTAAAGCACATACCATTGGGCATCCCTAAATAGAAGGGGCCAATAAAAACCAGAATCAAGAACCTTTTTCGCAAAGAGATTCGCTCCATAGTGACCATCGGCAGGGCCTGAGTGACACTGCTCCAAAATTTTCCAACCTACCGCCGCTGAAACACACCTTCGTATAACAGAATCTGCACATATCCGAAAAAGAAAGGGGTCCTCCCAAAAGTTATATTTCAAATCAGAGAAAAATTTCTTTTTCTGCTGATATGAAAATCCTTATGGAAGGACCTTAGCCACAAGATAGTTTGCATAGTCTGCAAAACATGGATAATCAAGATGTATATTTGTAGATAAGGCAAATAGCAATTCCTCAAGAAATGTATTAGAAATTTCAGATTCATCTAACATTGATTGTAGTGGATTTTCTAAACGTGAAAGATGATCTGCCGCTAAGTTTTCCGCTCCTCGTTTATCCCTAATTTCTAAATCAAATTCTTACAACAGAAAGACCCAACGGATTAAATGAGGCTTTGCTTCCGCCTTGGCTATCAAATATCTAAGGGCAGAGTGATCCATGTATACTACCACTTTGTACAATGTTAAATATGATCTAAATTTATCCAAGGCGAATACCACTGCTACGAGTTCTTTTTCGGTAGTTGTATAATTCTCCTATGTATTATTAAGTGTTTTGCTAGCAAAATATATAGGGTGAAAATGTTTGTTTCGGCATTGTCCTAAAACAGCTCCTACCGCAAAACTACTAGCGTCACACATGATCTCAAATGGTTGACTAAAATCGGGCATTTGAAATGTCTGTGCTATTAATTCCCACGTCCCTTAGGTTAGTGTTATGGATAAGTCGCTCAGGTTCAGGATGAAATGGTGCTAGCCCAGAATTTATGCCCCTGGTCATAGACTAACAGACTACAAAATAGAGATTAAGCAATATAATTATTCAAATACTAATCTACAACTATTTATAACTAAACAAAAATTGGTAGATTAATAAACTTTAGACTTTCAAAATATTGAAAACGTCCCCGGCAACGGCGCCAAAAACTTGATGATTGCTTTTCTAACAAGTAATAACTCAATGCGATTTCATTCTACATTCTAGTATAACTATGTAGATGGGCATATGCTAGATTGAATTAACATTCAGGAAAGTGAACCTATCAATCATAATACAGGAGAAATCTATATCTCGTGTCGTATTCCACAGGGCCATTTCAAGTATTCGTACTCACCCTCACTCTATTATTATACCTATAATTAAAAGTGATTTCTAACCTAAATTAACCTAACTATGACTATTTGGATAAATCAACATTGGAAGATTGAACATGATAACAACCTGAAAGCTTATGAGCAATTACATGAAACTATTCCTTCATTCATTCAATTCTATTTAATCATGAAAGCATAAGACTATCAATTTTGTTGTACTGCAAATGGTAAATGTTTATCAAATTCTATCTCGAGCAATTCAAAATCTAAATCTAAGTTAGTAAATTTTCTCTCGAACAATTTATAATACTCAAATTTGCATTAAATAAAACACCATATCTATTACATAAATCCATGAAATCCTATTTCTAAAATATCATGAATTCATTTATTCGTATTCCAATTATCCAAATAATATATCTCTCGATCATGAAATTCGAATTATAAAGAGATCTCACACTAAACTATGAACATGTAAATTTCATCACAAACATCCAATTTCTCAATCTAGAGATTTGTAATTCATGTAAGTCAAATAAGCAATTCATAATAAGGATAAATCTCTTTGTTTGTAAGCCTACATACAAATAAAATACTACAAATTTGATGTAAACAATGCGAGACATGATTAACAAATTGTTCAAATATAAGTTCATGCAAAATAAAAGATAAATCAAGATGAATCACTAAGAGAAGGGGAGATTAAAAGGGATTAATGAAAGAATAAAAGCATAAAAAATACCCTTCAAATCCTCCTCCTCTTGGATGCTCCACTTCGTTCTCCAGAATACTCCTGATGCAGAAGTGATCCAAAAGGTTCGTCTCTAATTTTTCTACAGGAAATATATAGTCCCTTTGCAAACAGGTCGGACAGGGGTTGCAACACGGCCGTGTGTCAGGCCGTGTTGACGGTACCTAAGCGGTTCCCCACGAATAGGTGTGTCTGGTAGTGGGCCATGTCAGATGACACGGGTAAGCACACGGGCATGTTCCTACCCGTGTGAGTATCTGTCTCCTGTGTCCAATTTCTTCAGCTCCAGGGTGCATAGGACACGGGTAAGCACACGGCCGTGTGTCGACCCGTGTGCTCCAAAATTTTGTCCTGTCATCAGCCATGTTGACTCCGTGAACTCCTTTGTTTGCTCCAAGACCTTTAGTTCCACTGGTTAGCGCTACCTGCATATAAAGGTGAAGGAATAAATTAGATAGCTCAATATAAGGAATAACAAAAATCCTAACTGTGCTCTCCTAATCATGATAAGACAATTCTTTGACTTTTCTCGCAAAATTACTACAAAAGGAGGTAGAAATAGTAGACATGATTACAATTATGATAGTAAAAATCCTATCATAATCGCACTCATCAGCTGACACGCCCCCTGACATGCCCGTGTCAGAGGGTGTGTACTTGGAAATTTTTTGCCTATAAATTCCAGTATTTTGTATGCATTCCTGTTCCCCTTTTTGTTTCCATTTTGTATAGGGTTATGCTGCTGAGATGAATTCCAAATGTTATGTAAGGGAATTTCTCCCCCTCTCATTTATTTTCTTAGCTTTGTAATCTCCTACTTTGATTAATAAAATTTGTAGATTTTCTCTCTTTCTATGGGTTTGGATTTCATCTATGTGGGCACACTTATGCAATCTTATTTTTTTTCTTTTGTTTTAACTTTTTTTTTCGCTCTTTTTATGTGTGTGTGTGTATGAGATTAATTTTCATGTTTTTATGTTTAGTTATTTTTACTTAGTTTTGGTTAGACTTAGGTTTTGATAGCTTTCTATTTCATTCATATAGATCCATAAAAACGATTTCAAAGTGTTTTCATTTTTTTAACTTAGATTTTTCTTTTTATGTGGTAATACTTTTAAGTTCTTTTCATTTTATTTCCACTTTTTAACAACTTTTATGGAGTTATAGGAATGATAATATAGTTGTTTTAATTTTTCGAGCATTGTCATTTTCATTTTAAACTTTTGCTCCTTTAATTTTTTTGTCCTCTTATAATTCATTTCTACCGCATTCTAGCGGTAGAAATGTATTCCTTTTAATTTTTCGAGC
This sequence comes from Platanthera guangdongensis, assembly GCA_039583875.1. Classification (NCBI taxonomy): domain Eukaryota; kingdom Viridiplantae; phylum Streptophyta; class Magnoliopsida; order Asparagales; family Orchidaceae; genus Platanthera; species Platanthera guangdongensis. Next base: position 117,634 of record JBBWWR010000264.1, read on the forward strand.
ACTTGCATTTTTGCGTTTATTTCCAAACCTTTTTGCTCGTTTAAATTTTATTTCAGCTTTTTATGCATTACTACCGCATTCTAGCGGTAGAAATGCAGTTGTTTTAATTTTTCATTAACTTAGTTTTTATTCATTTCTTTATGTGTGCGCATTTATTTCCGCCTACTCATTAAGAGTTAAATGGCGCATTGTTTTTATTTCATTCAGTGGAGTGTGTGAGTTTTTACATTCTATTGTGTGCGTGTGTTTCATTTCATTTCAAGTGTGTGCGTGAGTTTTAATTTCTGTCGAGTGTGTACGTGCGTTGAATTTATTTCCTCCTACTCGTTTGAGCAGGACTCGCTTTCATTTCTCCTGCCCACTCATTTGAGTCGGGACTTGTACTTTACTGCTTTCATTTCAGTCCCACTCATTTGAGTGGGACTTGTAGTTTACTACTTTATTTCCTGCTTTATTTTCCTGCTTTCATTTTATCGCTTTCATTTACTGCTTTATTTTATTGCTTTCACCGCATATCATCCCCATTCTGATGAGTGGCTAATCGTTCTTATCCCTCTGTATTGAAGAGCATTGGGACAGATAAAATAGCTTTAAATAATTAAAGGTCCTATTTTTCTTATTAATTAAAATTACATAAGGTTTGCCTAGTGTTTACGATGCGTAGAACCACATATCAATGTGTGGGCTTTATTTCCGTAGTCCATACACTAGCTAGCCGAGAGGCCGTGCGTATGGACCGATCACCCCTTGGTAGAGATAGTTCCGCACTAACCCTCTAGAGAGGAGGCGCGCCAACTATACCAGATTGGGTTCCCCATCCCATTGCGGGGTTCTTAGCATAATGCAGGAGTTAAGAGAATCCTTCATCGGACGAGTGCCCGGTCGAATAGTCTTAGCGTTCAGGTGAGCGATATCCCTATAGCTATGCGAGCTCATTTTAATGGAATCTCCACGGTCAAGTCTCCGCCTTAATTATTTTGAAACTTAGGATATCTTTTTATTAAAAGTTTATTTTATATCTAATTTAATTCGGTGCTGCCGCGCTAAGCTTTTCATCGGCTCCACCATTTATGCTTTCATATTCTGTCATTTTTTATTATATATAAAATACCCGACAAGTAATTATTGGTAAAATAATAGTCCCCTCCAGGGAAGAGTAGAAATAATCGAACCGACCCCGAGAACAATACGACCTCGATATTCCACACCGGAATATCCTCTACTACACACGATAGGTGCACCTGCCTCCTTTCATTAAAACTCAACTCAACTGTTTTATATCCAATAATAAATCCGCGCGCCCCGTTTTCTTACTAAAACCAAACCGCTTTTCCTAAATAAAACTGCCTGGGGCACCGCGAGCTCGTAATAATTTTTGGAGTTTTAACCGCCATCATGTTTTTTGGCGTCGTTGCCGGAGAATTTTTGGGTCGTTATTTTGAACGCTGGAGCCCTATTAATTTTACCTCTATATATATATATATATATATATATATATATATATATATATATATATATATATATATATATATATATATATATATATATATAGAGGTAAAATTAATATATATATATATATATATATATATATATATATATATAATTTTACCTCTATATATATATATATATATATATATATATATATATATATATATATATATATATATATATAAATTGGCCAATATCCTAATAATAATAATAATAATAATAATAATAATAATGACTTTAAAAATAAAAACTAAAAAAAACAACTCAAAAAAAATGAAAAAAACAAAAAAAACTTAACAAGAAAAATTTTCATTATTATTTTGAAAAAAACATAATTTGTATACCAAAAAAATCTAAAAACTAAAACACCACAAAAAATTTCTAAAAACTAAAAATCTACAAAAATCTAAAAAACACTAAAACAGAAAAATTAAAAAAAATGTAAAAAACCTCCTAAAAACGCAAAAAAAAATTCGTATATAGGTTTTGAGTTTAACTTCTTTTATTTCTTTTGAAAAAGTAAAAAACTTTTTCCAAAATATATATTATATCCACTTGGAAATAAAAAAACATTTTCCATTATTAAAATCTTCTTTAGTTATTTTGTCCCTTCGGCGCACTTCGCTCTTGTGCGCGCTAGGGGAACGCATATGACGTTACCTAATCGAGTCACACACGCACTTGCCATCCCCTACCGCCCACCATCTTTAGGCCGAGTTTATATTTTTGTTTTTTTTTTCTGTTATATTTTTGCTACCTCTTCTAAACTAATACAGGGTTTTAACCCGGGCCTCCCGCACTCGTCTTAGGGAAGCTTCTACCCTACATTTTTATTTTTGATACATATTTTAGTTTGTATATTATCGTTCCGCATACTTAGATTGCAACATTGGGGACAATGTTGGGTTTAAGTATGAGGGTGTTTTCCTATTCTGCATTTTTTTTATATAACAAAAACTCACAAACAATACAAAAAAATTACAAAAATTCAAAGCTCAAAATTTTTTTATCATAAAACACAAAAATAAAAATAAAAAAAACTTATAAAAAACAAAACAATTTTTCAAAAATTTTTTACTATTGTACATTTCTTATAAAAAAATCGTTCTCTTTCCCCCTTCTCTTCTTTTTATAAAAAATTTGTTTTTTTAGCATGCCCGCGACGTTCGACTCGTCGAACCAACCACTTAAATAAGAGTCTGTTCGCGGGCATTCATATTTTCAACAAAAAAGTTTTTTACTTTGTAAACAAAAACATTTCTCTATCTTTCACCCCTATCTTCCTTATACATACCACATTTTCTCATCCATTTCTTGTAAATAAGTTATCAAAAAACCAAAAAACACAAAAAAAATCAAATCAAAAATACTAAGAAAATCCAAAATCCAAAAAAAGAGAATAACTCTAAAACTCAAAAAAATATAAAAAATAAAAAAAGATGATAATCAAAAATAAAAAAAATGATAAAAACCCTAAAATTCCAAAAATGTTTTGTTAATTTTGTAGCAAATAAAATCGAATATACCATATCTTAACCCTTTTTGCTTTCCAAAATTCTAGTTGCGACTTAATTTATATGCAAATTTTACTTATTCTATGTTTACTATTTGTTTATTAATTAAATCTTGATAGATTTAAGTGTCTGAGGTTAAGTTTTAAATAAATTTTTATGTCTTTTCCTTATAATAGAGAACATGTTTTTCACCACCAGTTCTAATTTTTATAAATAGAAGCTCCGCTATTATGTTAGAAAATAACAACCATGGATTTCAATTATTTCTACTTCATGCTTTTGTTAACATAGGAATGTTCATTTTAAAAAGGTTGCTCTCAAAACGTTTTTATTAAAATCTAGTTTTCTTTTTGAAAAAATAAACTCACCTCCATTTTTTCATGTCTTACTTGACATGCTTACCCCTATTTTATCCCTCAAAAAGATCTTATGTCAATGTGAATAAGATTTCATTCCGCAAACATAGGCACCCAATATTTAAAAAGATTATATGTTACGGAGTAAGAGGATAAAATTTATTACTCCTATACATATACATTGGGTTATTTATTATTTATGAAAAAAGAGAAAAATCATATTAGAAAAATAAGATTTCATTTTCCTAATACTCCAAAAAGAAAAAAAAATATGTAGAGGTTCGAGAAAAAATTACCTCGCCTCAAAATTCAAGCACTCTTCATAAACCACCAAACCACTTATCCTATTTCAATGATTCTAGAATTAATTTAAATTTTTTTAGAGCATAATTTTTAAATTTCATTATTTCCTTTAACTTCTTTTAAGCTAAAGTTTTTTATATAATTTCAATCCATCTTTGTTAAACTAACAAAAATAAATTTTTTGCTTTATATTTGTTCTATCTAGAAGTATTTTTGAAACTCTTCCTCTATTTATAACATTTTCATAAATTAGAATTTAACTCTAGTACTCCGGATGTTTATTTTGATCTTACTTTTAATATAGTCAAGCAGTAGCTAAACTTAGGATTTCTTTAATTTCTTATAAGTTCATCTCCAACTTTTACTCTGGAATATCAAAAACTTAAGTATAGGGGTATTTGATTAGTTGTAAATATACCTATTTTTATGTACATTAATTAAGTCATTTTTGTTTATTTTCTTTGCTTTCAGTCAATTTCCTTTAATAAATTGTTCATATTTTGTTAACTTTGATTCTAACCTAACTTATTTTGATTTTCTAAAATTTCAGAAAACTGCCCAAAAATGACCTGACACGCCCGTGTCCCAAGATGACATGCCCGTGTCATCGGCGTGATACCTTCAACTCCAACAAAAATCAGCGAAAGTCGAAGAAATACTGGACACGCGCAGACACATGCCCGTGTCAAATATGACACGACCGTGACCGAGCCTAGTGTCACCGCGCTCGATGTTTTGCGCTCGACGATTGTCGACCGATCTAACACGCCCGTGTCCAATGATCTAACACGCCCGTGTCATTCCCGATCGACGATTAAAGCTTCCAGCTTGACAAAATTCGCTCGACGTACGTCGACCAACCAAACACACCCAGCATCACGCCCGTGACCTGGGGCGTGACTCGTCCACCTGGCCGACAAGACCCGCGCGGTGACTTTTCGACGTGACCCGCGCCCAGATCCACCTCCCCAACACGCCACCGTCACGCCCGTGATATGGGGTGTGACCTCCACGATTTCAGCCGAAGTCAACTTTGATGTCAAATCTCGCCAGCCGCATTTTGTACAGTGCTAACACGCCCCCTGACACACCCGTGTCAGAGGGCGTGTACTTGGAAATTTTTTGCCTATAAATTCCAGTGTTCTGTATGCATTCCTGTTCCACTTTTTGGTTCCATTTTGTATAGGGTTATGCTGCTGAGATGAATTCCAAATGTTATGTAAGGGAATTTCTCCCCCTCTCTTTTATTTTCTTAGCTTTGTAATCTCCTACTTTGATTAATAAAATTTGTAGATTTTCTCTCTTTCTATTTGTTGTTTGTGTGAATATAGCATATACAACCAAAGACTTTAAAATAGTTTATTTTAGGTTTCTTCACTTTTAGTAATTCATAGGGAGTCCTATACTTTAGCTTATGTATCAGGCTTCTGTTCAGGACATAGTTTGCAGTGTTTACAGCCTCTACCGAAAAGGATAGTGGCATGTAAGCATCTGCAAGTAATGTACCTACAGCTTCAACGAGTGTCCTGTTTTTCCTTGTAGCTACCCCATTTTGTTGAGGAGTTCTAGGAGCTGAGAAGCAATGCTTGATACCTTCCTTCTCACAGAACTCATGCATAAGAAGAGACTCAAACTCTGTGCCATGATCACTTCTGATCAATGCAACATGAGTAGAGAACTCAATCAGTATGGTCCTGAGAAAATCTGTAAGAGCCTTGAAGGTATCTGACTTAGATGTCAGAAAGGATACCTAAGTGAACCTGGAGAAGTCATCTACAATAACCAAGGTGTAGGATTTCCCTCCTAGGCTTTGTACAGCAATGGGTCCAAATAGATCCATGTATAGCAAATATAGAATCCTAGGTGAATCACTTTTATTAATGGATTTGAAACTAGATTTAGTTTGCTTTCCTAATTGACAAGCCCTACAAAGGCCTTCCTTCTTGTAGGGACCAGAAAGTAGACGTCTAACATGGTTGTCTTTTGATAGCCTAGTAATGTTTTTCAGATTTACATGACCTAGTCTTGTATGCCATAAATCATTCTGGTTACTAATTAAGTTAAGTAAACAGATGTCAGAATTGGCAGACAAAAAATCAACTAAATATATATTGCCTTGTCTATTTCCAATTAAAACTGTTTGATTTTCCTTATTAGAAATAATACATGTAGATGAACTAAAATGTACTTGATAACCTTCATCACATAATTGACTTATGGAGATGAGGTTATGTTTGAGTACTCTAACATAAGTTACTTTCTTGAAAGTAACAGCTCCAATATTCAATGCTCCAAAACCTTCTGACTGGCCATATTTGGAGTCACCAAAGATGACCTTTGGTCCTGGCTTGGACTTATACTTAGTTAGATTGTCCTTGCTGCCTGTCATATGTTTGGAGCAGCCACTATCCAGGTACTAAGGTTGATTCACACATGGGAAACTCTTCACCTGTAATGAAAAACAGTTAAATGTTCTTGACCCAGGTTACCTTGGGTCCTTTGTTTTCCTAGTATGAAAAGCTGGAAATCACAGAATATTCAGGTTGGGATTTATATCCTAGAGGGTGATATCTCCTAGGTGGTATGACCTAATCAGCTAGTGGATTAAAAGCTTTCCTGGAATTATTTAAGTTTTTGTTATAATTAAAGTTTTGGTTAATTCTTTCTGGGTTCGACGAATTTCTGTGAGTTCGTCGACCAAAGTTCGACGAATAGGGTTGAGATCGTCGATCTTTGCCCAGAGAATGAATATATTCATTTTTTGTGCCCCTTGTTCGTCGACCTCTGCTCGATGAATCATACAGAATTCGTCGATCGCAGTTAGACGGATAACTATAACTATAATTTGCGTTCAGAGTTCGTCGATCTTGGTTCAACGAACTGGCTAGATTTCGTCGATATAAGTTTGATGAATTCTGCTAAACCTTGTTACCTATGGTTTTCTGGTTGTTGTTTTTCTGACCTATTGATTTATAAATATTATTGATTACGTTTTCTTTTCCCTTAGCAGTGACAAATTTTATGGGGGTTGTTAAGTTGTTCTTCCTGAGAATGGGGGGCAAACCTGATGAAGCACCCAAGCCTAGCTTGCCATTAAGTCTGGCATTCACAGTGCTTGTGATGCCCATCAGCTTGAGTCTTCTTCCAGTAAGAGTTTCCTCAAGTTGTTTAGCCTCACAACGCTCAGTTTTTAATAATGTTATTTGCTCATTAGCTAAGCATAATTCATCTTTTAACCTATTATTTTCAGAGTTAATGTTTTCTAAAGTTCCTAATTTTTCCCTAAGGGTTTTAATCTCTTTTTCTGAATTTATTAGTTCTATACACATTGATTTAAATTCAATTTTAAAAGAATCTGAAGTGTAATCAAAAGAAGATAGTACCTTGTCAGCTTCTGAATCTGAAGCTTCTTCATTGTCTGATTCCTCTTCTTCTGAATTGCTCCTGGAAGCATCAATTGCCATGAGGCAAACCTCCTTAGCCCTTGCTTCTTCCTCATCTTCACTGGAGCTGGAAGATGTTGATTCATCTTCAGTTTCACTCCAGGTTTCAGCCACAAAACCCTTTTCCTTCCTCTTGTATTTGCTGGAAGAAGGTTTGCTGGTGTGCTGTTTCCTAGTGTCTTTCTCTCTTCTCTTCTCTTTCTTCTGGTTCTCTGGACACTCAGAGAGGAAGTGACCAGGTTTCCTGCACCCAAAACGCACCACTTCTTTAGTTGGTGTTTTATCATACCTGGGTTTGTCATCTTGCCTAGATGACTTTCTTCTGAAGTCCTTTTTTGCCATCTTGTAGAATCTTCTGGCAAATAGACTCATGAGCTCTTCATTTGATGTTGATGTCTCTATCTCCTCATCAGGCTTGAAAGCTATACTTTGCTCTTTTCTGGCTGGTGGAGGTGTCCTTTTCTCTTATGCCTCCCTGGACTTGATCAGTTGTTCATAAAACTTTAACTTGCCCAATAGAGATTCTGTAGATATCTCATTTAGGCTTCTGGCCCCCTTGATGGGCCAGATCCTTGAATCCCATGAGCTTGGGAAGCACATCAGGATCTTGTCATTCACTTCTGTGAGGGTGATGTCCTTGTCTAATCTTTTGAGCTCATTGATAATTGAGCTTAACCTGTTATACATATCAGCTACTGATTCAGCTTCTTCTTTCTTGAAATTCTCATATAAGGATATGAGGTTGGATCTCCTATCCTTTCTCTCATCAGTTGAATCAGCCACCATCTGATTTATTGAATCCCAGATGGCTTTGGCTGTGGTGCATTCAGCCACCTTCTGAAAAATATCATCTGATATAGTCTGTGCCAGTATGTTCATAGCCTTGGCATCAACTATCTTTGCCTTCTTCTGGGCTTCAGTCCACTCAGGTGGTGGAACTGCAGTAGTTCTTGTAGATGTTGCAGAAGTTGAAGCTTGAGTGGGCCTATAAAAATAGAGTTGTATATATCCTCATCAATAAAATTCATGTATAATTTAATTCTTGCCTTCTAGATGGCAAACCTTGTTAGGTTGCAAACTGGAGGTCTGGTGCTTGCATAATACTTATTTTGTGTCATAGCTGTGTATATAAATCTAATATGGAAGTAAAAATAAAATTTAGATCTAACAAAGGACCTTTGGTTCAAGGGTTAGCTTGTACAACCAAAGGATCCTACTCTAATACTAATTGAAAGTGAGCAGTTAGATCAGGAATACTCTAGAGGGGGGGTGAATAGAGTAATCAGAGTTTTATAAAATTCTCTACTAGATAATACAGATTAGTCTAAGTGCAGTAGTAATTAAATCAAAATATAAAATTACAGAAACTAACTACCACATGCACAACAAGAAAAAAAAAGAAAGAGGGCAACCAGACGACACATGAAATTTATAGTGGTTCCCCAACCTAGCTACATCCACTCTTCTAACACCCTGGTAGGAATCCACTCAGGATTTTGATCAGGTGCCTGACCCCAATGAGCTTTTGATCAGGTGCTCAAAAATCAAATCCCCAAGTCTTTTGATCAGGTGACTTATAACCAGGAATCACTTTTGAAGGGAGATGACAACCCTTTACACAGTGGGGGTGAGGGAGTTAATTATGTCTTCTCTGTAAACAATTAGAGAGAAGACTTGTGGATTATTTATAGTAGCAAATGGCTCGCCCTGAGATATTGAATGGTTCAGGGAAATATGGATGCCTTGCTGCAGGATGATAGGCGTTCAAGCTATTAGCCTTTATCTGCAGGATCTTCTTGACAGATTTGATAGTTGTTGTCCTTGGAAGTACTGAATTGTTGAAGTAAGAAGACTCTTGATTTTGTATTATTGTTCTTCTTCTTCTTAGAGCAGATCTTATTTTTGTATCAGAGCTTTTGTGAAAGGAGCAGAGAAGATGTTAAAGACAGACTGATTGAAATTCTTTGTGTCTGTGTATGTTGTGTCTCTGTAATTGCTCTGGTACTCTGATTGTTCTTACTTTCTTTCTTGCTATGTTGGTGTCAGGAAAGAGGGAAAAATATCCTTTATATTTCCTGAGGGAATTTTCTTTCGAAATTTGAATCCTTCTGCGGCAATCAATGCTTGCGGTCCTTGAAAATAAACTGCATTGATTTCTTTCCCCAACTATCCCTTGGAAAAATGGAAAACAATAATTCTGATGAAAGTCATGATTAATGTACCGTCCAACGGTAATATTCAGAGAATAATTTATCATTAATCATTCAAAAATTATTACCATAGACTAAGGACAGAAGGAATAAATACTAAGTCTGGAATCGTCGAACTGATGATAGAATTCGTCGAGCTGATAACTGTGTTCGTCGACTGGAGTTCAGCAACTATTCTGGACTTAGAATATTCACAGTTTTATCTAAAATGAAAGTTAAAGTCTCCAGAATTCGTCGACCTAAGATTTGATTTTGTCGAGCTGAGTTTCTGGAGTTATCAAATATTCTATGTGTCGACACATTTACTCCTGGTGTCCATACAGGTGGTGTTGACTGATGTCCTGTGTGTCAACACAAGTCTTCTGTGTGGTGTCGACACAACCTTTTCAAAGTGTCGACTGATATCCTATGTGTCGACACAAGTTATTCTAGTGTCGACTCAGTTGGTGTCGATATATACTCTGAGTGTCGACTGATGATCTATGTGTCGACACAATTACTCCTGGTGTCTACACAGGTGGTGTCGACATATACTCTGAGTGTCGACTGATGATCTGTGTGTCGACACAAGTTCTTATAGTGTCGACTCAGTTGGTGTCGACATATACTCTGAGTGTCGACACAAGTCTTCTAGTTCTAAGTTGTTGTAGATAATCCAGAATTCGTCGGGCAGAGAACTAAGTTCGTCGACCTGAGACTAGAGAACATAGTCTTGACAGAATGTTGTAGTAGTCCAAAGATTCGTCGACCAAATAATAAAGTTCGTCGAGCTCAACTCAGAGAATTTTCACTGAGATCGTCGAGCTGAGCATGACAATCATCGACCTGAGTTCGACGAACGTCGAACTCACTTTATAAAGTCTTGAAATCTTCTAAGTCTTGAGTCTCTGGCAGTATTGTTGATAGCTGGTCCATTTAATGTTGACTCTATGAACTTGTCCTAGACTCTACGACACAACTATGACCCTGGCTATACATTGTGGGTCATTTGATCCTAACTTAGTGAACCTAGCCCAAATCTTACTGGGGATCCAACAACATAACAAAAAAATTCATCTTGTATATTATGCGAGCAAAACACTCACCTAGCGGCTGAGCCACTTGTTACACGACAACCGAAAAAGAATTATTTGTCATAATTTTCGAATTTGATCAATTCCTCTTATATCTAACCTTGTCAAAGATTATTATTTTTACCGATCATTCGGCTTTGAGATATTTGCTAGCAAAAATAGATGCAAAGCTGCGATTGATTAGGTGGATCTTATTCCTCCAAGAATTTGACTTTGAGATTTGTGACAAGAGAGGAGCGGAGAACATGGCGGCTGATCATCTTTCTCGGTTGGAGATGCCCAATTCGGAGGAGCTCATAAAGGAGGACATTGACGACACTTTTCCTGAGGAGCGCCTTCTTGCAATTCATAAGGTAATTGCTCTCCCCACTCCTTGGTTCGCCGATTTTGCAAACTATCTTGTTGCGAGATTCCTCCCGAATACTATTTCTTATCAAGAAAAGTAGAAATTCTTTTCCGATTTGAAAATTTATTTTTGGGAGGATCCCTTTCTTTTTCGAGTTTGCGCCGACCACATAGTGCGGAGGTGTGTTTCTCATGAGGAAGGCACCCAAATTCTAAAAATTGCATCGAGGGACCCGCTGGTGGGCACTAAAAAGCTAATTGGAGGACTCGAAAAATACTTGAAGCAGGATTCTATTGGAAAAGCATATTCAAGGATGCTCACGCCCATGTAAGTAATGAACAATGCCAACGTTCAGTTAATATTTCACACCATGAAGAAATGCCATTGAATTCATTTTTAGAAATTGATGTTTTTGATTTATGGGGGATCGACTTTGTTGGACCGCTACCACTGTCCTATGGAAATAAATATATTTTGGTAGCGGTCGACTATGTGTCAAGGTGGGCAGAAGTGCAAGCCCTTCCCACTAATGATGCCCGAGTCAGACCCAAATTCTTAAAAAATTATTTTCACGGTTTGGAGCACCGTGATGAATAGTTAGTGATAGGGGCACCCACTTTGTAACACACAATTTGCTAATGTTTTATCTAAATACGGCGTTAAACATAGGTTAGCCACCCCCTATCACCCTCAAACAAGTGGCCAGGTAGAAGTAGTTAACCGTGAAATCAAACATATATTATAAAAATGTTTTCTACTAGTAGGAAGGATTGGTCAGTCAAGCTTGATGATGATCTCTGAGCTTGTCGGACCACGTATCAGACCAATATTGGTTCTACGCAGTATCGATTGGTCTATGGGAAAGCATGTCATTTACCTGTTGAGCTTGAACATCATGCCTTTTGGGCACTTAAATTTTTAAATCTTGATGAAAATTTATCCTCCGAGACCCGTAAATTCCAAATTAACGAGCTCGATGAGTGGCGCTCCCCCGCTTATGAGAATAATAAACTCTATAAGGAGCGCACCAAATTTTATCATGATAAAAACATTAAGCACCAAAAAAACTTCCAACCGGGAGACCAAGCCCTATATAACTCCCGCTGACGCTTATATTTCGTGTAAACTTAAGTCCCGTTGGTCCAACCCCTTTGTCGTAAAGGAAGTTTGGCCCTACGGGACAGTACTTATCTCGCACCCAGAACGAGGCGAATTTAAAGTGAATGGGCACCGACTAAAATTATTTTTGTCCGGGGATAATTTTAACGAACATTAGGACAGCATAATGTTATCAAACCCATTGTATGCGCACACCACTAGTGTCGAGCTCAATGACTATAAACAAAGCACTTGTGGGAGGCACTCCACAGTAATCCTTTCTTTTTATTTCCATTTTCTATTTGAGTTTTTGCAGGTTTGAAGGTTCATTGCTGCATGACGATCAGTCGGGTTCAAACGTCAAGTTCATGTGAATCCTTCATGTCGGTAATTTTATTTAGTTTATTTTAATTCTGTAAAAAATAAAAAAAATATGAAAAACAAAAAAACAAAAATGAATAAACAATTTTTTTTTCATACACGCCCATATCACGGCCGTGACCTATGGTCACGGCCGTGACAGAGGCGTGTTTAGCTCATCTTGCGAAATTGTAACTGGTTTAATTGAGCGCATTTTTCGTTCGTCACCCATTGATGTCACGGCCGTGACCAGTGGGTCACGGGCGTGATAGATAGCGTGACCAGTTTTGTCAGACGTTGTTCTGTTTTTCGTTGATCGCAGTTCTCAGTTCGACTTCCGTTGCAGTCATGGGCGTGACCTTTATTGGTTAAGGGCGTGCAACACACGGAATACTGTTCGACGAAATAATGCCAGGAAAAAAACGGAAAAAAATTTTCCCAGTCATGCCCGTGGCACAGGAAAGTCACAGCCGTTACTTTCTCGGGAAACCCCAAACTCAAAAAAATTTAAAACTTTTCATCATATTATGTTACATGCCCCAGGGTCACAGGTGTGACCCTATGCCGTGTCCAATGAATCGGAGGCAATGACTTGGTCAATGCCTCAGATTCCATCGAGCACACATTTTGTTATGTGTCATGCCCCAGAGTCACGGGCGTGCCTCTGGGGCGTGACCGACGAATCCGAGGCATGGAGCCTCGGATTCCTGAGCCATTTTTTTCAAGTAGACGCCCCCTGTCACGGGCGTGATAGGGGGCATGACTGACCCGAGAAATCCTATAAATAAGATTTCTCCCCCTTTGTTTTCTCCACACAATCCAACCCTCCACCTTCCATTAGCTAATCCAAAAACATATTTTCTTTCCTTCCATAATGCCTCACCACCACCCTCGCTGCACCGCTTCCTCCTCCGAGCATGTTGTGGATCCCGCCGCGTCAGAAGCCATGCTCCTTTTTTAAAACTCAACCCAGCAGGACTGGAGCGATCGCCTACGTGCCAAACCATTTGGCATATTCCGGATCTTGGATTGGGCAATCCTCGTGACTTTTGGAGCTGCAGATTTGGTTAGGGAATTTCTATCAACCCCTGGATGGAGTTCCCTCTTCTCCATTTTGCAACCTACTTTTCTTGAGCTCACCGTCGAATTCTTGGAATCCTTTGAGTTTCGTTGGGCGCCAAATGATGATTTCATCGTCTTTCGCATGGGTGGGGTGATGCATAATCTCTCCATCCTCCAGCTCAATGTCGTCATGGGCTTTTGCTCGAATGTCTTTTCCCATTCAACCACCTATCTTGATATCCTTACTGATTTCCCTCATAGTTTCAACCTTCTCACCTTCTAGGTGGAACTCAGTAATGACACCGTGACCTACACCACAAAGAAATCTAAAGGCAGCCTCCATATTTCCCCCGCTTTGTATATTCTCCACAACCTCCTCACCTTTACTCTTTCTGGTCGCGGCGACAGCCATGGGGTGGCGACTCGGGCAGATTTACTATATTTATATATTATTTTTTACCGGTTCCCACTCAACCTTGGTTATATGCTCACAATTATCTTTCGGCACCAGGCCGAAAATGCGAGGTTGGGAGCAGTCCACGGCGGGAACTTCATCACTTATCTCGCCAAGGGATTGGTCTTTGGGATACTCTTCCGCGACTGAACTCCATTCAGATGCAACAAGTCATTCAGTTCCAGACCCTCCAGGACCTTATCCTTGTATGGCGACATGATGGCAAGTTTGAGGCTATCCCCCAAGCGGTCGGTGGCGGGGATCTCTATCTTGATTTCGGTGCCGGTCCCAGCGGTGCTCCTCACTCTCCCCAGATTCCGCCAATACCTTTGCACTCTACCCCAGCGACCGGTCCTCAAACCTATTAGGATCATCAATTTGTGTTGATTCACACTCCTTTTGATGAACGCTTTGCTGCGCTGGAGCAGAGTCCCATTTCTTCTGTAGCGCATATTACACGTGAGTTCACGTATCTGTGAACTCATTATCCGCCATGGGGAGGTGCTAATGATGAGGAGTAGTTCTTTTCTTTGGGGTTGTAGTCGGTCTAATATTTTTGTATCTTTTCTTTACAGTTTTTATGTATATTTTGTTTTTTTATTAAAAGAAATATATCAAAATTATGTTTTGCTTCAGTCATGCCTTATAGGTACACCTTGGTGCTGATTTGACATCTTCAGGGAAGTCTCCTTTTCTTTTCTTTACTTATTTTTTTCCATTGGCGACAATGTATTGTTTAAGTATGGGGGGGGATGTTTCTCAAGCAAAATATACAAAAAAAAGACAGGCATATCACATATTTGCAAGCTACTTTTATATCACATATTTGCTTCTAACATCGCTTTTGCAGAAAGCAGCAAACGCCTGCAAGCCTCCATCAGGTACTTGCAAGTTATTATGCTCCTATGTTTTCTTCTTACTTTCATTTTGCAGAACTCAGTAGAAGACACATCTTCTTTGTTTTGCAAAGGCAAATCTAGGTACACACAAGATCTACCTTCCATACATGCCTACACTAACTTTTCTTTTGCAGGAAAAAGACAGGCATTAGCAAACTCCTAAGGAGAGACATCAGGTTTTATCTCTCCTTGTCTCCTCTTTCTTTGGGGTGGATCACGATTTTCGTGGGTCTCCAACTTTTTCAAAGTTCCTTTCTTAACTTAAAAAGTGCGGGGATTATGTTAACCACGAAATCGGTGATCCTTCCCAAGGCAGCCATCTCTCTAGACGCGGCCTGCTCCGGGTTCCTCCTGGAGGTCGCGATGCCTTAGTGTGGGCGGACATAATTTTCTGTCCGCTCAGACCACACGGCTTGGGCAGTCTCTGCGGTCTGACCGCCCAAGCAGCGCACCTACCCTTGGTCGGCAGGGGCCGCGTACTGCTCCTGCAGCCCTCCCCTACAGGTCGCGCCCCTTGCCAGCTTAACCACAGGTTTCTCTACAGGAGACCCCATGGTCGGACTCGGATGTCTATCCGCCCAGGCCGGCAACAAGCCGCTACTTAGCCCGCTCATGACAGGTGACATCCAGCATTGACAGACTCAAAATGACTATCCTCCCAGACTGCTCAAACCGCCAAACAAAGGTGGCGACCTGCATCCAGTCCCCCAGCCAGCTACCTTGGTTTCCACCTCGCCAACATGCGCGGTCTGCCTCGTCAGTCCTGCAGGTCGCCCATCCCTTGTCATCCAGCAGCATAGGCAACTAGCAGCATCAGTTCGCCTAAGAATCGCGAACGCTCCACCCGGCTACCCGTAAAGATCAGCAGCATCCAGTTCCTCGCGAGCAGGGTTGACTCGAAGTGCAATCAAACTGTAATGCCCTGAAACTCAAAATAGCGACAGGAGGCGTTTTGGGCCAAATTTGGTTTTTGGCAGGGGGTACACGTCCTGGGACATGGGCGTTTCCCAGGGCGTGTCGTGTTCATTTCAATAATCTGGCAGCATTCGACGATCAGTCCAGCAATCAGTGATCGATGATTTGGCAGCGTTCGACGATCTTGGCTCAACGATTGTCGAGCGCAGGGCGAATTGTGGCGTGTTTGACTCTGTCGACGCGGAGTGTCGACATAGAGGTTTTTGGCGGGATCTTGACTAAATGTCACGACACAATTTGATTGGTTGCGGACGTGTCTTTCTTTGGTTGGTGAACCGTGCGGTGTTTATCCTTGTTTGTCCAGGTCAGACATGGATCGAAGCCGTGCATTTCCCATTTGTGGGATCCGACGGCTGGTGGTTAATCCGAGTGGGTTATACCCGAGTGTAGGGTTTCAAAACCCTTATCTTATGTCGTTGGTTCTCTGTCTAAGTTCTAGAGAGAAGGGAGACCAAAGGAAGAAGAAGAATCCTAGATCCGATCATCGGCGGAGCTTCGGAACGCCAAATCGCGAACCGACTTCGATCTACGGAGGCAAGGAGAGTGCGGTGCTTTTCATCCGCTTACATTTCCATGGCACCAAGGAAGAACGCTTTGGTAATGATTCTCTACTTGAGCATGTGAAGCTCTACTTCTTTTGCATAGGGAAGCCCGCTCTCGCGAGTTTGCAGTGAGTTTGAGGCGTTCCTTCGGGTAGACAAGAATAGTCCCCGTTGTGTACATGTAGAGTCCGTAAGCGAGAACGGATATAGGCATGATGTGTGAAGCCTACCCGGACAAGTTGGTCTGGATCGATGATGTTGCATTGCATAAATGGCCGGAGAAGACTCCGTGAGATGTGTTGTTTTTCGGGTTTTCTATGTTGTAGATTGCAGCAGGGAGCCTTGGGGATTAACACCAAGATGCACCCGAAAAACTGGGCAGATACGTGATTCTGCCAACATGGTGGCCTGGGAGCCAACTTGAACATAACCGGGTTATGTGAAGTGTGTCATGGAAATGGGACTCGGGAGAAGTTTGACCCACGCATATGGCTTAAATTGTTGTTGCGATATGAGCACGAGTTAGATGGAACCGTACCCATTCTATGTCGTTCGATTAGAGTCGTTGGCATAGATGAGGGTCTTCGGCGGTCTATGGCTTAAATTGACGTGACCCATGTTGGGAAGACAAAATGCTCATAAGTTTGGCCATCAAAGTGGCGGTAGTGAGACCGGGGTGTCTATGGTTTTAATTGACGTGACATTGACCAGTTCACCGAGAATGTACCCTGAGGGCACGAGGTATGTGGTTGTGCGTTCCTACGCCTGTGATGCAATGCATATATATACTGCTTGGTTATGCTAATAAAGTGCAGGGAAGGAGCATCGCCGCCCCGAATTGGGGGCGGGATCGTTATAATTTGGTCAGCATGGCTGACCGTTGCTTTGGTTTACCACCGTTGTGGTGGATTATGCTTGCAGATGCTGCGGAGCCGAGCGGTAAATAGCGGGCTAAAGCCCAAGTTGCTGAGCCGGCCCTCGAAGGCCAAATTTTTGAGTGTTTTCTTTTCTTCATGTATGGCTGGCCTGCGTGCCGAGGTTTGGAAAACATGTAATATGAGGAGAACAATTTTAAGGCCTTAAGGCCAATGCTTGTGTATTTGTACTTCATTCCTTTTGGCGTATTAGTGGACATTCATGCTAGTGTTGGGTTCTTTATTAATGCAACAATTTTAAATTGATTCCGCTAGAATGCTCTGTGAGTACGTTGGATTGTTTGGATGGTTTCCATTGAGTAACCACCCGGTCTGTCTGTGGTATATGGCGTCGGGCCCCGACCGGGCCTACTGCTATATGCTATGCGACGGATAGGGTGGTGTTACAATTTGGTATCAGACTTCTGGTGTCGGTCAGGCTTAAAATGAATTCGTGGGCGAATTCTTTTTAAGGGGTGGTGAGCACATGTGTGCGCGTCATCGTTATAACAGCAAAAGAACCCATGAATGTCCACTTAGGAATGAAAAATACACTTGTTTAAGGAACCTGCGCGTTCCAATAATAGCATTTTGTAATTTTGTTTGGTCGCTTAACTGTGTTTTGTACCACTATAGGTGACCAGAAGCGATGTTGGGCCCTCGGAATGCCGAGTTTCTAAGGCTAGTAGTGCACCAAATGATGCTCCTGCAACACCTCAATCGGCTGAGACCATACGTTTGGTGGCCGAAGCAGTGTTTTCCATGATAAATGTGCAGCCTGTAAGGCAAATGCAGCAGCCCGCTCCTGCGATGGAGCAGGTACCTCTTCCAGAGGTTGAGCCGAGAAGAGTGGAGCAGGTAGTAGTGGAGCTGTTTGTGCCTAGGAGGGCAACCGAGAGATAGATCAAACATGTCATGAGCTTTAATCCTCCGGTATTCTCGGGGTTGGGAACCCCATCTCAAGCTGAATACTGGCTCTCCCGTGTGAAGAGAGTCTTGACAGCGACGGAGACGTAGGAGTGGCAGATGACCACTATAGCTACGTTCCTGTTGGATGGAGACGCTAGGCTGTGGTGGGAGGGTTTGGAGCTGCGTCTATTGAGAGGTATGCAACTTATAGACGTCTCGATGGAGTAGTTCTTGAGACTGTTCTTGCCTAGGTACCTCCCTTCGACTCAGAGGATAGCTTTGGAAAATGAGTTCCAGAGGTTGGTAAAAGGAGAGAGTAGCGTGGATGAGTATATCCACGAGTTTACTCGGTTTGGTCGGTATGCTAGCTCCACCATCGCGGATGAGGAGCATAAGACCAACAGTTTCTACGAAGGTCTAAGAGATGACTTGAGGCTACTACTCTCGGTGATGGCGCGGATGCCCCGCCATTTGCTCTTTCCGACATGGATCTCATTGATCGCCGTCGCTACATGTTCGTGGACATTGATGGCCGTTGCCGCAACTGTTGTCGCCGCCGCCGCCGCCGCCGCCGCCGTCTCCGCCGCCGCCTACACCGTCATTATGAATATAATGTTATTTCCATTTTGAAATAATATTATATTCCTAATGTTTTATGAATTTATAAGTCCTAAGATTTATAAATTTCAAAATTATAAAATTTATAACTATGTTATTTTACAAGTGTATGTTTTATGTCATATTAAACACTAGTGGTTAGGATTGGTTATGCTTTGATGAAGGGTGGATGGAGAGGTGTGTGACAACATATATATGTGTTTGAGGAGTTGGAGATATTATGTGGGAAGAGAAAAAAAACCTAATCCCGAGTTGTGTGAAGCAGCCCCCCATTCGGCCTGGCCGAACCCGAACCCGTGCCCCTGGAAATCGCAGAACAAGCTGCTGCCGCCGCACCTTCTTGGTGGCAATTCATGCTGCTCCGGCGATCTCCTACCTCCTCCGGTGTGACTCCGAAGAAGGCGGCTCAGTTCTCCCCATCCGGTGCGACTCCGGTGGACCCGTGGAAGTGTGACTCTTCCATAGTTATCTTTCTCCTCCTCCTCCTCATTTTTAGATTTTGGGTAACGATTTCCTCTTCTCAAACTTGGGTAATGATTCATCTTAGATTGTGAGAGATTTGGAAACTTGATATCATATTTTTTTCCTAAAATTTGATCCTCATTTGCATTGCAAAAATCTGAATTTGTATTGCTTTATTTCCGAATTTTTGCGAAGGTTTTTGCAAGGATAGGTCCCCTGGGACGTTTGCAAGCCGGGGTTGGTTTAGCCTTTGGTTTCGAGCGGATCTTGAGGATTTGGTATATCCTCGTTTGATTTG
The DNA here is from genome assembly GCA_039583875.1 of Platanthera guangdongensis. NCBI lineage: Eukaryota > Viridiplantae > Streptophyta > Magnoliopsida > Asparagales > Orchidaceae > Platanthera > Platanthera guangdongensis. Next base: position 136,958 of record JBBWWR010000264.1, read on the forward strand.
GTTTTGAGGGCTGCATTTGGACTTTTTTCGAATCGAATTTCTTAGTCCAGAGCGCTCTCCATGTGGATGGAAATACGGTGATATGACACTAGATGTATGGCTAGGTTATGAAAATGTGTATGTGAATGTCTCGTGCAGGTTTGGATGGGAAATTCCCCCTTGTGAGATCGCAACATTATAGACAAAACTCTGCCGAAATTTTAAGTTTTACGTGCACACCACGTGTTCGTTTAAATTCCCCTTAGGAACCCCTTTGCCATTTCGGGCCTTAATCCAATTCCCGGGATTGTGCTACATCAATTTGGTATCAGAGGCGGCGCAAAGCTTTCTTAATCTTTGTCGGTCCTCCCGCGTCACTTCCCTACCTTTATGCACACACATCCCAATTTATTCACCTTCGGGAAACATGTTTGCCAATTTCTCAACTTCGCAACGATCCGCTCGTATCGAGCTTTCCCCTTTTTTTGCACTAAGGGCACACTTATTGGTCTTCTATTTATTTTCTTAGTTATATATAAAAACAAATTGTGTTTCCTAAAATATCTCAAAAAACAAAAAAAAATGTTTTTCGTGTTCCCTTAGTTTGAGTTTTCATTTAGACTTTATGACGCACCTTGGGAGTTCCGCTCACTCACCTTCATTCGTTGATTGAAACGTTATGTTAGCCCATTATTTGACACCACCACCGCGCACCTGTAGGCCTGTTAGAGTTCCTGTTCCGACCTGTGATGGGATAGGTGGACCGCGAGTATTTTTAGGTTGGGTGAAGGATATTGAACGTTATTTTGAGCAGTATCATATTATGGACCCCCACAGGATTCCCATTGCGAGACAACAATTATTAGGTCGAGCCCAAACCTTCTGGCTCAATGAGGAGAGACATTTTGGGACGTCCCTCGATGACTCACTTGTAGGTTGGAAGATTATGAAGAATCTATTAACGGATGAGTATTACCCTCCCTACTGTCGCCCCCACTTTTCTGATTATCTGAATGAGTCGCCGCCTACGACTTTGCCTACGTCGAACCAGTATGTCCCCTCGTACTCCCATACTCGGATATCTCATGATTTTGTTTCTCCCCGCCAGGGCACTAGACCAGTTTTTGATCATAGGAGCGACTATAAGCCTCACGCTAGATCCTTGCTCCACACTGATCTAACTATTTCGAGCACACGTACTCCAACCTTTAGGGAGAAAGAAAAGGTTAGGCCATCTGTCCCGCCACCAATCGTTTTCACTACTCAGAAAGTTATAAAACTGCGGGTGAAGCCTAGGAAAGAAGTTAAGATTTGCAAGGAAGACGCTACATGTTATGCTTGTGGGTTTATTGGCCATTATGCTGTGGAGTGCCCCACTAAGCATAGGGTTTTGGCTCTTTTAGCGTCGACGTCTAAGCCCGCCACTGAGGGCGATGTCAATTTTTCCGACGACTGTAGTGACGAAGAGGAGAGTGGATATCCTAGTGACTTGGATGATGATATCTCCCCTGAGATATCCCTCCCTGGGATTAACCCATTTCACCTCGACCTTATTTACGGCCCGTCTCCTACGACCGTTGGGGGATCGTTCGCTGGCCCTAAGTGGACGGATGTACCTATTATATTGGAAGATGTACCTGACGAGGGAAGATTATTTTTGGATGATGTTAGCGCTGAGGACCCGAAAGATGTTACTTTGATGTTATCTCCGTTGCCTGAAGCCCCATGTGGAATAAAAAAATTGTCGGGTTCGATTTTGCCTACTTTAAAGATCGTTACTGATTATGATTTGGTTGTAATATCTAGTGGGTTGGAAGACCTTTCGGTTGAGTTGGTAGAGTCCACCTGTGATGAATGTTTATCTGAGAGTGAGTTAGGTGATGACGATCCAGTTGAGTTTTCTATAAGGACGAATCCACTATTTGATCTTCCTCTTGATTTTGTGGGCTGGCACCCGGTGGATTTTTCTTGGATGTTAAATCCGTGTTTTGATGGTGAGTATGACTTAGCTTCTCCTCCGGCATCGACCCTGTCGACTCCCCTTCCGGTTCACTTGACTCGATTAAATGATTTGTTAGGGACCGAGCTTGTCATTTCTAGTCCGAGATATTTGGAGGTGCCTATTTATCTAGCTCCCTCGTTAGACTTACCTGGACAGATGTGTGTGGGCGAGTTGTTGGTTGTCGCGTTCGGTCCTGTCACTCCAGTTCATAGATCTGACTATGCTTTTCCTAGGATGGGCCGTTCATCTGACCGTTTGGCGTTTGGTGAGGCTTTGTGTTAGACTGCTCGTGCTTCCTTGGCTCTGGGGATTTTTGATGTGGTGTCCCCTAGACACACTTATTTGCCAAGCCCGGTCGCACGCATTTATCCTCCACCTTTTGATGATCCGTGCATGGACACGTTAGTGAACCTAGTTGGATCTGTTGAGTTGTATCGCACGTGCGCCCTTTCAAATTCGGGAGCGTCCAAATCTATAGTTGGTGGTGAGCATTTTTCGCTGGCACTTATTTCTGACCTTTTAAAATCAACATTTACAACTATGACGTTGGACTTGACTTGTGGGCTATGCATTAGTGAGTGCCCGTATGCGGACATGTCTTCGTCTACGACTGCGTGTGATTTCACGGCAACTGTGCCTTTTGATTTGGTGTCCTCACGACATTATTACCCATCAACTCAAATTGCACATATTTTTCATCCATCCTGGCATGATCTGCACGTACACATGTCATCGCCTTATGCCATTGTCGGTCGGTTGCGTCACTTTCACGACTGTTCACCTCCGAGAGCTCCTGCCTGCAGAATTGTTGATTCCAATTTAGTCTGGGTAGCCCACGAGTGGATACCTTCGGGTTCCGTAACAAAATTATTACGTTGGAGCGCCGATCCTTTCATGATCTTCAACAATTTTGGATTTAACGCAATTTTTTGGATTTTTATGATGTAATCGGTGTTTCGCCGTTGTTCAATTTTTCTGATTTAATTTTGCATATCTTGTTTCCACCCGAGTGGTTTTCTCCGACGTTTCTCTCTTCCACTTCAGATTCTCTTGGGTTGAGAGGTGAGATTCTTTTCGTGTCGCACTTCCATTTGGGTTTCCTGGTTCTCGCATTGGATGGTAAGATCTGTACTGCTTTTCTTTATGCTGACACATCTACGAGGTTTCCTGCTGTTCTTGCTCATCACAGGTTCTGTTCTATTGTGGATGCCTGCACTGCTTGTCCTGCCCCGTGGATGTTCGCTCTTGTTATGCTACCTGTGGAAGCTGCTGTCTCCTGCTATTCTCTCCCTGGCCACTCATCGGGGATGAGTAATTTTGAGCGGGGGAGGATTGATGGCGCGGATGCCCCGCCATTTGCTCTTTCCGACATGGATCTCATTGATCGCCGCCGCTACATGTTCGTTGACATTGATGGCCGTTGCCGCAACTGTTGTCGCCACCGCCGTCGCCGTCGCCGCAGCCGCCGCCGCCGTCGCCGTCGCCGCCTATGCCGTCATTATGAATATAATGTTATTTCCATTTTGAAATAATATTATATTCGTAATGTTTTATGAATTTATAAGTCCTAAGATTTATAAATTCCAAAATTATAAAATTTATAACTATGTTATTTTACAAGTGTATGTTTTATGTCATATTAAACACTAGTGGTTAGGATTGGTTATGCTTTGATGAAGGGTGGATGGAGAGGTGTGTGACAACATATATATGTGTTTGAGGAGTTGGAGATATTATGTGGGAAGAGAAAAAAAAACCTAATCCTGAGTTGTGTGAAGCAGCCCCCCATTCGGCCTGGCCGAACCCGAACCCGCGCCCCTGGAAATCGCAGAACAAGCTGCTGTCGCCGCCCCTTCTTGGTGGCTATTCCCGCTGCTCCGACGATCTCCTACCTCCTCCGGTGTGACTCCGAAGAATGCGGCTCAGTTCTCCCCATCCGGTGCGACTCCGGTGGACCCGTGGAAGTGTGACTCTTCCATAGTTATCTTTCTCCTCCTCCTCTTCATTTTCAGATTTTGGGTAACGATTTCCTCTTCTCAAACTTGGGTAATGATTCATCTTAGATTGTGAGAGATGTGGAAACTTGATATCATATTTTTTCCTAAAGTTTGATCCTTATTTGCATTGCAAAAATCTGAATTTGTATTGCTTTATTTCCGAATTTTTGCGAAGGTTTTTGCAAGGATAGGTCCCCTTGGACGTTTGCAAGCCGGGGTTGGTTTAGCCTTTGGTTTCGAGCGGATCAAGAGGATTTGGTATATCCTCGTTTGATTTGGTTTTGAGGGCTGCATTTGGACTTTTTCCGAATCGAATTTCTTAGTACAGAGCGCTCTCCATGTGGATGGAAATGCGGTGATATGACACTGGATGTATGGCTAGGTTATGAAAATGTGTATGTGAATGTCTCGTGCAGGTTTGGATGGGAAATTCCCCCATGTGAGATCGCAACATTATAGACGAAACTCTGCCAAAATTTTAAGTTTTACGCGCACACCACGTGTTCGTTTAAATTCCCCTTAGGAACCCCTTTGCCATTTCGGGCCTTAATCCAATTACCGGGATTGTGCTACATCACTCGGGGCCGATGACACAGGGTTTCTTGACCTTGTTCAACACGGCCCGGTCCTTGGAGAAGGACATGAAGAAGGTTCAAGCGAAGAAAAGCTTGGGTGATAAGAAATCTGAGTTCAAGGTGCTGACTACTTCAAATTCTTGGTACCGTAAGTTCTTTATGAAGGCTAGGACTTCGGGTGCAGCTCCTTCTTCCGGTGCTTCTAAGGCGACTACGGGTCGGACCCCGGTTGCTTGTTTTACTTGTGGGAAGCCGGGGCACTTTGCCCGTGACTGTTGCAGCGGACGTCCCAAGTCCGAGAGGAAGGCGGGAGCAACTTATGAAGAGAAGGGCAAGGCAGTGGAGTCAACCGCATCCCATTATGCTCCGGCTCAACCGAGTGTTTATAATCTTGGCCAGCAGGAGGCCATCAAACAAGCGGATGTGGTGACAGGTACAGTTTAATTTGTAGCAAGTTAAGTTTCTTTAAATAATTGTTATGCGTATGTTACCTTACCACTGCTTGTTTAGGATTTGTTTTGATTTGTAAGTTTCCGGCGAGAGCACTCTTTGATATGGTAGCTTCACACTCCTTCTTGTCCGAAGGATTCATATCGCGCATCGGAGTACCTTCTTCGATGGAGAAGGACAAGTTGGATGTTTTGTTACCGAATGGGTGCTCGATGCGCGCGGATAAATTCTGCGGTGTTAAGATTCGCATTGAGAATCAAGAGTTCGATCTGCAAGCATCATTACTACCGTTGGTGGAGTTCGACGTTATATTTGGCATGGACTGGCTCTCGGAGCAGCAAGCCTATATTGATTGCGGTCACAAGGAAGTCAAGTTGGAAGAAAGTCATGAGACGACTTTTGCGGGCTTGAAAGGGTCGAGTAGGACGTTGATGTCTGCTCTTCAGGTGGTGAAGGCGGTTCGTGCTGGTGCAGAGCTGTTCTTTACACTAGTGGAGGTTGCAAAGCCAAAGCCTACTTTGGATAGTATTTCAGTGGTATCTGAGTATCCTGATGTGTTCCCCGCAAATCTTCCTAGAGCCCCGCCTCAACGAGAGATAGATTTAACTATTGAGCTAGTGGCAGGTGCAAATCCTGTGTCACGATCTCTGTATTGGCTAGCGCCTAAGGAAATGGCGGAGCTGAAGGTGCAACTTCAAGAGTTATTAGAGCAAGGGTTTGTGCGTCCAAGTTCGTCGCCTTGGAGCGCACCGGTCCTCTTTGTAAAGAAGAAGGACGGGAGCTTGAGACTTTGTATTGATTATCGGGAGTTAAACAAGTTAACGGAAAAGAACAAATACCCAATCCCAAGTATCGATGATCTTTTTGATCAGTTGGTCGGGTCGACGGTGTACTCTAAGTTGGATCTCAAGTATGGTTACTATCAGCTGAGGATAAGGGAGAGTGATATCCCTAAGACAGCATTCAATACAAGATACGGGCATTATGAGTTTACAGTCATGCCGTTTGGACAGACGAGTTCGCCGTCAATGTTCATGGATTTGATGAACAGGACCTTCAGGGAGCACTTGGAACATTTTGTGATCGTCTTCATAGACGATATTTTGGTGTACTCGCAGAGTGAGGAAGATCACTTCAGGCAACTTCATTTGGTTTTGGAGATGCTAAGGAGGAATCAATTGTATGCCAAGTTCTCGAAGTGCGAGTTTTGGTTGTCCTCAGTGGCATTCCTCGGTCATATAGTGAGTGGAGAGGGTATTGCAGTGGATCCGGCCAAGATTGTTGCGATATGACAGTGGCCTAAGCTTTCTACGGTAGCGGAAGTCCGGAGCTTTCTGGGGCTTGCCGGCTATTATAGGCGCTTCGTAGAGAACTTCTCGCGGATAGCATTACCTCTCACTACTTTGACGAGGAAGGAGCATAAGTTCGTTTGGATGCCGGAGTGCGCGCGAGCTTTTGAGGAGTTGAAATGTCAGTTGACCACAGCGCCTGTGTTGAGTTCGTCGAGTGGGACCGAAGGTTATGAGATTTATAGCGATGATTCGGGCAGTCGTTTGGGTTGTGTGCTGTTACAACATGGAAGCGTTATAGCTTATGGCTCGAGACAGCTGAAGGTGCACGAGAGGAACTATCCGGTCCATGACTTGGAGTTAGCGGGCGTGATTTTTGCTTTGAAGCTGTGGATACATTATTTGTACGGTGTGAATATTGATATCTACACCGATCACAAGAGCCTGCAGTATTTGATTGATCAGAAAGATCTGAACATGCGGCAGCATAGATGGATGGAGTTCCTGGTGGACTATACATTCAAGATCCACTACGTGTCTGGTAAAGGGAATGCGGTTGCGGATGCGTTGAGTCGTCGGGCCACAGCTCAAGCCAATTGGCTGTCGTTCCATGACGAGCGGTTGGTTCGGGAGTTAGAGGCGCTGGAGATCTTTTGCGTTGATAAGCAATCAAGTGCTAAAGCAGTATTGAATTGGACTGAAGTTCAATATGACCTGGCTGATCGGATTCGGCAGGTGTTGGATATGGATGTCCACATGAAGCAACTCATGATAGAGGCTCTGGATGAGTCAAATTCCCAATTCGTTATGGAGGATCGATTACTTTGGAAAGACGGTCGTCTGTGCGTCCCAAACATGGGCAATTTGCGGGTGGAATTGTTGTACGAGGAGCATCATATCAAGTACTCAATTCACCCAGGGAACGCGAAGAGGTACCGCGATGTTAAGAAATTATTCTGGTGGCCGGGACTGAAAAAGGATGTGGCGCTCTACGTGGCGAAGTGTCAAACTTGTGTCTTGGTGAAGGAGGAATGCCAAAAGCCGGGAGGATTCTTGAAATCTTTGCCTATTCCGATGTGGAAGTTTGACGACATTACTATGGACTTTGTGCACGGGTTACCAAGGTCGCAAAAGGGGAATGGCGCCATTTGGGTGGTCATAGATCGTCTAACGAAGGTGTCACATTTCATTCCACATAGGAAGGATGATCCGATTGAGAAATTGGCAAAGCTATATGTGGATAATATTGTACGGATTCATGGTGTGCCCCTCAGCATCGTGAGTGACTGAGATGGGCGGTTCACGTTCATTGATTGGAGGCTGGTGCAGCAGATGTTGTGAACAAAGCTGAGTTTTAGCACAGCCTTTCATCCGCAAACGGATGGGCAGACCGAGAGGGTCAATAGGACAATGGAAGATATGTTTTGCATGTGTGTCCTGGACTTTGGAAAGCAATGGGAAGACCACCTATACTTGGTAGAATTCGCTTACAACAATAGCTACCAGGCGAGCTTCAAATGGCACCCTTCGAGGCACTTTATGGTAGAAAATGTCGCATGTCGTTGTCCTGGTTAGAAATGGGTGAATCAAAGTTGTATAAGTGATTAGAGGTGGAGGATGCTACTTCTTTGGTGAGAACCATTCGGGAGAGGTTGCTAATCGCTCAAGACCGCCAGGCTAAGTACTATAATGCCAAGCACAGGAATGTGGAGTTTGCTGTTGGCGATTGGGTGTACTTGAAGATCAATCCATTCAAGGGTGTCTCGCGGGTGCGGCGCTTGAAGAAGCTAAGCCCGAGGTACCTTGGACCGTTTGAGGTTCTGGAGTGGATTGGTGAAGTAGCGTACAAGTTGAAGCTGTCAGTGGAGCTTAGTGTTCTACATGATGTATTCCATAAATCGGTGCTACGGAAGGTGGTGCAAGAGCCTACGCAAGTGATCGCGGTCGATCAAGTGCCGGTTGATAGTGGGTTGACGACAAAGGTCAAGCCCGTATGTTTTTAAGACTCGGAAGTCAAGCGGCTACGCAATAAAGGGATCAGGATGGTCAAGGTCTGTTGGGACAATTACAGTCGAGAGGAGCTCTCTTGGGAGCGAAAGCAGGCTATGCTTGAGGAGTACTCGGAGTTGTTTCACTCAGGTACCATTTAATTTTATGTTTCTTTCCTTTATGTAATTTTGAGGACGAAATTCTTTTAAGAGGGGGAGAGTTGTAACGCCCCGAAACTCAAAAGAGCGACAGGAGGCGTTTTGGGCCAAATTTGGTTTTTGGCAGGGGGTACACGGCCTGGGACACGGGCGTGTCCCAGGGCGTGTCGTGTTCGTTTCGACGATCTGGAAGCGTTCGATGTTCAGGCCAGCGATCAGTGATCGACGATTTAGTAGCATTCAACGATCTTGGCTCGATGATCGTCGATCGCGGGGCAAATTGTGGCGTGTTTGACTCTGCCGACGCGGAGTGTCGACACAGATATTTTTGGCGGGATCTTGACAAAATGTCCCGACATAATTTGATTGGTCACGGACGTGTCCTGCTCCGGTTGGTGAACCGTGCGGTGTTTAGCCTCGTTTGTCCAGGTCAGACCTGGATCGAAGTCGTGCATTTCCTTTTTGTGGGTTCCGACGGCTGGTGGTTAATCCGAGTGGGTTATACATGAGTATAGGGGTTCAAAACCCTTATCTTCTACCGCTGGTTCTCTGTCTAAGTTCTAGAGAGAAGGGAGAGCAAAGGAAGAAGAAGAAGCCTAGATCCGGTCACCGGTGGAGCTACGGAGCTCCAAATTGCGAACCGACTTCGGATCTATGGAGTCAAGGATAGTGCGGTGCTTTTCATCCACTTATATTTCCATGGCGCCAAGGAAGAATGTTAGGGTAACGATTCTCTACTTGAGCATGTGAAGCTCTACTTCTTTTGCATAGGGAAGCCCGCTCTCGCGAGTTTGCGGTGAGTTTGAGGCGTTCCTTCGGGTAGACATGAATAGTCCCCACTGTGTACATGTAGAGTCCGTAACCGAGAACGGATATATGCATGATGTGTGAAGCCTACCCAGACATGTTGGTCTGGATCGGTGATGTTGCATTGCATAAATGGCCGGAGAAGACTCCGTGAGATTGGTTGTTTTTCGGGTTTTCTACGTGGTAGATTGCAGCAGGGAGCCTTGGGGATTAACTCCAACGTACACCCGGAAAAGTGGGCAGATACGTGATTCTGCCAACATGGTGGCCTGGGAGCCAACTTGAACATAACCGGGTTATGTGAAGTGTGTGACGGAAACGGGACTTGGGAGAAGTTAAACCCGCGCATATGGCTTAAATTGTCGTTGCGATGTGAGCACGGGTTAGACGTAATTGACGTGACCCATGTCGGGAAGACAAAATGCTCATATGTTTGGCCATCAAAGTGGCGGTAGTGAGACCGGGGTGTCTATGGCTTAAATTGATGTGACATTGACCGGTTCACCGAGAATGTGCCCTGAGTGCACGGGGTGTGTGGCTGTGCGTGCCTACACCTATGATGCAATGCATATATATATACTACTTGGTTATGCTAATAAAGTGCAGGGAAGGAGCATCGCCGCCCCGAATTGGGGGCGGGATCGTTATAATTTGTTCAGCATGGCTGACTGTTGCTTTGGTTTGCCACAATTGCGGTGGATTGTGCTTGCAGGTGCTGCGGAGCCGAGCAGTAAATAGCGGGATAAAGCCTAAGTTGCTGAGATGGCCCTCAAAGGCCTAATTTTTGAGTGTTTTTTTTTATTCATGTATGGCCGGCCTGCGTGCCGAGGTTTGGAAAACATGTAATATGAGGAGAACAATTGTAAGGCCTTAAGGCTAATACTTGTGTATTTGTACTTCATTCCTTTTGGCGTATTAGTGGACATTCATGCTTGTGTTGGGTTCTTTATTAATGCAACAATTTTAAATTGCTTCCGCTAGAATTCTCTGTGTAGGACGTTGGATTGGTTGGATGGTTTTCATTGAGTAACCAACCGGTCTGTCTGTGGTATATGGCGTCGGGCCCCGGCCGGACCTACTGCTATATGTTATGCAACGGATAGGGGGGTGTTACACAAACCTTCCAGTCCGCCTACGCTGATGAACCTCAGCTCCTTTGCAGCAAGCCTTTCCATTCCTACATAGGCGGACTTAGCTTTGCGGCAAGTGCGGACTCCACGGGCTCAGTGGATTCGCTATGCAGCCCACCATTCCTAGCCTCTAGCATCCGCCTCCCGGCAGCAGGCAGATACCTCCTCAGCCCGCACAGTCTTGGCGCGGGCTCGATCAGTAGTGTCGGACTTCTCCCAGCCATCCATGCAGCAGAACCTCTTCAAGGCAGTCCCAGACAGCGCAGCCCCGTGCGGACTCTGCGGACTCCGTGGATATCCCTCAGCCCGCAGGCTTTGCGTGTGCTCAGTTCAGTAGCGGCGGACTCCGCGGATTATCCTCGCAGCCCACCACATAGCTTTGAGCTCTCGCTTCCCAGCAGCGGGCAGATAGTCCTTCAGCCAACACAATCTTGGCGCGGTCTCGATCAGCTCAGTCCGGGCGGACTCTTCCCAATCCGCCATTAGCAAGACCTATTCCAGAAGCAAGACCTAGTCCGCACGGCCTGTTACGGACTCGGCGGAACTCATCTTCTTCTCGCTTAAGTTACCGTCTCACCGGGGGTAAAGTCACCAGAAGCCGTTACCTCCTCGGGCCTATAAATAGACCCCCATGCCTCTCATTTGGGGGGACAACATTGCCAAGGTGCTCATGCTCGAAGATACCCCACAGCAAGTTCAACTCTTCAACCACAGCGGACTCCTCTTCTCAGTCCGCACCTTCTCCTCTTCTCTTAGTCACGCTGCTTGCCGACCTGGCTCTCTAGTCCGCACGGTCTCTGTTCTTCCCTTAACCGTGCGGTCTGCCGGCCTCCAAGATCAGTCCGCGCAGCTTCTTCTGGCACTCTTTCCTTTGAAGCCAGCTTCCTCTTTGTACCCCTTTATTGATTTCTTGTAAAGGTATATTAGAAAGGTGTAATAACTAAATATTAATCAAAGGAAAGCCCGTCGCAAGAGTGGTATTTAAGCAGCGGCAAGCGAAGTGCTAGCGGCCCCTTCTCTTCTTCTCAGCTCAGCTCAGCTCTCTCGGCATCAACCTGCAAGCATACCCACCAAAGTAACCATCTGCTCGACAGCTCCTGATTAACCTCCTCCACTGATTATCAGTCTTCCCGGCTGCTCTCAGCCAACCTCTCCTTTATCCTCGCAACCCTTGGACAAGCGCTTGTTCACTCTCGAGCACTCAAAAGCTTCCTCTCCTCCTCCTCAACCCCGCAACCTTCATCCTCTTCTTCACCTTGCCCGTGAGATCGAACATTCCTCCGTGTTAACTAGGCGGTGCCATTTTCGCACTTCAACGCCCAGTGTACGAAATCATCGTCGGAGAGTAGATCCGGATAGCTCTCACCTATATCTACATTTCAATGGTTAGTTTTACCCATTTCATGTATTTTTAGGCGGACTGATGCTGCTAGTTGCCTATGCTGCTGGATGACAAGGGATGGGCGACCTGCAGGAGTGACGAGGCAGGCCGCGCATGTTGGCGAGGTGGAAACCAAGGTAGCTGGCTGGGGGACTGGATGCAAGTCGCCACCTTTGTTTGGCGGTTTGAGCGATCTGGGCGGATAGTCATTTTGAGTCTGTCAATGCTGGATGTCATCTGTCAGGAGCGGGCAAAGTAGCGGCTTGTTGTCGGCCTGGGCGGATAGACATCCGAGTCCGACAATGGGGGCTCCTGTAGAGAAACCTGTGGTCTTCCTGGCTGTTGTGGTTAGTTTTACCCATTTCATGTATTCTTAGGCGGACTGATGCTATTAGTTGCCTATGCTGCTGGATGACAAGGGATGGGCGACCTGCAGGACTGACGAGGCAGGCCGCGCATGTTGGCGAGGTGGAAACCAAGGTAGCTGGCTGGGGGACTGGATGCAGGTCGCCACCTTTGTTTGGCGGTTTGAGCGGTTTGGGCGGATAGTCATTTTGAGTCTGTCAATGCTGGATGTCACCTGTCAGGAGCGCGCTAAGTAGCGGCTTGTTGCCGGACTGGGCGGATAGACATCCGAGTCCGACAATGGGGGCTCCTATAGAGAAACCTGTGGTTAAGCTGGCAAGGCACGCGACCTGTAGGGGAGGACTGCAGGAGCATTACGCGGCCCCTGCCGACCAAGGGAAGGTGCGCTGCTTGGGCGGTCAGACCGCAGAGACCGCCCAAGCCGTTCGGTCTGAGCGGACAGAAAATTCTGTCCGCCCACACTAAGGCATCGCAACCTCCAGGAGGAACCCGGAGTATGCCGCGACTAGAGAGATGGCTTCCTTTGGAAGGATCGCCGATTTCATGGTTAACATAATCCCCGCACCTTTTAAGTTAAGATAGGAACTTTGAAAAAGTTGGAGACCCACGAAAATCGTGATCCACCCCAAAGAAAGAGGAGACAAGGAGAGATAGAACCTGATGTCTCTCCTTAGGAGTTTGCTAATGCCTGTCTTTTTCCTGCAAAAGAAAAGGTAAAGTCACCAGAAGCCGTTACCTCCTCGGGCCTATAAATAGACCCCCATGCCTCTCATTTGGGGGGACAACATTGCCAAGGTGCTCATGCTCGAAGATACCCCACAGCAAGTTCAACTCTTCAACCCCAGCGGACTCCTCTTCTCAGTCTGCACCTTCTCCTCTTCTCTTAGTCATGCTGCTTGCCGACCTGGATCTCCTGTCCGCACGGTCTCTGTTCTACCCTTAACCGCGCGGTCTGCCAGCCTCCAAGCTCAGTCCGCGTGGCTTCTTCTGGCACTCTTTCCTTAGAAGCCAGCTTCCTCTTTGTACCCCTTTATTGATTTCTTGTAAAGGTATATTAGAAAGGTGTAATAACTAAATATTAATCAAAGGAAAGCCTGTCGCAAGAGTGGTATTTAAGCAGCGGCAAGCGAAGTGATAGTGGCCCCCTTCTCTTCTTCTCAGCTCAGCTCAGCTCTCTCGGCATCAACCTGCAAGCATACCCACCAAAGTAACCATTTGCTCGACAGCTCCTGATTAACCTCCTCCATTGATTATCAGTCTTCCCGGCTGCTCTCAGCCAACCTCTCCTTTATCCTCGCAACCCTTGGACAAGAGCTTGTTGCACTCTTGAGCACTCAGAAGCTTCCTCTCCTCCTCCTCAACCCCGCAACCTTCATCCTCTTCTTCACCTTGCCCGTGAGATCGAACATTCCTCCGTGTTAACTAGGCGGTGCCATTTTCGCACTTCAATGCCCAGTGTACGAAATCATCGTCGGAGAGTAGATCCGGATAGCTCTCACCTATATCTACATTTCAATGGTTAGTTTTACCCATTTCATGTATTTTTAGGCGGACTGATGCTGCTAGTTGCCTATGCTGCTGGATGACAAGGGAAGGGCGACCTGCAGGACTAACGAGGCAGGTCGCGCATGTTGGCGAGGTGGAAACCAAGGTAGCTGGCTGGGGGACTGGATGCAGGTCACCACCTTTGTTTGGCGGTTTGAGCGGTCTGGGAGGATAGTCATTTTGAGTCTGTCAATGCTGGATGTCACCTGTCAGGAGCGGGCTAAGTAGCGGCTTGTTGCCAGCCTGGGCGGATAGACATCCGAGTCCGACAATGGGGGATCCTGTAGAGAAACTTGTGGTCTTCCCGGCTGTTGTGGTTAGTTTTACCCATTTCATGTATTCTTAGGCGGACTGATGCTGCTAGTTGCCTATGCTGCTGGATGACAAGGGATGGGCGACCTGCAGGACTGACGAGGAAGGTCGCGCATGTTGGCGAGGTGGAAACTAAGGTAGCTGGCTGGGGGACTGGATGCAGGTCGCCACCTTTGTTTGGCGGTTTGAGCGGTCTGGGCGGATAGTCATTTTGAGTCTGTCAATGCTGGATGTCACCTGTCAGGAGTGGGCTAAGTAGCGGCTTGTTGCCGGCCTGGGCGGATAGACATCCGAGTCCGACAATGGGGGCTCCTGTAGAGAAACCTGTGGTTAAGCTGGCAAGGGGCACGACCTGTAGGGGAGGACTGCAGGAGCAGTACGCGGCCCCTGCCGACCAAGGGAAGGTGCGCTGCTTGGGCGGTCAGACCGCAGAGACCGCCCAAGCCGTGCGGTCTAAGCGGACAGAAAATTTTGTCCGCCCACACTAAGGCATCGCGACCTCCAGGAGGAACCCGGAGTAGGCCGCGACTAGAGAGATGGCTGCCTTGGGAAGGATCGCCGATTTCGTGGTTAACATAATCCCCGCACTTTTTAAGTTAAGATAGGAACTTTGAAAAAGTTGGAGACCCACGAAAATCGTGATCCACCCCAAAGAAAGAGGAGACAAGGAGAGATAAAACCTGATGTCTCTCCTTAGGAGTTTGCTAATGCCTGTCTTTTTCCTGCAAAAGAAAAGGTAAAGTTACTAGAAGCCATTACCTCCTCGGGCCTATAAATAAACCCCCATGCCTCTCATTTGGGGGGACAACATTGCGAAGGTGCTCATGCTCGAATATACCCCACAGCAAGTTCAACTCTTCAACCCCAGCAGACTCCTCTTCTCAGTCTGCACCTTCTCCTCTTCTCTTAGTCACGCTGCTTGCCGACCTGGCTCTCCAGTCCGCACGGTCTATGTTCTACCTTTAACCGCGCGGTCTGCCGGCCTCCAAGCTCAGTCCGCGCGGCTTCTTCTGGCACTCTTTCCTTAGAAGCCAGCTTCCTCTTTGTACCCCTTTATTGATTTCTTGTAAAGGTATATTAGAAATGTGTAATAACTAAATATTAATCAAAGGAAAGCCCGTCACAAGAGTGGTATTTAAGCAGCGGCAAGCGAAGTGCTAGCGGCCCCCTCCTGTTCTTCTCAGCTCAGCTCAGCTCTCTCGGCTTCAACCTGCAAGCATACCCACCAAAGTAACCATCTGCTCGACAGCTCCTGATTAACCTCCTCCACTGATTATCAGTTTTCCCGGCTGTTATCAGCCAACCTCTCCTTTATCCTCGCAACCCTTGGACAAGAGCTTGTTGCACTCTCGAGCACTCAGAAGCTTCCTCTCCTCCTCGACCCCGCAACCTTCATCCTCTTCTTTACCTTTCTCGTGAGATCGAACATTCCTCCGTGTTAACTAGGCGGGGCCATTTTCGCACTTCAACGCCCAGTGTACGAAATCATCGTCGGAGAGTAGATCCGGATAGCTCTCACCTATATCTACATTTCAATGGTTAGTTTTACCCATTTCATGTATTTTTAGAGGTTTAGGTTGTGGTTTTGACCTTCCTTCCTCTTGCAAAGTTTCAGGAAGTGTTGCTTAGGTGCTCTTGCGGCCAGATCCTTGAGGAGAAGAAGCGTTTATGTGGCCGGATTCGGCTATTTAAGGCAAGTGTGACTTCTTCCCCTTGACAAAATTTTCTTTTCCTTGTATATTTTTCGTACTGTTCTTTCCTTTATAGTTTTTGGGAGTACGGTTAGATCCGGCCATTGCCGATAATCTTTATGGTATAGTTTTCTGGCCAAATTCAACATAATCGATCATGTAGGAGATTGCCGTGTAATTGCTGAATTTGGGAAAAAACTGAACAAGATAGTTAGATGATTATATGGCTATAGGCAAGTAAATCCATTGATCTTATGGCTGTTAATAGGTTCTAACCTGCCAAATTTTATGTCTGTTAAACATGGTTTAATTCATTGTACATGAGTGATTAAATGTTGCCAATTATGGTTCTTGGAAAGATTAATCCGTCGAATTAGTTGCTGTAAATCTTAATGTCTTCAGTTATGAGTTGTTGGAATCATCAGCTATAGGATGAGAATTGTCAAAGTATATTTCGGCAATTATCAGGAGGAGCAAGGTTAAATTAATCTAATTGGAATGTTATACCTAGAAAAATTCGTCGAATGGAGTTCGTTAAACAGAAGGAAAATTCATCGAACGGAGTTTGTCGAACATAAGGAAAATTCGTCGAACGGAGTTCGTCGAACGGTGCAAATTTGTCGATTGGAGTTTGTCGTACGGAGCCTTAGACTTAAGCAATTTCGTCGGGCAGGTTAGGCATTGAGTGTAGCCTTAGCACTGAAATAAAGTTTTTAGCCTAAGTCCAAAGGTTTCAGTGTGTTGAATGCAATCAACGCCTTGTTGTGTGGGCTGAGAAGCTAAGTTAAAAAGCATTGAGTGAGTGTTATAAACTCAAAGCGGCATTGAGTGAGCTGAATAAACTCAACACCATCCAGTAAAAATTCTGTCTTAATTTAAAATGCATTGAGTGCGTTGAATGCACTCAACGCGGTGTTAAGTGAACCACCGCCATTGAGAAATTTCGTGGTTGTCAAAATAAGCGTTGACATCATTGAGTGGACTCAACGCGGAGTTGAGTGGACTCAATGCGGCGTTCAGTGGACTCAACGCGGCGTTCAGTGGACTCAACGCGGCGTTCAGTGGACACAACACGGCATTCAGTGGACTCAACGAGCCGTTGAGTGGACTCAATGCGGCGTTGAGTGGACACAACGCGGCGTTGAGTGGACTCAACTTGGCATTGAGTGGACTCAATACGGTGTTGAGCGAAGGGCTTTTCGCTGAGTGAAGCTGGTAGGCGTCGAGTGTGTCGACTGCAGTAGACGCGGCGTCGAGTGTACTCGACGCTTTTCCATTAAACTACAGATTATTTTATCGATTCTTTGTATATGAAGCTATTCAAAGTGTTGGGTACATTGGAAAATATGTACCTGATTTGAAGAAGCCTCACCCTACTCAATGATATACATCAAGGTGTATTTGATGTATTTTCAGTTACCTTGTGCAGGTTAAGTAATTGCAGGGAAAGCATGAAAAGTTTCTAATTCCATGTGTCGACACCCAGAAGAAAAGTGTCGACACTTAAGGAGGCTTGTGTCGACACCCAGAGAAGCTGTGTCGACACTTGGAGTAATTGTGTCGACACCAGGAATGTAGAGTCAACATCAGAAGGAAAGTGTCGACACATACAGGCTGTGTCGACACTCAATTAAGAAATGTTTAGAGAATCAGTGTCGACACTTGGAAGCAGTGTCGACACCCAGAGGAACTTTGTCGATATCAGAAAGTGTCGACACTAGGAGGTTGTGTCGACACTCAGCAAAACATCAACAAAGTTCAAGTAGAAGTGTCGACACTAGGAGGCTGTGTCGACACTCAGCAAACTTCAACAGAGTTTAAGTACAAGTGTCTACATAATGAAGAATGTGTCGACACACAGCAAAAGTCTCAACACATGAAGAAAGTGTCGACACTAGGAGGCTGTGTCGACACTCAGCAAATTTCAATGAAGTCTAAGTACAAGTGTCGACACAAAGGAGATGTGTCGACACACAGCAAAAGTATCAACACAGAAGGCATGTGTCTGTACAACCCCGTGTCCGGCGAGCCGGTCCCGCTAGGGAGGCCGAGCAGATCTGGCCCCACGACCCGCATTCAAACGGCAAAAGGGCTATATGGAAGAAGACCTGGCCCGCTCCCGCCCACTCCAAGCGAGCGAGCCGGTGAAGCAAGCGAGCGGGGTGAGCGAAGAATCACTGACCAAGGCGGATGGGTCTGGCGACTCGCGACTGGCGAGCCGATCGGGAGTCGTAGTGTCCGCCGGTCCGCCCCGGCACGCGACCTGGCCGCCGGTCCGCCCCGGCACGCGACCTGGCCGCCGGTCCGCCCCGGCACGCGACCTGGCCGCCGGTCTGCCCCGACAGAAGCAAGGCAGGTCGCGACCCCCGGCTCGCGCTCGCCCAGGGAGCATGGGCGGGCAGCTGAAGCCAGGTCGCGCCCGCCTCCCAAGGAGGAGGATTGGAGGTGAGCTAACTCCCCCGGGGTGCGAATAGCCCCTCAGAATAGTGTAGCCACGCTGTTGGCAGACCAGGTTGGACTGCGCATAGCCCCTCAGGACAGCGGATTTTGGCTGTTGACAGACCCAGCTAAGGTCCTTTTGGTATTTTCAGGTCAGTTATTTTGGTTATTGGCAGTTCAGATTCCGAAAAACTATAAATAAGACCCAAGGGGTATCTCAGAGGACACGCTTTCAGTGCCTCCTGACTCTCGCTTCCGAGTGTTCTCTGAGAGTACCTTAGCTCGGCTTCTGGCTAAGGAGGGGAAGCGCTCAGAGATCTTCTAGGTTTGTAGTGGGACCTCCCTGCCGAGCCCTTGGGTCTGTGTTTTCTTGTCTTCTTTGTTGTTTTTCTTGCAGGAGCAAAGTAGGTGCGAGACCACCCCTTCCCCAAGGGTCGAACTCCACAAGAGGCCGGATTCCAGTTTCAACATCTTGGTGCGGCGAGCGTGGAGAGTGGTCAGTGCAGAAAAGCTTCGGCGAGCTACATGACGGGAGGACAAGGATCTGACAGGCAGAACTCGCCGCCCCCTCCACCTCTCGCAACGGTGGGAATGTTTGAAGACTTCAGAAACGAGGTGCTGGGCCTCGTCAAGATCGCACTCGGCGTGCGGGCCGAGTGCTCGACTCCGGCAGCCCAGATCGCGGCCTCCCCCTCTTTGGGCGAGGACGCCCCTGGCCGGCGAGCTGGAAAGGAAGTTGCCGAGGAAGGCCGAGGATGCGAGCTCCCGGGGACGCGAGCTTTTCCCCGGGTCGGCAAGCCGAGGCAGGTTCGGCGAGCTTGGTCCGCGAGATTCGCAGGCTTGCCCAGTGGGGGGAGGCAGTCATTTCAGCGAGCTAGTCTCCTCAGCACCAGTACCAGAAGGATTCAGGGAGCCCGAGATGTCCTACTACACCGGGAAGGGAGACCCGGTTCAGCACGTCCAATGGTTCGAAGACGTGGTCTCCATCCGTCAGATGTCGGACGGATTCAAGTGCCGTCTCTTCGCCATCACCCTCCGAGAGAAGGCAAGGGAGTGGTTCCACCAGCTCCCGGCCAGCTCCATCTACTGTTTTGAGGACCTTCGCCGAGGGTTCATGTTGAGGTTCACTTCTTTGAAGAAGAGGAAGAAGGAGTCCGAGTCGTTGTTCCACATTAAGCAAGGAGCGAACGAGACTTTGGGGAGTTATGTGGATCGATTCCAGGAGGAAGTTACCCAGGTCCAGGAGATGTCGGGCCATAGTCTGATGATGGCTTTCACCCTGGGCCTGCAGCAGGGGTTCTTCCGAATGGAGCTGAAGAGAGTCCCCCCTCTCTCCTACGAGGAGTTGATGGAGAGGGCGGCAAGAGAGGTCGACGGGGAGGCGTCGAACCCGGAATTCGCGAGGATGCTGGCCAGGTGGGCGACGGAGGAGGAAAAGGAGTCGAAGGGAGGAAGAGAACAGGAAGAGAGAAGAGGGGAGCCTAGGCAGAGGGAGCAGAGGCAGCTCCAGTGGCAGCAGCAGCCGAGGTGGGGGCACCAGGAGCCCGACCGTCGGCTGGGCTGGAGGCCTGAAGGACAGGGGCAAGGGCTATAGAGAGGGTACTTCGGAAGGGGTCACTATCAGGGGAGGCAGGACCAGTTCCACCCACCGGGCTGGAGGCAGGGTCAGAGGCCCCGGCTCCCCGATCAGGAGGAGGCCATGGCCATAGCTTTGGGGGCAAGGAGGGGGATCATGAGGAGGAGGAGAAGGGAGTTCAGGGTAGAGCTGCCCTATTGCGACTTCCATCAGGAAGAGGGGCACGCAACAGCCACGTGCCCGGAATTCTTGGAGATGAGAGGGAATAGGGAGCGGCAGCAGCAGCAGCAGGAGGCGCGGCAAGAAGTGAGAAACGAGGAGGTCCTGCCTCGGGCGGAGGAGGATCGTTGCGAGGACCGGGTTGATGTCGGGAACCGAGGAGGGATCAGAGTGATCCACGGGGGAGTATGGATAGAGGCTTCCCGCAAGGCAAGCCTCCACACCATGTACCGGCGGAGCGTCGCTTCTACGTCCCAAACCCCGCCGCCGGAGGAGAGGATCACCTTCTCCAGAAGTGATATGCCAGACCACGAGGATCCGTTCTGTGATGCGCTGGTCATCAAGGCCGTCATCGAGAATTTCACTATCTCTCGGATCCTCGTGGACAATGGGAGCTCCGTGAACATCGTCTTAAAAAAGGCATTTGACGCGATGCAGGTGCAGGCTAAGAGGGTGTTGTCCTCGGCTGGGCCCTTGTTCGGGTTCTCGGGAGAGAGGAAGGAAGTAGAGGGAGGAGTCGGCCTCCATGTCACCCCGGGGGGCAGTCCCCAAACTACAAGTTCGTCATCGTGGATGCCCCCAGCAGCTACAGCGCAATCTTCGGGAGGCCCCTGATCAGCGCCTTCCGCTGCGTCCCCTCATCTTTCCATCAGTGCTTGATGTTCAACGCTGAGGGGGTGCAGGTCAGGGTGAGGGGGGACCCAAAGGTGGCACGGGAGTGCTATGTCACCGCGGTGAACACCATCTCTTGGCATGAGGGAGCCGAGGAGATGGGGCGGAGGATGGAGAAGGTCGAGCAGGAAGCAGGAGGGGAGGAGCTGGGAGTGAAGGACTGCGGGGAGAAGGCGGCAGGAGGAGATCTGGAGGAGGTGGCCGAAGTAAGGGTCGTGGGAGGAGAGATGGAGGTAGAGGTCCCCGTTTCGGAGGAAGGGGACGCCGAAGGATGGGGGGAGCGGTCCAGACTGGAGGCGGCAGAGGAAGTGGTGGAGCTGGAGGTGCTCACCCGGGGAGGAAGGATGGAGAAGGTTCGCGTCAGCGGAGGGCTGACCTCGGAGGACCAGGGCAGGATGCTAGAGTGCATCCAGAAGAACGTGGACATCTTCTCCTGGAACGCCGCGGAGATGCCGGGGGTTGACGCGGATGTGGCCTGCCACCGCCTCAACTTGGACCCGGGGACACGCCCCGTCCAGCAGAAAAAGAGATCCACGGCAGACAAGCTGGCGAAACCCATCAGGGAGGAGGTGGCGAAGCTTCTCAAGGCTGGCTTCGTGTCTGAGATTCAGTACCCCGGCTGGGTCTCCAATGTCGTGATGGTTAAAAAAGGAGACGGTCGCTGGTGATTGTGTATCGATTTCTCCTTACTTAATAAAGCTTGTCCTAAGGACTATTATCCTTTGCCTCGGATCGACGCACTGGTTGACTCAGCCGTCGGCTTTTCTGTAATGAGTTTTTTAGATGCCTTTTCAGGTTACCACCAGATCAGGATGCACCCCCCGGACATCAAGGATGTCTTATTCATCACAGGGGATGGATGCTACTGCTACAAGATGATGTCATTCGGGCTGAAGAACGCTGGGGCTACCTACCAAAAAATGATGGATAGGGTCTTCAAGGAGCAAAGGGGGAGGAACTTGGAGGTGTACGTGGACGACCTCATGATCAAAAGTCGGGATGTGGACTCCCACCTCTGGGACTTGGAGGAGACCTTCGCCACCCTGCGCAGATACAAGATGCGGCTGAATCCCCTTAAGTGTATCTTTGGGGCCGGCCGGGGGAAGTTCCTGGGGCATCTCCTCACCCCCGCGGGGGTCGAGCCGAATCCAGACAAGGTCAAGGATATCCTGGAGCTGGGGTCCCCGCGTAATGCAAAGGAGGTCTAACGGTTGACGGGGAAGTTAGCAGGTCTGAGTCGCTTCCTTTCTCGGGCAGGGGAGAAGTGCTCCCCCTTCTTCAAAACGCTAAGGTGTGGTCAGAGGTTTGAATGGACCAAGGAATGCGAGGAGGCATTCCAGGCCCTCAAGGCGCAATTGACACAGGCTCCGCTGCTCCAGGGGCCGAAGGAGGGTGAGGATTTGTTCTTGTATCTCGGGGTCGGGGCGGAGGCTCTGAGCTCCGTCTTGGTTCGAGAAGAGGGAAAGAGACAGCTCCCTGTCTATTACGTCAGCCGGGTTCTGAGGAAGGCCGAGCTCCAGTATCCGATCTTGGAGAAGCTTGCATTCGCCCTAATCATCTCGGCTCGGAGGCTGCGACCTTACTTCCAGGCACACTCAATACGAGTGGTGACCGACCATCCTCTCTGCAACATCTTCGAGGGGGTGGAACATTCAGGCCGGCTGGCCAAGTGGTCGGTGGAGCTGAACGAGTTCGATGTCTCCTTCGTTCCGCGGCTCTCGATCAAAGCTCAGGCGATGGCCGACTTCCTGGCCGATTACGTGGTAGAAGTAGCGGAGGAGGGGCTCACCCGCCCGACTCCTTGGAAGGTGAGGGTGGATGGAGCCTCAGGGAGGCATTCTCTTGGAGTGGGAGTGGTCCTGGAAAACCCTCAAGGGACTCAGATTGAGCAGACGGTGGTGGTGCACTTCCCAATTACCAACAACCAGGCCGAGTACGAGGCCGTAATAGCAGGGCTGCGCCTGGCCAAGGAGTTGGGGGTGCTGGATGTGGAGGTCCTAACCGACTCCATGGTGGTGACTTCCCAGATCAACGGGGAGTTCGAAGCAAGGGAGCCCACTCTGAAGTTATACTTGGCCAAAGTGAAGGGGGTCATAGGGACCTTCCAGACCTTCTCCATCCGACACGTGCCAAGGGGAGAGAATGACCAGGCCGACCAGCTAGCAAAGCGTGGCCCCTGGGTGGGGGGCACCATCACCGACCTGTTCCGCCCCTCCATCGAAGAAGGGGAGATCATGGAGATTGATCAGCAGCCTTCGTGGATGGATCCAGTAGTAGTTTTCCTCTCCACGGGAGAGTATCCGGAGGGAGTAGACAGGAAGAAGCTGAGGCACAAGTCCGCTTACTACCTCCTTAAAGACGGGCAGCTATACAGGAAGACCCTCTCCGGGATGCTGGCTCGCTGCATAGCCGAGGGTGAGGCGCAGAGGATCTTAGAAGAAGTCCACTCCGGGGAGTTCAGGAGTCATTCCGGGAGTCGGACCCTGGAGGGGAGGATAGTCAGGCAAGGGTATTTCTGGCCCACCCTGGGCCGAGACGCCGCGGAGTTCGCAAGGAGATGTCATAAGTGCCAGCTGTTTGCCCCCCTCCAGCTACAGCCGGCCCAACAGCTCAAGAGTAACACAGCCCCCTGGCCCTTTGCAATCTGGGGAATAGATTTGGTTGGACCGTTCCCCCAGGCCAGTGGTCAGAGAAGGTTCCTCCTAGTGATGATCGACTACTTCTCGAAGTGGAGATGGGGTAAAGGCGTTGGCCAAGGTGACCTCCCAAGTGATCAGGAACTTTGTCTAGGGGGAGATCATCGTCGCCATGGCTGCCCCAAGCCATCGTCACCGACAACGGACCCCAGTTCGCCAGTGCCGAGTTCACCAGCTTCTGCGAGCAGCTTGAATCGACCTCAGGTTCGCCTCGTCCAACACCCCTGTAACGCCCCAGATTTTCCAGTAATTTATTTAATTTCTTATTTGGCGTATTATGACGTCAGAGCGTTATGTTAGCGCGTATTGGTCAGGTGGCGTTGTTAGAGCGTGCTTTAGCTCTTTAGGTTCCTGCGTGGCTTGGTGATGCCTGTTAGCAAGATTCCTAGCGAGCCGGAGTCTGTTTGGTGACTCGGTGGAGCCTCTTGGGGAATGCTTGTGTTTTGGCTTTGGGAGAATTTGCCCGAGTTTTGTTCGTCGGATTTTGTTAAACTTTGTCGTAGCGCGTTTGCGTTCGTTAGGTTTGACCGCCAAATTTTGGGATTTGCGTCGGGAGTGGAAATTTTATATTAGGAAATTATATCGGCTAATTTTAGACTTGCTCGTCAAGTTTCGTCGCGTTCCGAGCATTTTTGGAGCCTCGGCGCGCGATTGAAGTTTGTAATGTTTTCGCGTACGCCGTTAACTTTAGAAATTATTATCTCGAAAACGGTGCGTCGGAATTCGATTTCGACTTCGCCGTTGGATTCGTAGCGTCGTCATTCGCCTACGGTGGCGAATTTCGTTCGATTCGCGCGCGTTTGGCCCTCCGTAACCATATAAGGTTATAATGTTATAATAATTATATATATTATTATATATATATATATTTATATAAAAATTTATATATATAAAAAATAATATATAATATGATTAGTAGAGAATTGGTGAGAATGATTCTCACCGATTCCCACCGAATCGGTGAGAATCATTCTCACCGATCGCTGTTATATGATTAGAATTAATATATAAAATATAATTATATTATTATTATGATTAGAATTAATATATAAGTATTATGATTAGAATTAATATATAAGTATTATATTATTATATATATAAGTTAAGAAGAAATATAGCCCCTTCTTCTCCCCGAAAAGCAGACCCCCCCCCCCCCCCCCCCCCCCCCCGGTGCGTTTTTTTTGAACGAGTGCGGTTCCGTTCGCGAAACTTCGGCGGCCGCCACCGCCGATCCGGTGGACGGAATTTCGATCCGATCGCGGCGTTGGAAAGCTCTCGGCGAGAGCTTCGAGATCGCGGTAAGTTTTTCCCGTTTCGGTGACCGTTTCGCCTTAGATTTTTTCGGCCCTAACCCCGGTTGTCCGTTTTTTTTCGTAGATCTCGTCTCCGCGTGTCCCCTCTTGGACGGATCTACGTGTTGGAGTATTCTGGGTGACGTTTTCAGGATCGATTTGAGGCAAGTGGATTTCTCCCCTCTTGCGTGCCTCCATGAGTTGCATTTTTTTGTTGTATTATTCTTTCCTCCTCTATCGTAGAATAGGTAATTTGGAATGTTCCTAGTTTTGGGCTTGTAGTCGGCCCAAACTAGAAAGTTATCGGTTTTTTTTTAGTTGTACTCGGCGGGTAGGGGGAAATAACTCGGCGGGTAGGGGAAAATAGTTCGGCGGGTAGAGGGAAATACTCGGCGGGTTTTTGGTCGTAGAACTTGCTAGTTTCTAAGTGGGGTGTTGTCGGCTAGTTTTGGCGCGCGATCGTGGATCCTTAGCATGTGGTAGCTGGGTTTCTGAAGGAGTATGGTACCAGGGGAGTTCGAGCCGTGGCACCACCATTCCCTCCTTTGGACATTTTGGGTTCCTTTAAGAGGTTGGAACTCTATGTGTGTGGACCCTGTGGCGGCCCCTTTAGTACTCTTGAGACACCTGGACTTGTTGTTCGGTTGTGACTGTTCTTAGTCTCCGACACAGGTTTGGGATTTGTGCCAGTGCTAATGATTTACAAGTTTAGGACTGTTAGTTCCTTCTTACTGTTCATTTGATGCATATTGGTTTTCTTCTGTCTCTGCAGGCTTGAGCGGAGTTTGGTACGTTTCTGTACTTGTTGCATTTTCTCTCACTTTACTGATTATTACACCTGCATTTTGTCCTCTTTTGGATTCTTTAGCTGAGTTTTCGACATTTACTCTTGCAGGGTTGGTACCCTTTTTCTTTCTGTTCTTTTATTCATTATTATCTGATGCTTCTTTGCCACTTGTTTCATTATTTCTTGCTGAGGTGTTCTTCTTTTGAATGCCTCAGGTTCAGTCTGTAGCCGGCTGTGCGGCTAGTTTTCAGGAGTTTCTCTGTGGACTGCGCTTTGGCAGTGTTTTCCTCGCTTGTCGAGGTAGTTCTTTAGCCTTGTTGTAGTACAGACATACATGCTCACCAGCGAGTTCGTGTTAGGTTGTTGACGCTCGTTGGTTATTTTCCTTTGTGATATTAAGTATTTGCTTAGCTGCTAGTTACCTGTTTTGGTGGTAGTTTCACTTGCTCTCTGGGAATGTTTTATGCTAGGTTGCTAGTTACTTTAAACCCTATAAAAAGAACTACTATATGTATTGCATGATCAGCATGTTTTATAAAAGCTCAAACTCTATTTACAATGCGTAAAAAGATGGTTTTCTTTATAATATTATAAATTGAAATCTAGGGTCTTGCATAGTGTAAGTTGTCCCTCTTAGGACGCTTATGCGCTCTTTTAGGATGTTTAGCATAAATGAAGTATTTTTCCGCTACGTATAAAATAGTTTTCAAACCGTGGACTATCTGATCCACTGAGCCGAGGGCGAGGAAATACGGCCAATTAATTTAAAAATCAGTTTTCTATTCATTTTAATTTATGATTTAAGGATTAAAGTGTTGCCTGAGCGTCAGCAGTTATCCCTGCTTGACGTGGCATCACAGCTCGTAGTTTTCTCGTGCTCTGATTCATTATATAAATGAGAAAATGCGGGATGTGACAGTTGGTATCAGAGGGAGGTTGCTTGACAAATTGTCGGGCAACCTGTCCCTGTAAGTGTTAGGTGTTTAGAGTCATACCATACACACACCGATATGTCATCAGCACGTCTTGGCTAAAGCACGAACCTACACTCATGAGCATAAGGAAGTATACGGGGCATATTATGTAGTATGGGATGCATAATATGTGTTTGTATATGGATCCACCATAGGAGGCAACATGTGAGGGTTATGTAGTATGGGATGCATAACCTCACCACATGATGCGGCTAGCACGTTTTCCTTTTCGTTGCATGGAAATGTTATGTAGTATGGGATGCATAACATTTTCATGTGTATGCCGCTCATAACATTCATTAGGGCCTTTTTAGAATGCATAGCACAATCATGCATAGCATAACATTGCATAAGCACAACGTGCCAAGCTAAAGATTTGCAGGATGACATGTGTACACACATAATTTTTGAGTCAAAAAGAATATAAATTCATGCATTCCCGATCTAGGCACAAGAGTTAGTGTGATGATAGTGAATCATCGTAGGATAGCATATCATCATTATTGAAAATCCCAGAGCAAGTTAGCAGCATGAGCAGTACTTAAGTATGTATGTTGTTTGTACTATGTGTTTGGTTCTAGTGGTGGGCTAGGTGTCTGATTATGTGTTTTGTTGTTCCGTTAGAATGTCGAGGCGCCCTTCGACAAGGTTGACTCCCAATCGGAGGAGAACTTCAGGTGCGCAGAGCAGCGCAGTGATAGAAGGTCTGAGACAAAGCAATGAAGCCTTGTCAAAGCAAGTAGTGGATTTGCAGTCCTCAAGTCCAGTCCTTGTTAGCAGTCGTGGCAGGGGCAGATTCCGAGAGTTCAGGACCCTATGGTGGGTCAAGCTTCCCTGTTCCCCCCGCTCCTCTGGTGCTCCGGTCGTGGTGCCACCAGAGATGACCTTTATTTCTCAGTTCAGCGACTTAGGCCTCCGACGTATGATGGCAAGGCAGATTTCATGGTCTTGACGATTGGATGATATCAATCGAGGAGTATGTTCTCATACTCCGGATCACTGATGACCAGAAGGTGATGTAGCCGCATATCAGCTCAAGGGGGGTTGGCGAAGGGCTGGTGGCTGAGGGAGAAAGAAGGTCTGAAGGACGGGTGTTCCTGGGAGTCCTTTAAGGAGCTACTTCTGAGCAAGTTTCTGCCATCGTCGAGAGGGACCAGTCTGATGAATGATTTTCTGCACTTAAAGCAGAGGCAGCTCACGGTTAGTGAGTACGAAATCGAGTTTAGTAAGCTAAGCCGATTTGCCCCAGACTTGGTGAGTTTCTGACGAAAATAGAAGCAAGCGATTTCTGGCTGGGCTAAGGAGTGACGTCCAGCAATTAGCAAGTGCCTATGCGACCTCAAGTTATGCTGGTATGGTGGAAGCTGCCTAAAGATAGAGGCAATTGATAATGCCCAGAATCGAGGTCAACAACTGAGAAAGGATAAAAGAAAATCTGATGAGGGTAAGAGTGCTCAGGTCCCCTGACGCTGCTCCGAGGAAGAGAAAACAAGGAGGTATGCAGTTTCTGTGGCCGACCGGGCCATCCATTGGAAAGATGTTATCAAAGGTTAGGAGCTCAAAGAAAGAGCAGATTCATGCGATCCAAGGTGTCCAATGAAAGATTTGCTTTGTTCGGTATGCAAGAAGCCGGGCACGATGATGCCCATTGCTGGAAGAAGACTAGAAGTTGTTTCTTGTGCGGTCAAGT
Source organism: Platanthera guangdongensis (assembly GCA_039583875.1). Lineage (NCBI taxonomy): Eukaryota > Viridiplantae > Streptophyta > Magnoliopsida > Asparagales > Orchidaceae > Platanthera > Platanthera guangdongensis. The sequence continues at coordinate 164,974 of JBBWWR010000264.1, forward strand.
GGGTCATCTCAAGTATCAGTGCCGCAAGCTCAGCTTACTCTGCAGCCAGTTCCTCTTCAGGCCTTGCCGCCGCCGCAGCGTGTGGACAAGGGAAAGGAAAGTTGAAACGTGGTCTCTCTTGGAGGAAGCTCAGACGTCCACGCAAGTGATATCAGGTTAGATTCCCCCTAGTTTTAATGCTTGCTCATAGTTATAGTTTTGAGCGTTCGCTTTCCTTAGTCGCGTGTGCAATTTTATAGGAGACGATTAAGGTAAAGAACCGCTGGGCGCGTGTTCTTTCGATTCCGACGCTACCCACTCATTTGTGGCTAGGGCCTTCGTAGAGCGTTACCGGTTGGATCTCGATCGTGTTGGTGATGCTTCTGTGTCAAGTTTCCTTCAGGCGAATCTGTAGTTTTCGGACCAGGGTATCCAGAGTTGTCCAATTTTGTTAGGCGATTTCCTCGCATTTGCTGATTTGAAGCTGTAGATCTGGAAGACTTCGATGTGATCCTAGGCATGGACTGGTTGTCCAGATATGATGCTGTGATCCAATGCAAGGGTAAACGCTTGGACTTCAGGATGGACAACGGTCACCCGGAGTGTTTACGGTTATCCGCGCCAGGATTCTCCGACTATATCGGCGTATGTGCTCGGAAGCTTGTAGATTCCGGATGTTTTGCTTTGTTTGGTTTCGGTTTTAGAAACCAAGGTTAGTTTGCCGTGTTTGGAGGAGATCCCGTTGTTCGTGATTATCCTGATGTCTTTCAGCTAATCTTCCTGGTCTCCCGCCTGATCGAGACGTGTATTTTGTTATAGATTTGGAGCCGGGTACGCGTCCTATTGCCAAGGGCGCCTTACCGAATGGCCCCACGCGAACCTGGAGGAGTTGCGTATCCAGTTAGACGAGTGCTTGAGAACGGATTTATAAGGCCGAGTTCTTCGCCTTGGGTGCTCCCCGTTTTGTTCGTCAAGAAAAAGGATGGATCGATGAGGTTGTGCATCGATTATAGAGAACTAAATAAGGTAACGATCAAGAATAGGTATCCGTTGCGAGGATAGACGATTTGTTGATCAACTGCGAGGCAGCGCCGTTTTCTCTAAGATTGACCTTCTTCGGGCTACCACCATTTAGGATCCGTGAATCAGATATACCGCGGACTGCCTTCCGTTCCCGACATGGACATTTTGAATTTTTTGGTGATGTCGTTTGGTTTGACCACGCACCTTCTGCTTTCATGGACATGATGAACAGGGTCTTCAAGGACTTTCTGGACAAGTTTGGGTCGTATTTATAGACGATGTGTTGGTGTATTCACGCAATGTTGAGGAGCATGACCAACATTTGCGTCTAGTTTTATCTGCCTTGAGGGACCATAAGTTGTTCGCCAAGCTAAGTAAATGCGAGTTCTGGTTGCCTCAGGTTTCTTTCCTGGGTCATGTGGTTAACAAGAACGGAATCTCTGTCGACCCAGAAAGATAGCCGCAGTTATGGAATGGACGAGGCCTGCACACCCAAAGAAATTAGAAGCTTCCTAGGGTTGGCTGGCTATTATAGGAGATTTGTAAAAGGTTTCTCTACATTATCTGCGCCATTGACTAAGCGACGCAGAAGAATGCAGCATTGTGTGGAGCGATAAGTGTGAAGAAGCGTTCCAAGAGCTAAAGAATAGACTGTGCACTGCTCCGATATTGACATTGCCTCGAAGGAAGGATTAGACTATGCCGTTACGTGGACGCTTCCCACGTGGGTCTTGGTTGTGTGCTGATGCAAGAAGGAAAAGTGATTGCGTATGGGTCAAGACAGCTTAAGATTCATGAAAGGAACTACCCTACGCATGACTTAGAATTCGCAGCAGTTATTTATGCATTGAAATTATGGAGACACTTGTTGTATGGCGCGCAGTGCAAGATTTATACAGATCATAAGAGTTTGAAGTACGCTTTCACTCAAAAGAGTTGAACTTGCGCCAGCGCAGATGGTTAGAGTATGTGGCTGATTATGAAGTGGAGATCCTATACCATCCGGTAAGGCTAACGTGGTAGCCGACGCCTTAAGCAGGAAGACAGGGAAAATTTTCAATCTCTCCACTGAGTTGTTGGGAGAGAGTTTC
>JBBWWR010000265.1:0-103844 GCA_039583875.1 Platanthera guangdongensis
TATTAAAGACTTTGTCGACCTGAGTTCGGGGGCAATGGTATTGATTTCCTTGAGCACAGTTCGACGAATTATTTGAACTAAGATTTTCTGGAAGATCTTTATATTGAATTCGATTTATTCTTGGCAATCTTCAGTAGTTTTATTTATCACCTCTAATTTTCATTTAGTTTATATGATTCTAAAAGACTTATCTTTTCAAAAAGCATTTATAAATTCTTGTTTAAGTATTTAAATTTCTGAAGATACAATATTCTAATTTCTCTCGAGAAGTTTTATTTCTTCTCAGATTGAATTAAATCTTTACATAATAACTTAAATTCTTTAATGAAAGATCAGGGGTGAGATTACCTGATTCTTTTCTGATCCATACCTGAATTGTTCTCGAAGAGTCTATTTCTGCATCAGTGGTTGTGCAACAAGCTTTATTGTCATTAGACAAAGTCCTTGCTCTTGCTTCTTCTTCATCTTTAGTGTGCAGATGAAGTATTGACCCACTCAGTTGGCAAGCTTAGGTTTCTTTCTTTAGCTGGATCCTCAGCCACGCTGTAAGAAAGTCCCACATCTCTCTGCACATGAACATTCAGCAAGTTTCTAAAGATGTCATCAGACATTGATTATGCCAGGATGTTATTGCTTGGCAATCAGCAATCTTCAGCTTTTTCTGGGCATTATCCATTGAGAATGAGGAACAATTTGATGTTGATGTTGTCTGAGATTGAGTTGGACCTGACAAAATAGATTTAAGATGTGTTCATCAATGGTCTCATATAAACATGATCCTTTATTTACATAGTTGCAAACTTATTAAGATTGCATTATAGGTAGTCTGGTGCTTGAAAAGTTCTTCAATTTGTGCCATGATAAACTTTAAAGATATTTACGATCTATCAGATCGTTTTTGGTTAGGTGTTAGCCTGTACAAAACCAAAGTAACCCTGCCCTGATACAATTGAATTGAGCTGTTAGATCATGGAATACTCTAGAGGGGGGGGGGTGTGAATAAGATAAAGCTTATAATTTTTTTGGGCTATTGCAGACAAGTCCTAGTGCTTTATAAGAATAGATAAAAGATAAAAACACAACAACCAACTAACTAACAATCACAGCCACAATAAGGAAATAAGAAGGTTAAACCAGAGACACAAGAAATTTAGTGGGTTCCCCAAATGGGTACATACTCTTCTACCATCCTGGTAGGATCACTCAGATTTTTGATCAGGTGCTGACACCATGAGTTTTGATCAGGTGCTCAAAAACTAAATCCTCAAGTCTTTTAATCAGGTGACTTGCAACCAAGGTGGTTAACCTTTGAGGCGAGTGTATAACCCTGTTTTACAGTAGGGGGGAGAGTTGATGATGTCTTCTCTATCAACATCAGAGAGAGACTTGTGGATATGATGTTAGCAAATGGCTCCCCTGTGATGTAGAATGTGTCAGGAAATCTGGAACTTTCTTCAGGGTGATAGGACTTCAGATTGATGATGTCTCCGCAAGTGCTTCTTAGACTGATATATATTGAGTGTCGCTTTTTGAAGCCTGGAGCAGATGAAGAACTATGTGATATGTGAATTTGATGTTGAGTTCCTCCTTGTTCTGTAAACTGAAAAGACTTTTTCTATGTTCTTGTTCAACTGTCTTGATATTATGTGCTGTAGTACCTCTGTATCTACTTTTCTTTCTATTCCTCTGTGTCACTGTTTAAATCTATTTCTGTAAAAATCTTTGTATATCTGATTCACAAACCTTAGATATTTTTTTTTTTTTTTGTCTTTTAGTTTTTTATTTTTTTTTTTTTTCTATTTTTTTTTTTTTTTTTTTTTTTTTTTTTTTTTTTTTTTTTTTTCTTTTTTTTTTTTTCTTTTTTTTTTTTTTTTTTTTTTTTTAGTCTGCAATGGCTAAATCATTCCCGAGAATGGTAATTGCTTTGGAATGATTTAGTATTAAATCCTGATTTATTCCATATTTAATGCAGCCTCCAAAGGCTATATTCATAAGAATATATGACATTAAATCTACTAGCTGTAATATCCTTTAATTAAGCTTTAATTAATTCTGCCAGCTGTAAATATTTCCGTCTGAATATTGACTGTAATTAATTCTGCCAACTGTACAGAATTCATCGAGCTCAGTTTTTACTTCGTCGAGCTGAGTCAGCAGTTCTGCTTAAGCTTCTAGTGTCGACACAGCTTCTGTGGAATGTGTCGACACAAGTCCTGTGTGTCGACACAATTACTGCTGGTGTCGACACAGTTGATGTTGACACAATTGCCGTTGGTGTCGTCAGAGTTGCTTCTGATGTCGACACAGTTGGCGTCGACAGATGATCTATGTGTCGACACAACTTCTTCTGGTGTCGACACAGCCTGGTTATCTGGTGTCGACACAGCCTTGCTATCTGGTGTCGACACAATCTTGCTCAAGTGTCGACACAACATTTCCCAAGTGTCGACACAATCTGTATGTTGTCGACACAGCCTTTTCCAAGTGTCGACATAATTGCTGTCTTGTGTCGACACCGACTTTCTTCTGGTGTCGACACAATCTGGCTGAGTCTTGGCAAACTGTTGAAGGTTGATCCAGGTGATGTTTGACTGACTTGACCTAGACTCTAGGACACAACTATGACCCTGGCTATAAATGTTGGGTCAGACTAAACAAACCTAATAGTGATCCTTGCCAAAATCACAACTAGGGTTCCAACATTATGCCATTTAAAATTATTCTATTTCGAAATATAAAACTGGCTGGATAATTCAAAGAATTAGTCGAACTGGACATAGAAATCGTCGATCAGAGCCTGGAGTTCGTCGAGCTGAATATGTCATTCGTCGAATTGAGTTTGACTATCGTCGAGCTGAGATGCAGAGTTGAGGTCAGAGTTCATCGACCGGAACTCAGCTTTCGTCGAGCTTAACTCAGGGGTAGAACTCTAATTCATCGAGCTGAGCACGACGTTCGTCGAATGCAGCTCTGCTTTCATCGAACTGAAGTTTGCATTCATCGAACTGTATTCCTGCTGGAATTCTTCTGAGGCAATAACCCTGGAAATAACATATGACCCTAGACTATACATATTGGGTCAAACTAATCCACCTAAACATATGATAGTGATCCTAGCCTAAATCAGTAAAAGGGTTCCAATAGAAGAGCTACTTTCAGTGCTTTCCTCAGTGATGATTACAGCTTTATTTTTCTTCTTCCCAATTATTTGTTGATATGGCAGCAACACTCTATCTCATCTATCAAACATTTTGGAGTCCATCCTTCTCATATGATGGATCTTTGTTCCTAGCCTTATATTGAGGATCCCTGGAACTGTAACATACAAGTACAGAGACAAGATTCTTTCCAAGTTTGGCTCTGGGACACATTCCAATATTTTGTCAAATAGTACCTTCCCCTAGTAAGTTATCTTGGATAGATTTATCCTTGTCATTAGCTCAAATATTTTTTTAGAGATCATGTCATGGACCCTGTCTTGCAGATCAGAACTTTGCTAATGACATCTGCTAGGAACTTTCCTTTTAAGTTCATCTCCTTTTTCAGAATAGACCCAGTGGTATGCTTTGAAATCCCACACCACTTGAGGGTGGATTTCACATCATTCTAATATAGATCTTCTTCATCAGATGGATTGAACTTGGACAGATTCAAGGCTTGCCCGATCTTCTAGGAGAGATCTTGATCTTGTTTCTGCTAATAGATGACTTGACTTTGTTGGAGGATGGATCGACTGTGGCATTCGAGTAGAGTTCGAGAATTTCTCTCTTCCATATCGAGCTTGGCTCCGACAGGATGAATTCTAGGTCAGTGACCTGCAGTGAGTGAAGAATGAGTTGCACTTCCTCTGGAGCATCCTTGAATCAATTTTTCACTAACTCAGAACCCTCTAACAGGAAATCCATTCCTTTTGGCGTCATGGATCCTTTGAATATTTGGAGTTTTGTTCGAGATATTGTCACAGGGAGGAAGAAAGTCAAGGAGGGCTAGGAATAGTGTTTTTATTTTAAGCACACACACTTCTATTTATACTTACCCCTATTTGAGAATGTGGAGAGGCGCGTACCTATCATGTTTGACACGAGTTGATCAACGGCTAAGATTAATCTCGGAAGATAGTCGTAATCAGAATTGTCTGGGCAAGATCATTGAGTGGTCTCGACGCACTCGACTCCTGGCATTGTATCTGCGCACTCGATGCCTAGACACTTGGTCTTAACGCACTCGATATCCGATGTTGTCTCAGCGCACTTGTCTCCTGGACACTTAGACTCAGCACACTCGACGCTTGTATACTTAGTCCATATCTTCCTTGATATCCTATAAGGATTAATACTGCCTACAACACATATGCATGAAGAGTCAATCAAGCTATACTAAGTTCAATAATCTCAACTCAAATTTGAAGGTGTTGAACTTGGCTTCATCCACTGGCTTAGTCAAAATATCAGCCACTTATTTGTCTACGGGGACAAACTCAAGACCAATGTCCTCCCTTTCAACATGCTCTATAATAAGATGATATCTAGTCTCTATGCGCTTAGTCTTGCTATGAGACAAAGGATTCATTGCAACAGAGATTGCACTAGAAGAATCATAAAACATTGGAGTTCTACTTAACTTGAGATTGTAGTCTTGGAGTTGATGCTGGATCTAAAGTAGTTGTGCACAATAACTTCTAGCTGAGATATACTCTGATTTAGCTGTTGAGATGACAACACTAGTTTGTTTCTTGCTGCTCCAAGATATAAGTCATCTTCCTAGAAATTAATATGTTCTTGATGTGCTTTTCCTATCTTCTCTACAACCTGAAAAATATGCATCTGAATACCCAATTAGTTCAAAATCATTATTCTTAGGGTACCATAAACCAAGATCAGGTGTGCCCTAGAGATATCTCAAAATTCTCTTTGCTGCAGAATAATGAGACTATTTAGGGCTATCCTGGTATCTAGAACAAACATATGTAACATACATGATGTCTAGCCTACTAGCATTCAAGTAGATGAGAGAGACAATTATGTCTCTATACAAGGTTTCATCAACAAGTTTCCCAGTCTCATCCTTGTCAATTGACACACTTGACCCCATAGGAGTTTTCATTATGGAGGCACTCTCCATTCAAAACTTCTTGATTATCTCCTTGGTGAACTTAAACTGAGAGATGAATAGACCATCCTCTGACTGTCTAACTTGGAGTACCAAGAAGTACTTGAGAATTTTAACAAACTTCTTGCAGAGGCCATCATCAGTAGACACAAAAATTATGTCATCTACATAAATTTGGACTAGAATGATCTTACCCTTGACTTTCCTACGGAATAATGTCTTGTCTATCTTTCCCGTTGAGAATTTATTCTCAATGAAAAAGCTAGACATGGTTTCATACCATACCCTAGGGGCTTGTTTCAACCAATACAAAGCTTTTCTTAGCTAAACACATAATCAGGAAAGTTAGAATTAAAAAACCTGAGGGTTCCTCAACATAGATCTCCTTTTTAGGTGACTATTTAGAAAAGCTGACTTAACATCGATTTGGTAGACCATAAAACCTTTATATATAGCATATGCAAGGAATAGTCCTATTGCTTCCAATTTAGCAATTAGTGCAAAGATTTGATCAAAGTCAATACCTTCCTCTTGTCTGTATCTCTTGGCAACCAGTCTAGCCTTATTTTGATGAGAACACCATTCCTATCAAGTTTATTCCTATAAATCAACTTGGTTCCAATGATGTTATGTCCATGTGGTCTGGGAACCAGCTTTCATGCCTTGCATCTCTTGAACTGGTTCAGTTCTTATTGCATACCTACAATCCAAATTGGTCTATGTTGGCATCTTCAAACCTCTTTGGTTCAACCTGAGACAGGAAGTTTGAATACATGGAAATGTTGAGGCTTCTGCTCCTTTTTGTAACACCTTTGCTTACATTACCTATAATTTGATCTCTGGGATGATCCCTCAAATGCCTGACAGCTGCTGGCAATCTATCTTCAGCATCATGAACTTCAATGGCTTGATCTTGCTGGTCTTCACCCATGTCCTGGGTATTTGGATCTTCTTCAAGACTGAGCAAACCATCATCTTCCTCTTAGGCAATAGAAGGAGTATCCTTGATGGTCAAATTATGCATCTTCACCTCTACACCCGCAGGTCAAGAAGAGCTTGGTAGCTCACTATTAATCATAGATGATTCATCAGACACTATATTGACAGACTCTTCTACAACTTGGTTCTTCATGTTATAGACTATATAGGCTTTGTTGTGGTTGTTGTACCCAACAAAAATTCCCTCATAGGATTTGACAACAAACTTAGTCAATTAGGACTTCCCATTATTCAACACAAAGCACTTGCTTCCAAAGATTCTAAGATAGGTAAGACTTGATTTTTGCCTTTCATAATCTCATAGGGAGTCTTCTTGTGATACTTATTGATAGAAGCTCTATTCAAGACATGATAAACGATGTTCACTGCCTCAGCCCAGAAGTACTCTGGGAGAGAATTATCACTGAGTAGTTTCCTACCATCTTCTATGAGAGTCCTATTTTTCCTCTCAACTCTCATTTTGCTGGGGTGTCTTGGAGAAGAAAACTCCTAATGAATCATTTGTTCTTCGCAGAACTTTGTGATGCCTTTAGATTGAAATTCAGTGCCATAGTCACTGAATGACTTTGTTTTCAAGGCCAGCTAACACCTAGAGGGAGGTGAATAGGTTTTAGGTCTCCTTTTAATTATCTAGACCTATACCCTACTTACTGTGCTTGGTGATTTGTTAGATTAGGCTTTCAAGAACATCAACCAGATGACATAAATATTTTATAGTGGTTCCCCGGAGTTTGGGTACGTCCACTGTTCCTCTGCTCCCTTTTAACAGTGTGTTAGACAAGGCTTTCCCCCCAAAACTTGGCTCCAAGGAGCTTACAACACAATCCCGCAGGACCACTCAGTCCTCTTCAAGACTTACAACTCAAGCAATATGCCCTATCACTCAGATCCCAACTGGATCCTACCTCAACCTTTATAACACATGCCTACCACTCAGATTCTCACAGGAATCCTACCTCAGCATTTATAGATCAGACCTACAACTTAGATTCAAAAGGATCCTAGAGAAATTAATAGTGATTTGGAATATTCAGACAACAGAGAAAAAGCTTTGTGTCTGTCTTCCTGGGCTGAGCAGATTTAGGCCCTATCTTCTTCACAATAAGTTGACAGATATCTTCAGTTGATTCATGACTTGTTGTGGAAGTAGCTTGCAGAAATCTCTGCCCCTTCTCTTTCAGGAATCAGTCCTGACCTTGCTGTCGTAGATGAATATTGCAGCAACTATCACTTTTTGCTTTCGCACTGACTGAACCGAACAGGACCTTATGGCTCGGCAACAATGGCGAGGAAGAAGATGATTTTAAGCCGCAATTGCGAAATCAGAAAACCCTAATTGCTTATTGTCAACTCAGCCAATCTTTCCCTTTTATTGCTCGTCAATCAACTGCTCTTTGAGATGTGGGGCCTAGCCTTAATTATCTATTTGCCACCTTCCATTTGTAGAGTATGACAAAAGCTAGCCATCGGCGCCATCAATGGCTTACTCCATCTTTTCCGCAACGAATTTGAACTGCATAGACTTTATTGACTTTTGCTAACTCATGCTGACGTCAGCCATCTGTGGACTTAGCCAAAATCTAGAAACATTAACATAGGCGTTGAGTGAGTAAGCATCACTCAACGCCAAAATACTTAGACAGATTTTCTGTCATTGGGCGTTTAGTGTGCAACCTTCACTCAACGCTAAAACACTTAGAAAATATTTCAGTCATTAAGCGTTGAGTGAGAAATCTTCACTCAATGTAAAAACACTTAGAAAGTTTTTCAGTCTCTAGGAGTTGAGAGCGTTGAGTGTGTCTTCATCACTCAATGCTTTCCGCCTTAGCCAACTTTCTATTACTAGGCGTTGAGAGCGTTGAGAGCGTTGAGAGCGTCTTCATCACTCAATGCTTTTTACCTTAGCCAAACTTTCTGTTACTATGCGTTGAGTGAGCCTTCATCACTTAACGCCATATTACTTAGACAGATTTTGTCACTTGACATTGAGTGAGTAAGCTTCACTCAATGCATTTGGACTTAGCCAAATTTCTGTGAAATCACAGACTGACTGACTAAGGTTCCGTCAACGCTCTTTATCATATGGTGTTGAGTGAGTGAGCTTCACTCAACGCCTGTGGATTTAGTCAAATATTTACACAAAATTTTTGTGGCTTTGACTGACTGAGCAATACTCAATGATTTTGATGTTATGGCATTAAGGTAGTGGACTTCACTCAACGCTTGTGGATTTAGTCAAAATAACTACACAGATTTCTTGTTGCTTTGACTAACTTAGCAATACTCAACGAATTTGATGATATGGCGTTGAGTGAGTGGACTTCACTCAACGCCAGTGGACTTAGCCACATTCTTGTTGATTCTTCTTAGGCTTTGCCTATCTCGCAACGTTTTGTTGTATGGCGTTGAGTAGACTACACTCAACACCTATGGCCTTATCATATTTTCAGCTTGCCAATCATTAGGCTTAGTCTAACCTGGCTATACTAAACGATTTTACTTACCTAGCGTTGAGTAAATAGACTTCACTCAATGTATGTGGACGTAGGTGATTTCCAGCCTATCCAGCATCTTCCCTTGCATCTGGCGTTGAGTGAGCTTGCTTTAATCAATGCCTGTGAACTTAGAGTAATTTATCTGTCTAACTTTCTTTCTTAAGGCATCTGATGTTGAGTAAGCTTGATTCACTCAACCCCTGTGGACTTAGGTAAATTCTTGCCTATTCACCAGCCTACTTAGTGTCCACCTGCATGCATAAACTCAAACACACATCAAATATAACTGGTGTGTATGTCATTGACTTGTTTGACTTCTTGCAACTCTGGGCCATGTGGATCAATGGACCCAACAATCTCCCCCTATTTGTAAGAAGTCAAAACCCTTATTCAAATTGTTCACATTTCTTAGTCAATGACACACACAACATATGAAACAATAAAATGTATGATTATAATAGAGCAGATCTTGGCAGGTTACAACATTTCCTGCCTATTTGGTAAGCATCACCTGCTCCCCCTATTTTGATGCAAGTTGTGTGATACCATTTGAATGCTGCATGGGAGCATTTCTTTCTCCCCCTGAGTATGATACCACTTAATCAGAGCAGCATTTCTTTCTCCCCTGGATTTGATAACACTTGATCAAACTCTGATGCCACACTTGATGACGCTACACTTGATCAATCTTTGAAGCCATTTGATATGCCACTTAATTTTTTTTTCTTTCTCTTAATTTCTTTTTTTTCTCCCCCTTTTTGACTTCTGAATAATAGTCAAGGAAGAGTTGGCTTGTTTTCATGTGCTTCTCCCCATATCTGATTGCAGTTGATACCCTTGGTACAGCTATTAGCTACCTCTTTATATAAGGTTGATTCTGCTCATACAACTGCTGGACTTGATCCCCCTCAATAGGAGACACTTTTTCCATCAATTTACTGATGGTCACTTTGATCTTCTTACCACTTAAGGTCTTCATCTCCTACAAGAAGAACACATCCTGCACCAAAATTAAATCTATAGGGAGTGACTGAAGCTAGACTAGGTTCAACATACCCAACTCAAACTTGAAGGTGTTGAACTTTACTTCATCTAGTGGCTTAGTAAAGATATCAACCACTTGTTTGTCTGTGGGGACAAACTCAAGACTGATATCTTCCTTTACCATATATTCGCTAATAAAATGATATCTAATTTCTATATGCTTAGTGCAGCTGTGTGAGACAGGATTCCTAGCAATAGAAATAGCACTAGTAGAATCACAATAAAGAGGGGTTCTACTTCCCTTGAGGTCATAATCCTGGAGCTAATGCTGAATCCACAACACTGAGCACAATAGCTACTTGTTGAAATGTACTTTGACTCTGTAGTTGATATAACAATAGTTGTTTGCTTCTTGCTGCTCTGTGACGCTAGTCTTCCTCCTAAGAACCGACAGGTGCCTGTAGTGTTTTTCCTGTCCTCTTTGCATCCTGTAAAATCTACATCTGAATAACCTATTAGTTTAAAATCCCTATTTCTAGGGTACCATAGGCCAAGATCTAGTGTGCCCTTAAGATATCTCAAGATCCTCTTTACAGTAGAGTAGTGAGATTTTTTAGGGCAGGCCTGATACCTAGAACAGACACATGTAGCATACATGATGTCAGACATACTAGCTGTGAGGTATAGAAGGGAGCCAATTATCCCTCTATATAAAGTTTCATCAATAGTTTTCCCTGCTTCATCTTTGTTTAAAGGCATACTTGACCCCGTAGGAGTTTTCATGGGAGAGGAATTCTCCATTCCATATTTCTTAATCAACTCCCTGGTAAACTTGGATTAGGATATGGACAAGCCATCACCAGTCTGTCTAACTTGGAGACCCAAGAAGAACTTAAGCTCACCCATAATACTCATCTCAAACTTCTCTTGCATAAGTTTAGCAAACTTTCTGCAAAGGTTGTCATCAGTAGATCCAAAGATAATGTCATCAACATATATCTGAACTAGGATGATCTTGCCCTTAGATTCCCTTAGGAATAAGGTCTTGTCTATTTTCCCCCTTGAGAATTTGTTCTCAATGAGGAAACTAGACAAGTTGAAAGAAATGGTAAACCTCTATTACCAATTGAAAGTGACTTAGGTAACTGATAATCCTTTGATACCAATTGAAAGTCAAGGGGATAGTTCTAAATAGCTCTAGAGGGGGTTGAATAGAGCTTAAATTTTTTTTACAGATTTATAATTATTTAGCTATAAAATAGGTGATAACAAATATTATGTAAAGAGATTATATCTAAACTATCACAGCACAGTACAAAAAGAAAAAGGGCAACCAGACAACACAAGAAATTTTATAGTGGTTCCCCAAACTGGGCACATCCACTCTTCTACCACCCTGGTAGGAATCCACTAGCAGGTTTTGATCAGTGATTGCCACCACAGGGTTTTGCTCAGGTGCCCTATCACCACAAGATCTATTTGTAAGAGATCTCACAACCCTTTAGGCTTCCCAAAAACCAACAATAAACTTTTGAAGGTATTTAATAAACTCTTTGTACAGTGAAAGAAAAGTTGATGATATCTTCTCTTTTTCTCTAAACAACAGAGATGATAAAAGTGGATCTTTGTTGTCAAAGCTCCCCCTGAGATGTATAGTAGTTCAGGAAAGAAGGAAGCTTTGCTTCAGGGTGTAGGCCTTCAATGATGATCTCTAGAAGCTTTCAGACTGATTGTATTTTGATTGTCTCTTGAAAGATCTGAAGAGTTACAGATGATGAAAACGCAGAGAGTATGCAAACAGAATTCTTTCTTCTTCTCTGTCTGTCTGTGTCTGTGTCTGTATATCTGCCTTGGTAAATTCTCTTCTCCTTGATTTTTATATATCCTGCAGAAATTTTGTCTCTGAATTTGAATTGTACTTCTTGATTGATTGCTGAAATCTTGGAACTTGGAGATGCAGCTGGAAGGTCAATACATTGATTCTTAACTGTCCCAGTAAATAAGTCAAGTAATTAACTCTGTGAAATCCATAATCAATGCTGCATAGCAACGACTATATTCTTGAGAATATAAACATTAATTATCAGAGAATTACTGCCTTAGAATAATAACAATTCAAACAAAAGTGTCAGAGAAATCATCAAATTGAAACTTGACAGAAATCGTTGACCTCAGAACATATTTTGTCGACCTGAACTCGGAGTTTGTCGAGCTGAGAAATTATCTTCATCGACCTAAGTTCAGAGAAAATAAACTAGAAAGAATCTATCAAAGCTGAGCTCCAGATTTCATCGAGCTGAGGTAGAATATCGTCGAATAGAGAAACTGAGAGAGAATGAAGTTTGTCGACCTGAGCTCGAATATCATCGAGCTCAACTCAGAGAAGGAATTCTGAGTTCGTCGATCTACGATCGATGATCGTCGAGCTGAGTTCGAAGAACTTTGAACTTATTTCTGAATTCTCTTAAAAACAACAATTCTTTTTAAGTCTTGATCTCTGAAGTCTTCTCAAGGCTGGATCATAAGATGTCTAACCTAGTTAGACTGTCCTTAACCTTAGAACTAACAAATTGACCCTAGGCTATATATGATGGATCAAAACCTAATAGTGAACCTTAGCCCAAATCCAAATTAGGGATCCAACAATCTCCCCCTATTTGGGTGAGGTCACTAAACATAAAATAAAAACACAAAGGAATATAAATATCTGACAGAATTTTAAACTAATCAACAGATGTGATATTGCTAAGTGCAATACATATATATGTCTCAGAGAAATAAGTATTCAAGGATTGTTAGAGGGAGGTGCATATGAAGGTTTAAAAAACATAATTTTCCTGCGAGGATCTGCAGCTTCCTTTTGAGTCATTTTCATATCTTGAGCTCCAAGACCTATAATAGTTGAGGCTTTGGGAACAACTGCTTCAGGATGTACCTGCATATACTCATTTGGATCAAATAACTGTCTGTCTACCTGAATTTTGTCAAGTTCTTTTTGCCTGAAGGTAGACATTGTAGTGAATTGAGATGGATCTGATACTTCTTTTCTTGCTTTATTCATCTGAGACAGTCCAATCAATTCATGAAATCTAGCCATTCTGAAGTTAGGATCTAACTCAGGTTCATAAGTTGGAGAGGGAGGTCTCTATAGATTAGCTTTAGAAGCATCCTGTGCAGACTTTTGAGAGTTTCTGAAAGTAATAGATTCCTGTTGAAAATTTGTTGATGGCATAGACTGTTTAGATTGGTTTTGATAGTAGAACTGTGGAGGGCTGCAATGACTGTATTTTCCAAAAGGTCTAGAAGATTTGTGAGAGGATGGTCTTTGATATTGAGAGGTGGTTGAAGCAGGCTTCTGAGTCTTTTTAACACTTCCAGAAGATTGAGAAACATTTCCAGTAGCACCTGCAGTAGGAGGAGGAGGAGGGGGTCCTATCCAGTTCCTTTGAGGAGGAGGAGAGTATCTGCTGCTCTTCTTCCTAGCTTTTTGTTCATTTTTAGATAGCCACATCCATCTAGGCATACCTGTATAAGGTGTAATATTATTTAGGATATAATATGGTGTGTCAGCAGATGGGTTAGGCTTAGGAACAACCTTAGCAGGAGCTTTTCTCTTCTTGGATTTTATCTTATTTGGACCAGAGTCATCAGAATCATTATCATCATCATCATCATCATCATCATCAGATGAACTAGGAGGATTGGCATATAGATCATCAATCTCTTTCAGAATTTCTTTAGAGATCTGCTTCTCAGCCTGAGGCTGTACTGGAATTATTGGCTCCGCAACACTTTCAAAAATAGTCTGATCTCCTTGCTCTTCTTCCATGTCAGCAAACAAGATGTCATCCAGGTCTGGCATAGGAGACTCAGCCCACATGCGAGGAGGAGGGCTGCAAACCTCTTCAGCAACTGATAATTCTGAAATAATAGGAACTACAAAACTTGGAGCTGCAAAACTTGCCTTTAGTTGGTCTACAACTTCAGGACTTATGAAAGCTGTATAACAAACAATAGCCTTGGAATGCTATTATTCAGAACTTGGTAAAGAATTTATATGCACGTAATCAAAATAATCTAATAAATGAAATAAATCAACTGTGGGATTGATAATACAATCACCAACAATTATAATGGAGTTTGGTTGGGTTGATGGCCTGTGGTGCGGTGGAAACGCACCGACATTTTGAGAATAAGCAGCGTTTGGTTCGAATTTTCTCAAAACCTCCGTTTATTTAGGTCCGCTATTTTCTTGATGCTGCAGACCACAACTTTTTTCCGCGGTCAACCGCAAAAGCCGCTGCTCTCGTCCTCCTCTTTAAGCCCCAATCGCTGCTGCTCCAATCCGCCTCTTCAATCCCCGATTGCTGCTGCTCTCGTCCGCCTCTTCAAGCCCCGATCGCTGCTCCCATCCACCTCATCAAACCCCGATCGGAGGTCTACCAGAATGCGCAACGTCTACTGCTTCGTACTCGGGATGGATTGGAAAATCTGGATTTGCTCGAATCATCTTCGTATTCCTTGTCGCTTCCAACTTCAACGGTGTCTGCTGGCACTGGAATGGACTCTGGCGATTTATCCATTTTGATCAGTAGGAATATCACACAGATCCATTCGCTCTGTGCTGAGATGGATCGTCTTTGGCGATCTATCGGCTCTAAGAGCCAACGCGACCTTTGGAAAAGGTAATTCGGCTTTACGATCTCACTTTGAAGCTATATTCTTCTTTTAGTTCTTGTTTATTTCAGCCTGTTTGGATTTTGTATTATAGTTCTCGGATTCTGGTCGCTCTTTCATGTGGATTGTGTATTTTTGACTTGGCTTTGGGGCGATGTAAGGTAAAAATTTTCCTTGCACAGGGCATTGTTCGAATTGGCTATTCTGGCAATACAGAAACAAAAGATGAGTCTTAGCTTGAAGATGTGTTAATTTATTCTAAAAACTTAAAATTTTTTTGGAGCAATGTGGTCAGTAGCTGATTGTGTATGCTCATGTCCATCTCTAACACCTCTAATAACTCTTCTGTAGGAGAGATACAAAGACACAAGCATAAAACATAAGACTAAACTACTTCCCCTTACATATTGAGAGTACATCTCTAATTATTAGATTTACCAAAATGACACTAGATAATAAATTACATAAAATATAATCAAATAATAAAAAATATAATAATTAAGGAGATGATCACGCTACATAATATCATAGCAGAGCAATTGTATGAAGCTAGAATATAGGAGAAAAAGACAGGTGTTGGTACTATAAAATATCTGTATCAAACAATTTTTTTGGGTGCTGATGTTATTTTATTAAAAAATATATGTTAATTCCAAAAATTAAATTGTTCGTAATTATAAAATAGGGAAAATAATTTCACTCAAAACTCCATTTTGTTTCCAAACAACTTTTTGAAAACTCCATTTTGCAAACTCCATTTCGCCCAAACAGTTTTTTTAACAAAACTCTATTTTCCGGAATCAGCACTTTTTTTATCAGCAGCTTACCATCAGCAACAGCCCAACCAAACAGAGCCATAATCTCTGGATTTTCTACTTTTGCGCATTTGTACAGACCATTTCAATATCAACTACTACTGCTGTAACTGCTGGTACTGATCCTGGTGTTGGAACTGCTGCTGGAGGAGCTGGAGCTTCTTCATTAAACATCTCCCCCTGCCTGGATTCAGAGGGTTCTGAAACCAGGCCCCCAGAAGAGGGGACAGCAGAGAGAGCAGCAATTTGAGTAGAGAAAGAGGAAATGGAAGTAGAAAGAGGAGCAATAGCAGTTGCTATGAGTTGCTCAAGAGTTGGTGAGATGAAAGTAAGAAGGTCATTTGCTATATCAGAAAAAATTTAGGTAGAGGGGTTCAGGAGCATAAGAGGTATAAGGGGTGTGATGTCCACAATGTGAACACATAGAGAAGGCATGAGAAAGGTCTGTGTGGGTATAGTCTGGAAATGTGGAAGGGGGAATGGTTGGAATGTCAATGGTAGAAGTGAGAACTGTGGTAGTGGGTGTGGAGGTGGGTTCCTGAATTGGAGAGTTATGTGGAGTGGTTGAGGAGACAGTAGATTGAAGGAAGGTTGTGAGTTAGATGGTATGTCAGAGATATAAGTTTGAGGTGGAGATTGAGGAGGTGGAGAGGTAATTTCCTCATGAATAACTATGGGAGAGTATGGAGGAGATGGTGGTGGAAGAGGTGAAGTAGGAGGGATAATTGAGGATGTTGTTATTGTGGAGGAGGTGAAGGGATTCTGGTGGAGGGAAGGACATATTCTGGAGGTGGTGGAGTGGCTATTTCTGCCCTAGTGTGAACAGAAGATGATGTTGTTGTTGTGGAGGAGTTGCTATTAATGAATATGGTCTGAGAGACCAGTGATTCAGAAGCCTTGGCCTGGAGGAAAAGGCCTAAAATTCTCCCAAAGCATACATATTTCTTACTATTTTTCTTTTTGATCAAATCAAATAGTAGCTTTCCCCAATTCACCGCTTTCCTATTCACCATAGCACACATCACCAAGAACTGGTGCCTGGTAATGTAGTCATGGGCTGTGTGTTTGCCCAGCAAAACTTTCCCAACGACATCAGCGAGGAATTTGTATACAACAGACAAATTTTTCTTAAGTAGTTTGTTAGGGTTTCTATCAGAATGACCCATTTTGATCAACATATTATCGTATTCAGTA
This sequence comes from Platanthera guangdongensis, assembly GCA_039583875.1. NCBI lineage: Eukaryota > Viridiplantae > Streptophyta > Magnoliopsida > Asparagales > Orchidaceae > Platanthera > Platanthera guangdongensis. Next base: position 16,274 of record JBBWWR010000265.1, read on the forward strand.
CTATCTATTTCAATATCTTCATCTCCATTAACTAAACCGAAAATCTCCGTTAAGACGGTGGGGGTTAGTATGACCTGATTCCCTGAGATGGTGCCTTTCATCGTGTATGCATCAGGAATAGTTGAAGAATAAACCCATTCTTTTATTTCGGTTACTGCCAACTTGATTCTTGTGGTCATGAAATTCTTTAGATGTTGATCTTCAAATAATTGCAGAATGTCCATGAAGATTGGATCAGAATGATGAAATGAGTCGAAATCGATGTCAAAGCATGTGTCGAACTTCATGTCGGAAAGTGATATCGCCGCAATCGCCATTAGTTTCCTGCAAAAAGAAAGAGAGATCAAGTGCAAAAGAACAAAAAGCGCAGGACGGAGCTCGAAGACAACCACGTTATAAAGTTTTCAGAATGTGAAGCATCGGGCTCTGTCCAGCGAAAAATAAACAATCTTCGTTCTCAGGTCGATGAAAAATTTCATGAAGAAATAATATCGTCGATCTCAGTTAGAATAGGGGAAAACATTTCGTCGTTCCAAGGTCGACGAAATTTTTCTGAAGCAAAAATCGTCGATCTCCGCTCGACGAAAATAACTTCATGCAGAGAGTTCATCGATCTCAGGCCGACGAAAAATCTCAAGAACATTTCTCATATCGTCGATCTCCGTTCGACAAAATGTGATCAATTCTTTAACCTTGGACCAAATTCAAATTAACCTTCTCCATTAATCATACCTAGATGATTTAGAAAGAATAGATGTTTCTTATCATCTAACGGTTTAGTGAATATATCTGCTCTTTGCAAATCAGTAGGGAAAAAGATAAGATTAATTTTCTTTTTGTCCACACAATCTCTAAGAAAATGATGCCTTATTTCTATATGCTTGGTACTACTATGATGTACTGGATTTTGTGCAATAGACATTGCACTAGTACTATTATAAAATATAGTTGAATTATTTAACTTGATACCATAATCCATTAATTGATTTTGAATTCACAAAATCTATGAATAGCAACTGCCTGCAGCTATGTATTTAGCTTCATCAGTTGATGTGGTCACAGAGGTCTGCTTCTTACAAAACCATGACACAAGCCTATCACCAAGAAACTGGCAAGTTCCTGATGTGCTCTTCCTGTCCACTCTACATCCATCATAGTCAGCATCAGAAAATCTAGTTAAATCAAATTCTGACTCTGATGGATATAGAAGTACTAGATTTGGATAATCCTTTATATATCTCAAAATCCTTTTTAATAAAATATAATGAGATTCTTTAGGATTCACTTGGAACCTAGCATAAATACATGTGACAAACATTATGTCAGGACTACTGGCTGTGAGATATAATAGATACCCAACAATAGACCTATAAGTTTTCTGATCAACAGGCTTGACATGTTCATAAGAATCAAACACAACATTAGTAGACATATGTGTTTTCATTGATGAGGCATCTCACATCCCAAACCTTTTAATAAGCTCCTTAGTATACTTGGATTAGGAGATGAAGATACCATCAGATGATTACTTCACTTGGAGACCAAGGAAGTAAGAGAGCTTACCCATGCTACTCATTTCAAACTTGGAATGCATTAGGTCAGAGAACCTCTTGCATAGTTTGGAATCAGTAGAGCCAAAAATAATGTCATCTACATAAATTTGTACTAATAAGATTTGATCCTTATGACATTTAGTGAACAATGTCCTATCTACTATGATCTAGAGAACTTATGCTCTAAAAGAAAGCTAGCTAAGGTCTCATACCAAACTCTTTGAGTTTCTTTAAACTATAGAGAGCTTTATGCAATTTAAAAACATAAGAGGGATGAGTAGGAGAGATAAAACCTGGTGGTTGCTCCACATAAACCTCTTTTTTAAGTTCACCATTTAAGAATACACTCTTGATATCCATTTAATATACTTTGAACTTCTTGTAGGCAACATAAGCAAGGAAGATTCTGATTGCTTCCAGCCTTATAACAGGTGCAAATGTCTGGTTATAGTCAATGCCTTCCTCTTGTCTATAGCCTTGAGCAACTAACCTTGCCTTGTTCCTGATGATAATACCTTAGGCATCTAGTTTATTTCGGAATGCCCATTTAGTTCCAATGACTGGGTAGTCTTTGGGTCTTAGAACTAAATCCCAAACTCTACATCTCTCAAACTGGTTGAGCTTCTCTTGCATTGTAATAATCTAGTGTGGATCTTGCTCAACATCTTTTATGGATTGGGGCTCAGTTTGAGATATGAAGCAGGCATGCATCAAGTCTTGGTTGAGTTGATGCCTGGTCTGCATACCTACTGACAGGTCTCCAATCACCTGATATACATGATGATCTCTAAGTGTGACAAACTAAGTAGGTGGAGTTGGTTCAATAACAGCTTGGGGAATTAATTCCTCTTGTGGAATTATGGGAGCTATTATTGGTTCAACATCCACTTCAGTGGATTAAACTTCACTTTCTTCATTTATATATGGAGAGGGATGTGCAACAATCTCATTTGTGAGGGTCAACTCATCCAACCTCTCACACAAGTATGGTACCTACAAAGTTTCACTGGTAGAAGGATTCTTCTCCTTGCAAGACATGTTAGTTTCATCAAATGATATATATACAGTCTCTTCCATTTTCATAGTAGATTTATTATATACCCTATATGCCTTACTGATTTGAGAATATCCTAGAAAAATTCCCATTGTAGCCTTGGCTTCAAACTTTCTAAGATATTTCTTGTCATTGTTATGGATGTAGCATAAACAACCAAAAATTCTAAAGTAATCTACTTTAGGTTGCTTCCCTTTAAGAAATTCATAGGGAGTCTTGGACTTAAGCTTATGTATCAGACTCCTATTCAGTACATAATTTACTGTGCTTACAACCTCTACCCAAAAGGATAGTGGCAAGTAAACATCTGCAAGTAATGTGCCTGCAGCTTCAATCAGGGTCCTGTTTTTTCCTTTCAACTGCCCCAATTTGTTGAGGAGTTCTAGGAGCATAGAAACAATTCCTGATACCTTCCATCTCACAGAATTCTTACATGGTAAGAGACTTAAACTCAGTACCATGATCACTTCTGATCAATGCAACTGGAGTAGAATACTCAATCCTTATACTCTTAAGAAAGTATGTAAGAACTTTAAAGTTATCAGACTTCTTCCTCAAGAAGAACACCCAAGTGAACCTTGAGAAGTCATATACAATCACTAAGATGTAAGATTTCGCTCCTAGACTCTGTACAACAATGGGTCTAAAAAGATCCATGTGGAGCAAATACAGAATCCTAGGTGAATCACTCTTATTAATGGCTTTGGAACTGTTTTAGTTTTCTTGCCTAATTGACAAGCGCTGCACAAGCTTTCCTTCTTATAGGGGTAAGAAGGTAATCCTCTTACAAGGTTGTCCCTAGATAATTTAGCAATGTTCTTGAAGTTAACATGTCCTAATCTCTTATGCCATAGTTTATTATTATACTAACCTGGTTGAATAAGCATATCTCAGACTAAAAGATAGGGATAGATCTTAACTAGAGCAAGCAACACAGAACAAAAGTAAAGAACAGAGCAAGCAACACAGAAGCCACAAGTAAAGAAAATAAAATCACAGAACAAAAGTAAAGAACAGAGCAAGCAACACAGAAGCCACAAGGATTTATAGTGGTTCCCTAACCTGGGTACATCCACTCTTCTACCACCCTGGTAGGAATCCACTACAGGTTTTGATCAGGTGACTGCCACCAATGAGCTTTTGATCAGGTGATTAAAAACCAATCCTCAAGTCTTTTGATCAGGAGAATTGCAACCAAGAATAACTTTTGAAGGGAGTTAAAGAACCCTTTATACAGGAGGGGAGAGAGAGTGATGTTGTCTTCTCTGTCAACAGTCTAAGAGAAGACTTTAGTGGATTTGATGTTAACAAAGCTCCCCCTGAGTTATAGAGTTGTTCAGGAAGATTGGAAGCTTTGCTTCAGGGTGAGTAGGCCTTCAGATTGATGATGTCTCCAGCAAGCTTCTTAGATTGATATTGATTGTGTGTCTCTTTAAAAGCCTGGAGCAGATGAAGAACTCTGTGTGTCTTGATTAATGTAGAGTTTCTCCTTTTCTGTAAAAATGGAAAGCCTTCACTATGTTATTGTTCACTATCTGTTCTCTAGTACTCTGTGTTTCTTGTTATTCTCTTCTCCGTCGAATTCAAACATTTGAATTCATTTATCTTGAAGATGGCAGAAGCATTCCCGAGAGTAGAAGATGCCTTGGGAATTAATCCTGAATTCACTTCTGAAACAACCCCATTTAATGTTGCCTTTGAACAGCTATTTCCTATTAGGAATGTTCAACATTAAATGTCCTGGGCATTGACTATAATTAATTCTGCCAACTGTAACTGATTGCACAGAATTCGTCGACCGGAGCTCGCAGATCGTTGAGCTCAGTTTCTTATTTCGTCGAGCTGTCTTGAGTTCAACGATTGTCGACCTGAGCTTGGAGTTCGTCGAGATGAGTCCACAGTTCTTCTTTAACTTCTTGACACAGCTTCTGTGAAATGTGTCGTCACAAGTCCTGTGTATCGAAACAATTGCTTCTTGTCTTGACATAGTTGTTATTTTGACAGAAATCTAGAGTGTGTCGACCCAAGTCCTGTGTGTCGACACAATTGCTGTCGACATATGTTCTGTGTGTCGACACAATCTGGCTTTTGGTGTCGATAGTGTTTATGTCGATAGATGTTCTGTATGTCGACACAAGTCCTGTGTGTCGACACATTCTAGCTTCTGGTGTCGACACAGCCTTTCCGAAGTGTCGACATAATTTCTTGAGTCTCTGGCAGTCTGTTGAAGGCTGGTCCATGTGATGTAGATTCTAAGGACTTGGCCTAGACTCTAGGACACAACCATGACCCTGGCTATAAATGATGGGTCAATCTAAACAAACCTAATAGTGATCCTTGCCCAAATTAGAACTAGGGTTCCAACAATCTCCCCCTATTTGGTGATGGCACTATTTACATAAAAACAAATAAAAATGCAAAGCAAAAACAATTTGCCTGATTTATAAGAATTTTTAGCAGATGTACACGGGTGCTTTTAAAATAAAATAAGTAAAATAAAGCTATTTCTGCATCCTTCCAAGCAATCAAATAATCTCCCCCTAATAACTTTTCCTTGCACACATTCCTTGCCCCTAATCTGAGTAGACTTTATAATCTATTAGAATAATTAGTCTCTCTCTACTGCTGTAGCCTTTCAAACAATCTCTCACTATACAACCACTGATGTATCCCCTATATTGGCTGAGACTGAAGTCTTTTGGTTACTATCAAATACCACTGTTTCTCTGTGTTAAGATAGGTCTTTTTCTAAAAAGAGATGTTAGAAGTTCTGGACCCAGATTACCTGGGGTCCTGGTTCTCTTTTATAATAATTAGAAATAAAAGAATATCCAAGTTGATTTTCATAACCAAGTGGATGATATTTTCTAGGAGGGATTATCCACTTAGTAAAAGGATTTGTAAAATGTTGATTATGATTTTGGAATAAGTTAAAATTTCTGCTCTGAAATTTTGAGTTCGACGAATTAAGGTCATTTCGTCGAACTGAGTTCGACGAATGGTATTGAGATCGTCGATCTCTGCTTAGAGAATAATGGAAATTGTTTTCTCTATTCCATTTTCGTCGACCTTTGTTCGACGAAACATATTTATTTCATCGAGCATAGATTCCTGGTCAGTTAAGATTGAAATCTTTGTTCATAGTTCGTCGAGCTTTGTTCGACGAATGGTGTTGTTTTCGTCGAGCTTGGTTCGACGAATTGTTTTGAACAAAAATTTTCTGAAGATTTTTAGTTTGATTTGGTAAAACTTCAGTTATTTTGTCTATGTTCTCTAACTTTTCTTTTTCTTTAATTGATTCTAATTGACTTATTTGTTCAAGAGCATTCTTCAAATCTTCTTTGAGTTTTGTATTTTCAGAAGATACATTTTTTAGTTTCTCTCTGAGAAGTTTTATTTTCTTCTTAGATTGAATTAAGTCTTCACACAATAATTTAAAATCAGTTTTAAATTCTTCTGATGAAAGATCAAGGGTAGAGATTACCTGATCTTCTTCTGATTCACATTCTGATTCTTCAGCAGAGTCTGATTCTTCATCAAGGTTGCTGCAAGAGGAATTTATTGCCATTGAGAAGAACTCTCTTGCTCTTGACTCTTATTCATCATCAGTTATACATGATGAAGCTTCAGAATCACTCCAGGTTTCAACTTTAAAGTTTCTTTCTTTAGCTGATCCTGCAACCATTGCTGTGAGGGAGTCCCACATATCTTTTGCAGATGAACATTCAGCAACTTCTTGAAAAATGTCATCAGACATTGATTATGCAAGAATGTTCATTGCTTGTGCATCAACAATCTTCAGCCTTTTCTGGGCATCTGTCCATTGAGATGATGGAACAACATTGATACTTGTTGTTTCCTGAGGTTGAGTTGGTCCTGTCAAAATGGAATTAAAAATGTTTCCATCAATGTAGTTCATATAAAACCTAATCCTTGTCTTCCATAGTGCAAGCTTATCAAATTACACATAGGAGGTTTGGTGCTTGAAAAATCTTCATTTTGTGCCATGATAAACTCTAAAGATGTATAAGATCTATCAGATCGTTTTGGTTCAGGTGTTAGCCTGTACAACCAAGAAAACCTGCTCTGATACCAATTAAAAGATAGGGATAGATCTTAACTAGCACTAGTTAGAGTTATATCTATATTCTCAGAAAAGAAAATCACAGCACAAAAGTAAAGAACAGAGCAAGCAACACAGAAGACACAAGGATTTATAGTGGTTCCCCAACCTGGATACATCCACTTTTCTACCACCCTGATAGGAATCCACTACAGGTTTTGATCAGGTGACTGCCAACAATTAGCTTTTGATCAGCTGCTCAAAAACCAATCCTCAAGTCTTTTGATCAGGAGACTTGCAACCAAGAATAACTTTTGAAGGGAGTTAAAGAACCCGTTATATAGGAGGGGAGAGAGAGTGATGTTGTCTTCTCTGTCAATAGTCTAAGAGAAGACTTTAGTGGATTTGATGTTAACAAAGCTCCCCCTGAGTTATAGAGTTGTTCAGGAAGATTGGAAGCTTTGCTTCAGGGTGAGTAGGCCTTCAGATTGATGATGTCTCTAGCAAGCTTCTTAGACTGATAGTGATTGTGTATCTTTTTAAAAGCCTAGAGCAGATGAAGAACTCTGTGTGTCTTGATTGATACAAAGTTTCTCCTTTTCTGTAAAAATGGAAAGCCTTCACTGTGTAACATACCTTGTTACTTCTAGACCCTTTAACTCAGATTGGGTTGGACATGGGGTGGGTGTTAGGGAAATTAGCTAGGTCTGACCCTAGGTAGTGTGTTGTAGCCAGGTGGGGCCCACTATAAGAGCCTAAGTCAAACTAGGTCAAACTAGCCTAAATAGGAACCCTAGCCACACCATGACCCCACCACATTGCCCTAACCCTAAAATAATCTAAGTGGACCCTAGGGCATGTCATTAGGTCAACCCTTTGACCCTAGTTGACCAAAGTCAATCATGACCTAAGTTGGTCAGTCCTATACCTACAGACCCAATCAGCCCAATTTTCAGTAGGCAAAATTTTTGGGTGACACGGCCTGGGACACGGGCGTGTCCCAGGGCGTGTCTCCTTGTGGTCGATGAACTCAGTTCGACGAAGTTAACTGGGGCGTGTCTTGTAACACCCCCATCCGTCACATGGCATATAACAGAAGGTCCAGCTAGAACCCGACGCCATATACCACAGATAGTCGGAATGGTTACCAAATGATTATACAAACTGTCCAATTAAGACTACTTGTCCTACACAGAGCATTCTAGCGAAAGTTTTTAAAATTGAAAGAACCCAAATCTTAAATCCAATATATATGAATGTCTACGACAACAACCACAGGAATGAACCCAAATACACTGAAAAGGTACATGGCCTTATGGCCTTACAAATGTTCACTTAATAAAACATGCCATATATACATCGGCCCGCAGGCCGGCCATACATGATAAAAGTAAAAAACAACTATTCTACGGCCTTCTAGGGCCAGCACAACAACATGGGCTCCAGCCCGCTATTTGGCACTCGGCTACGCAGCACCTACAAGCATATACCACCGCACGGTGGCAAACAAAGCAACGGTCAGCTAAAAGCCGACCAATTTATAACGACCCCACCCCTTACTCGGGACGGCGGTGCTCTTTCCCTGCAATTCATTAGCCCAGCTAAACAATAAAGTGCAACTATAAAGTTCACCACAGGTGTAGGATCGCACGGCCAAACACCCCGTACACTCAGGGCACATTAACGGTGAATCCTGACCAATCAGCATCTTCACCACCACCCACAGGATGGCAATAACATGTGAGCATTTAGCCTTTTTGACCACCGTCTAAGGCTCCCGACTATGACAACGGCCAGTCCCCGTCTTCGGGTCTCTCGCACCGAACCACATAGCCTAGGTCCAATTCCACTTGCCCGTTGCTCACGACATATATACAATTTAAGTCCTACGCGCGGGCCAAGCTTCTCTCGGATCCCAAAATTTTCCAAACAGTCTCATAAACCAGTTATGATCAAGGCCGGTTCCCAGACCGCCAAGTTAGCAGAACACGTTTCCGCTCAATTTTCCGGGTGCGCCTTGAAGCTAACCTCCAAGGATCCCTGCTGCAATCTACCGCGTAGTAACCCGAAAAACCCAAAGCACGGAGTCTTCTCCGGCAAATCATATCAAATGAAAAATCACCGATCCAGACGATACACATCCGGGTAGGCTTCACACACAATGTCTATGCCCGTACTTACGATTCCGGACTCTATATGCAACACAAGGGGGACTATTCACATCAACCCCAAGGAACACCACGCACTCACCGTACACTCGCGGGAGCGGGATTCCCTATGCAGAAAGAAAGAGCTTCACATGCTCAAGTTGAGAATAATTACCCTTGTAGTCCGCTTTGGCGCCATGGAAAAACTACACGGATGGAAGTCTTCACAACGAACTTTCCTCCACAGATCCGCTCTCAGATCTCGAAACAGTGCTCCGATGCTCCGCCGGCGGCCGGAATCCCTCCCTTCTTCCTCCTCTTTCCAACTCTTTGAGAGAGAGAATGGTTGGAGAGAAATGAAGGATTAACTCCCCTATTCCCGGCCTTAACAGAGCAGGAAACCATCTGGGCCGTTGGATCTTAATTAAAGAAAACGAACGGCTCAGATCCGTTCAAAAGTCTCCAGACCTGGGCCGAACACAGCTTGGCACACAGCTGTGTCCCAGGCCGTGTGCCTCGATCCAGGCACGATCGTCGAACGGAGGAAAGACACACGGGTAAAGACACGCCCGTGTCTCACCTGACACGCCCGTGTCGGGTTCCTCGACACGCCCGTGTCCGGGGGCGTGTCACGCATAACCGCCACGACAATGGACACGACCCAACGGGACATGGGTGTTGACACGGGTAGGCACACACACACACGTGTCAAATGACACGCCCGTGTCATCTAGCCGTGTTCCTGGCCGTGTCCTTCACGGGATGAAAACGACAAAAAACACCAGCCAGACACGGCCTTGGACACACCCGTGTCCTAGGCCGTGTACCCCTATACAGGCACCAAAAAAATCCTTTTTTCGCGACCGACTCACATACAATTTTCGGGGCGTTACAAATCTCCCCCACTTAAGGAATTTCGTCCCGAAATTAAGTAAAGGTACACAAATCTAAATAATACCTGAGTGGAATAACTCGGGGTATTCCTCCAACATAGCTTGCTCACGCTCCCAAGAAAGCTCCTCACGTCCGCAATTATCCCATCGGACTTTAACCATTCAGACCTCCTTGTTGCGGAGTCGTTTGACTGCAACATCTTCAATACGTACTGGCTTGACCCTTGTTGTTAACTCATAATCAACTGGTACTTGATTGTCCGCAATGATATGCGAAGGCTCTTGCACTGCCTTATGCAACACCGACACGTGGAACACGTCATGCAGCACACTCAATTCCGCCGACAGCTTTAGTCTATACGCCGCCTCGCCAACATGCTCCAGGATTTCGAATGGTCCAAGGTATCTCAGACTCAGCTTCTTCAAGCGTCGAACCCGCGATACACCCTTGAACGACTTAATTTTTAAGTACACCCAGTCGCCAACATTGAATTCCACATTCCTATGCTTGGCGTTATAGTACTTTGACTGTCTATCCTGAGCGATCTTCAACCGTTCTTTAATTGTCTGTATCATTGAAGTGGCGTCTTCCACCGCTTGACGTTTGTACAACTTCGATTCGCCTGCCTCCAACCAAGACAACGTCGTACGACACTTACTCCCGTACAAGGACTCAAAAGGCGTCATTCTAATACTTGCCTGAAAGCTGTTGTTGTACGCAAACTCTACCATATACAGGTGATCCACCCAATGCTTTCCAAAATCTAGGACGCACATGCGAAGCATGTCCTCCATAGTCCTGTTGACCCTCTCGGTCTGACCATCCATCTGTGGATGAAAGGCTGTGCTGAAACTCAGCTTAGTTCCCAACATACTATGCACCAACCTCCAATCCTTCGACGTAAAGCATCCATCTCGGTCACTAACAATACTGCGGGGCACACCATGCAATCGTACAATATTATCCACGTAGAGTTTGGCTAACTTTTCCACCAGATCTTCTTTCCTGTTCGGAATAAAGTGCGACACCTTTGTCAACCTATCTACGACCACCCAAATAACGTCGTTTCCCTTCTGCGACTTCGGCAAGCCATGCACAAAATCCATAGATATGTCGTCGAATTTCCATTCTGGGATAGGTAGGGGCTTCAAGAAACCTCCGGGCTTCTGGCATTCCGCCTTCACCAATGCACAAGTACGACACTTGGCCACATAAAGTGCTATATCCTTCTTCAAACCCGGCCACCAGAATAATTTCTTCATGTCTCTATACATCTTCATGCTTCCTGGGTGGATTGAGTACTTGGTATGATGCGCCTCATACATCAACTCCTCCCGAAGATTATCCACACTAGGAATGCATAGACGACCGTCCTTTCTTAGTAACCCATCTTCAACCACAAACTGGGAGTTTGACCCATCCAAAGATTCATCCAAGATCTGCTTCATGTTGCTATCCTGAACCAAAGCCCGCCGAACTCTATCCGCTAGGTCACACTGCACCTCTGTCCAAAACAGTTTCGCCTCGGCACTAGACTGCTTGTCGACGCAAGATATCTCCAAAGCCTTCAACTCATGGACCAATCTCTCATCATGTACCGATAACCAGTTGGCCTGCGCCGGAATCCTGCGACTCAACGCATCCGCCACTGCATTTCCCTTCCCAGGCACATAATGTATCTTGAAGGTATAGTCCCCTAAGAACTCCATCCACCTCCGCTGCCTCATGTTCAGATCCTTTTGGTCAAACAAGTACTTCAAGCTCTTATGATCGGTGTAAATATCGACCTTCACACCATACAGGTAGTGCCTCCAAAGCTTTAGATCAAATATCACGGCTGCTAACTCTAAGTCGTGGACCGGATAATTCCTCTCATGAACCTTCATTTGTCGTGAACCATAGGCTATCACTCTCCCTTGCTGTAACAGAACACAACCCAAACCATTACCCGAAGCATCACTATAGATCTCGAACCCTTCGGTTCCACTTGGCGAACATAAAATGGGCGTCGTGGTCAACCGCCTCTTCAACTCTTCAAAATCCTGCTCGCACTCCAGAGACCACACAAATTTCTGATCCTTCCTTGTCAACATCGCGAGTGGAAGTGCTATCCGTGAAAAGTTCTCTACGAAGCGCCTATAGTAGCCAGCAAGTCCCAGAAAACTCCGGACTTCCGCCACCGTAGTCAAAGTAGGCCACTCCCGTATCGCCACTATCTTCGCCGGATCCACAACTATCCCTTCTCCACTGACAACATGACAAAGGAACGCTATCGAGGATAACCAGAATTCACACTTGGAGAACTTAGCATACAACTAATTCCTCCTCAACGTCTCCAACACCATGTGTAGATTATTGTAGTGGTCCTCCTCGCACTGCGAGTACACCGGGATATCATCGATAAATACTATCACGAAACGATCCAGGTACTCTCTGAACGTCCTATTCATCAGATCCATAAACACGGATGGCGCATTCGTCAACCCAAACGGCATGACCGTGAAATCGTAATGCCCAAACCGCGTACTGAATGCTGTCTTTGAGATGTCGCTCTCCCTTATCCTCAATTGATAGTATCCAGATTTCAGATCTAACTTCGAATATACCGTTGACCCAACCAACTGATCAAACAGATCGTCAATCCTCGGGATTGGATATTTGTTCTTCTCCGTAAGCTTGTTCAATTCCCGATAGTCGATACAAAGCCGCAAGCTCCCATCTTTCTTCTTAACAAAGAGAACTGGTGCGCTCCAAGGAGAGGAACTTGGACGCACATAACCTTGCTCTAGCAACTCTTGCAGTTGAAACTTCAACTCTGCCATCTCTCTTGGTGCTATCCGATAGGGGGAGCGTGACACCGGTTTGGCACCCGGTACCAACTCTATAGTAAAGTCTATCTCCCGCTGGGGAGGGGCTCCTGGGAGATCATCTGGGAACACATCGGGATACTCAGACACAACTGGGATATTGTCAAGACTTGGATTAGGCGTCGAAGTCTGCACTAGAGTGACAAACAGCTTTGCCCTAGACCGAACTGCCTTGAACACCTGAAGGGCTGACATAAAAATCTTACCAGACCCCTTCATACCCGCAAAAGTCGTCTCCCGACCAGTGTCTAGACCCAACTTAACTTACTTACGGTTGCAATCGATGCATTCACCCTGCTCCGAGAGCCAATCCATACCGAAGATTACGTCGAACTCCACTAACGGTAGAACCAACACCCGCAAAACAAACTCCTGGTCTCCAATCCGAATCTTCACTACGCGGATCCTATCCGCACGCATTGAGCACCCATTGGGCAACAACACATCCAACTTGTTTTCTGCCATCGAGGATGGAACTCCGATGCGCGATATAAATTTTTCGGACAAGAAGGAATGCGATGCTCCCGTATCAAACATGGCTCTCGCTAGAAACTCAAAGATTAACACAAAGCCTAGCACCAACAAAAGTAAGCTAACAAACAAAAGAGGTAACAACTATGAAAGTTAAACTACTGCAATTTAACTCATACCTGTCACCACGTCTGCTTGCTTTATGGCCTCTTAAAGACCAAGGTTGTAGACTCTAGGCTGGGATGGAGCATGATGGGACGCGGTTGACTCCACCGCCTTCCCTTTCTCCTCATAAGTCGCTCCAGGTTTCCTTTCGGACTTTGCACATCCGCTCCAACACTCACGAGCAAAATGCCCCGTCTTCCCGCAGTTGTAGCAAGCTCCTGAGACTCGACTTGTAGTTGCTCCCGACGCATCAGCCGAAGGGGCTGAGTTTGAAGTCCTCCGCTTCTTGTTCCATCTGCGGAAACTTGACTTGTTATTTGGCACCTTGAACTCAGACTTCCTTTCTCCTGGGTCCTTCTTCTCTTGAACTTTCTTCGCAACCTTTTCCAACGATCGGGCCGAATTGACCAAGGCTAGGAAGCCTTGCACCTTAGGCCCAACAAGCAGTAACTGTAGGTCACCACGTAGACCCCCATAAAATCGGTTGGTCTTCTGTTCTTCTTCCATAAATGTAGCACCAGCATAACGACCCAACCGTGTGAACTCATGAAGATACTCGTCCACGCTTCTGGATCCCTGAGTCAACCCAAGATACTGATTCTCCATCTCCAACTTCTGAGCAGAGGGTACAAATCTGGCTAGGAACAACCTCGAAAATTGCTCCATAGGCACATCAGCAAGCTGCCTACCCACTAAGAGATGAAACGTCAACTCATCCCACCACAGCCTCGCTTCACCCACCAAAAGAAAAGTCGCTATGGTGGTCTTCTGCCACTCCTCAGTTAACATGGCTATTAGGACCCTCTTTATCGAAGAGAGCCAGTCCTCAGCTTGAGCTGGCATTCCAACCCCATCAAACCTCGGAGGATTAATGCCCATCACATGCTTTAGTTGCTTCTCCGTAGCTCTCCTCGGCTCTATCAGATCAACTGCTGCGCGCTCCACCACTCTCGGCTCTGCCGCCCTAACCGATTCTTGCTCATTCGCAGGAGGTGCACGATGCATTTGCCCTACAGGTTGGGCATTTATCATTGCGAACACGGCTTCAGCCACCATCCTGATGGTTTTCGCCGAAGGAGGTGTTGTAGGCACGTCCCTTGGTGCACTACTTTACGCTGATTGCGGACGCTCTGACTGACCAGCACCGCTCCTAGCTGCCTATAGTAGCAAAGACACACGATTAGACGACAAACAAATTGCTAAAAGCAATCATTGGAACACTCAGATTTCACAAAACAAGTGTATTTTTCATTCCTAAGTGGACATTCATGGGTTCTTTTGATGTTATAACGATGACGCACACATGTGCTCACCACCCCTTAAAAGAATTCGCCCATGAATTCATTTAAGCTTGACCGTAACCAGAAGTCTGATACCAAATTGTAACACCCCCATCCGTCACATGACATATAACAGAAGGTCCAGCTGGAACCCGACACCATATACCACAGACAGTCGGAAGGGTTACCAAATGATTATACAAACTGTCTAATTAAGAATACTTGTCCTACACAGAGCATTCTAGCGGAAGCTTTTAAAATTGAAAGAACCCAAATCTTAAATCCAATATATATATGAATGTCCACGACCACAACCACATGAATGAACCCAAATACACTGAAAAGGTACATGGCCTTATGGCCTTACAAATGTTCACTTAATAAAACATGTCTTACATACATCGGCCCGCAGGCCGGCCATACATGATAAAAGTAAAAACAACTATTCTACGGCCTTCTAGGGCCAGCACAACAACATGGGTTCCAGCCCGCTATTTGGCACTTGGCTCCGCAGCACCTGTAAGCACATACCACCGCACGGTGGCAAACAAAGCAACGGTCAGCTAAAAGTCGACCAATTTATAACGACCCCGCCCCTTACTCGGTACGGCGGTGCTCTTTCCCTGCAATTCATTAGCCCAGCTAAACAATAAAGTGCAACTATAAAGTTTGCCACAGGTGTAGGCTCGCACGACCAAACACCCCGTGCACTCAGGGCACATTAACGGTGAATCCTGACCAATCAGCGTCTTCACCACCACCCCCAGGATGGCAATAAAATGTGAGCATTTAGCCTTTCTGACCACCGTCTGAGGCTCCCGACTATGCCAATGGCCAGTCCCCGTCTTCGGGTCTCTCGCACCGAACCACATATCCTAGGTCCAATTCCACTTGCCCGTTGCTCACACTGCATATACAATTTAAGTCCTACACGCGGGCCAAGCTTCTCTCGAATCCCAAAATTTTCCAAACAGTCTCATAACCCAGTTATGATCAAGGCCGGTTCTCAGACCGCCAAGTTAGCATAACATGTTTCCGCTCAATTTTCCGGGTGCGCCTTGAAGCTAACCTCCAAGGATCCCTACTGCAATCTACCGCGTAGAAACCCGAAAAACCCAAAGCACGGAGTCTTCTCCGGCAAATCATATCAAATGCAACATCACCGATCTAGACGATACACGTCCGGGTAGGCTTCACACACAATGCCTATGCCCGTACTTACGATTCCGGACTCTATATGCAACACAAGGGGGACTATTCACATCAACCCCAAGGAACACCACGCACTCACCGCACACTCGCGGGAGCGGGATTCCCTATGCAGAAAGAAAGAGCTTCACATGCTCAAGTTGAGAATCGTTACCCTTGTAGTCCGCTTTGGCGCCATGGAAAAACTACACGGATGGAAGTCTTCGCAACGAACTTTCCTCCACAGATCCACTCACAGATCTCGAAACGGTGCTCTGATGCTCCGCCGATGGCCGTAATCCCTCCCTTCTTCCTCCTCTTTCCAACTCTTTGAGAGAGACAATGGTTGGAGAGAAATGAAGGATTAACTCCCCTATTCCCGGCCTTAATAGAGCAGGAAACCATCCGGGTCGTTGGATCTTAATTAAAGAAAACGAACGGCTCAGATCCGTTCAAAAATCTAAAGACCTGGGCCGAACACGGCTTGGCACACGTCCGTGTCCCAGGCCGTGTGCCTCGATCCAGGCACGATTGTTGAACGGAGGAAAGACACACGGGCAAAGACACGCCCGTGTCTCACCTGACATGCCCGTGTCGGGTTCCTCGACATGCCCGTGTCCGTGAGCGTGTCACGCATAACCACCACGGCAACGGACACGACCCAACGGGACATGGGTAGGCACACGCCCGTGTCAAATGACACGCCCGTGTCATCTAGCCGTGTTCCTGGCCGTGTCCTTCTCGGGATGAAAACGACCAAAAACACCAGCTAGACACGGCCTTGGACACGCCTGTGTCCTAGGCCGTGTACCCCTATACAGGCACCAAAAAAATCCCTTTTTCGCGACCGACTCACATACAATTTTCGGGGAATTACATGTCTGCCGCCGTGTAGGGAAACACGCCAGACGACACGGGTGTGAAGGGGGGAGTGTCCCCTCGGTTTGACGATTTGGATCTCTGTTCGATGATTTAGATCTGCGTTCGACGATTGTCCCCAGCAAGCTGCGTTCGACGATTTGGATCTCCATTCGACGATTTAGTTCTGCGTTCGACGATTGTCCCCAGCAAGCTGCGTTCGACGATTTGGATCTCCGTTCGACGATTTAGATTTGCGTTCGACGATTGTCCCCAGCAAGCTGCGTTCGATGATTTGGATCTCCGTTCGACGATTTAGATCTGCGTTCGACGATTGTCCCCAGCAAGCTGTGTTCGACGATTTGGATCTCCGTTCGAAGATTTAGATCTGCGTTTGACGATTGTCCCCAGCAAGCTGCGTTAGACGATTTAGATCTCCGTTTGACGATTTAGATCTTCGTTTGACGATTGTCCCCAGCAAGCTGCGTTCGACGATTTGGATCTCTGTTCGACGATTTAGAGTTGCGTTCGACGATCGACGAAATTGCCCGTTCGACGATCGTCGAGTGGTCTTTCTCGGGCAAATTCCGGCTTGATGCAGCAGGCGAATTAAGAGGCAGAGGCCACTTGGCCTTGGTTTCTTCTGCCCAAAAAGGTGCTGGCCGGCCTCCTCAGTAAAATCCAGCAGACTTTGGCAGCATCGTGGACACTTTGCACCAAGGGTGAAGCCTCCAAAGCCCCAAACCGAGCTCACTTTGGTTGTATCTCCCTATACAACCACTCCCAGCTCAAATCAACCCCACCATCAGCTTCAGTGAGTGGAAACGAGTTGAGAACAAGTCCTGGAGCAAAGCTTTTGGTAAAGGATCGGGATTTTGAGCAGGAGGTCGCCAGAGCAGCTCATCCATGGCCAACCGCCACCAACCTCGCCGCCGTGCCGCCATTCGGGTTTGTTTCACCGTACCTCTACCCGTACTAGAATCCTAGATCAACTAGGGGAGATATCGGGCTCAATTGAGCCCGATGCCATGGGAGAAATGGAGAGTTTCCAAGCTTTTTCTTACAAAAGATAGCCACCACCACCGTAAAGGTGATGACACCGTTGGCCGGGGGTGGCGCCGCCTCAGGTGGCCGGAAATGGCCCCACAATATTCCCCAGATCGGCTCGATCTCAGCCATTGAACACTTGGGGAAGATGAAAGGATGCCGTCTAAATCGCTTTAAGATTCATGCTGCATTTGTTTTTATTAAAATCAATTTAATTCTCTTACTATTTTAAATGAGATGAAATTTCATTTCTGTCACACTATTTCAGTAATCTTGCATGTCAAATATAGGGCTCTTAGAGTTATTTCCAGAGGGTTACATGAACATAAAATTTGTAGCCCTTTGTGTTAACTTTAAATTTCCACCCTTAACTTGAGATTTGGTCCAGTGGTCTGACATGTAGGACCATTTTGCTGAGGTTGGTCCTTAGATAGGGCAGAAATTCAAAATGATGCCCAAGTCAAACCATTCATCCACATGTCCCAAAATTTTGGGTGAATGAATGTTTAGTGCTTGGTTAAACCCTGTACAAAAATGAGAATTTTTGGGAAAATGTTTTCTATAGTTTTTACTAAAATACCCAAAAATGAAATAAATGAAATAAATGAAATATTTCGAGTTGTGGGACTCCAAATGGCCCCAAATTTTGGTGGCATGTCCGTAGGGACATTATAAGTGTATGTTTTAAATTTCAGCCAATTTGGAACAATTCATGTTGGGTGAACCCACTTGCATGTGTTGGCTTGTTATAGGCTTCGTGTGCAATTAGCCTAAAATAAAATAATGTGTATTCAGCCAACTTGGAACATTCAAAAATCATGATTTTAATTATGGAGACACATGAGGGTGTAATACACCTCTCATAGCAATGGTGGGAATTTTGGGAACAAAAATCTCATTATTTTGAATTTCTGAAAATTTGGTCTTTTGAGGAAATAAATTTAAAATAGGTTTACCCTTATCATAAAATGTTCAATTTCTGTTGAGGACTAAGGAGTGACATAATAAACACTAGAAATAATTTATATCTCTGTTGGATGAAGTTTAGGTAGTTTAAGGAGCAAAATGACCATTTTACCCTTATGGAATTTTGTGTAGAAATGATGAGTATATTCCTTTGAAAGATCTGAGAAAATTCATATTGATGTAATTATATGTTTTATACCTTGTGCAATTATTTCAGAATTTTTGGAGTGCCAAATAATGTACTTAGGCCCCATAATGACATTTTGGTAAATAACTCGAATTGATCATGGATAGGCCATTTCAACCTAGATGTAAATATAAATCTGGACATAACATTATTTCATTATTATCAAGGTTCTGTAATTTAATTAGATTTTTTGAGATAACACTTTATGTACTTCATTTGGAAAATATACATGAAAGAATCCCTAGGACAGTAGGTTTAATATTGACAATACTTTATGTGCAAAATGACTACGGATTTTTAATTAAAGAAATTAATTTAATGGTGTAAGTAATTGGAAAATTATGGAAATTCATCCTAGTCATGATATAGGTCCATACCATCCTAGGATAAATAATTTGAGGCATATGGCCAGAGGAATTTGAAGGTTACATTTGTGGGTGATATCGGGACATGGGTAAGGGTCTAGCACCGATGTTCGTACTAGTAGGGCCACAAGGGGAGGAATCTGAATAACTAGTAAAGTGAGGATCTTAGTGGAGGAATTAACCCTGGTTGGTCTCCTAGAGGATTCCTTAACCACGTGTGGAAGAGTGCAAGTCCCGTGACAGCAACAATAACGGGCACCGGCGGAAGACCGCCGCGCTCCTAATAACACCTTAAGTCTTTAGGGTCATTCTAAAGTAATACGAGAGTTGGGGTATAAATCCTGGGTAGACACCAATAAAAGTAATTATCCTTGAGAAAGGGAACTTTGGGCGTAATCCCATAGTAGTTCCTAGTTCCCCCGAGAGCCCTTCACCGGGTATACCCGGGGCAGTCCTGGGATTAACCTTAAACCACTAAGTATAATAACTCGTAGACAAGAGTAGTCTATGAGGTTAGGACATTGTGATTCAATCTCACCCGTGACAGATTTGAGGGAGTTGGAATAAAGGCACTAATGTGCGTTCTCACCCGTGTAGGGTTGGAGGGATTGTGATAAATGCTCACCTGTGTAGGGTTGGAGGGATTGTGATAAATGCTCACCCGTGTAGGGTTGGAGGGATTGTGATAAATGCTCACCCGTGTAGGGTTGGAGGGATTGTGATAAATGCTCACCCGTGTAGGGTTTGAGGGATTCAGGACGGGTTGGTCCTGCGAGTTGGAGGCTCAGAATGAAATACTTGCATGTGCATAAATTTAGTGGCGGGGCATGCGGTACCGACCGTTCGTCACACCGATGGCAGTACGGTGCACCAGGCGGGTGTGAGGGTTAGAGGTGCCAGTGGGTTGTTTTACACCGCGGTCTGGAGGACGATCCACGATAACGCACATCCGACCCAACAAGACTGACGAGTTGTCAGCAAAGTACGTACGCAGAGTGTAACACCCCCTATCCATCGCATAGCATATAACAGTAGGTCCGGCCGGGGCCCGACGCCATATACTACAGACAGACGGGTGGTTACTCAATGTAACCATCCAAAAATCATAACGTCCTACACAGAGCATTCTAGCGTAAGCAGTTTAATAAGTTGCAAAAGAACCAACACAAAAGCATGAATGTCCACTAATACAAATAGAATGTCGTACATACACGAGTACAAGCCTTAAGGCCTTACAAAATGGTTTACTTCATATTACATTTTTACAAACCACGACCGCAGGTCGGTCATACATGAGTAAAAGCAGTAAACACTCCAATTAGGCCTTCGAGGGCCGGCTTCGCAAGTTGGGTTTTAGCCCGCTATTGACCGCTTGGTCCAGCAGTACCTGCAAGCAACAAAACCACCGTACGGTGGCAAACAAAGGCAACGGTCAGCAATGCTGACCAAATTATAACGATCCCGCCCCCAACTCGGGCGGCGATGCTCCTTCCCTGCATTTCATTAGCATAAGCGAGCATTATATCAATATTCATTTCATCACAGGCGTAGGCTCATATGGCCACACACCCCGTGCACTCAGGGCACATTCTCGGTGAACACAGTCTAAGTCCGTCGACTCACCACCGTCCCTTTGGACGGTCAATCAATGAGCAATTTGTCTTCCTGGCATGGGTCACGGTAATTAAAACCATAGACCGCCAAAGTCCCTCATCTATGCCAACGACAAGTGTCACGTAACCTTAGGTCTCTTTAACTCGAACGACATAGAACGGGTACGGTTCCATCTAACCCCTGCTCACATCGCAACGGTAATTTAAACCATATGCGCAGGTCAAACTTCTCCCGAGTCCCGTTTCCATCACAATTCACATAACTCGGTTATGTTCAAGTTGGCTCTCAGGCCACCAAGTTGGCAAGATCACGCATCCGCCCAGTTTTCCTGGTTTACCTTTGGGTTAATCCCCAAGGTTCCTTGTTGCAATCTACCACGTAGAAAACCCGAAAAACAATCAATCGCACGGAGTCTTCTCCGGCATTTACGCAATGCAACATCATCGATCCAGACCAACATGTCCGGATAGGCTTCACACATCATGCCTATGTCCGTTCTCGCTTACGGACTCTACACAACAGGGACTTTACATATCTACCAGAAGGAACGCCTCCAACTCACCGCAAACTCGCGAGAGCGGGCTTCCTATACAAAGAAGGAGAGCTTCACATGCTCAAGAAGAGAATCGTTACCCTAGCGTTCTTCTTTGGCGCCGTGGAAAAGTAAGCAGATGAAAATCACCGCACTCTCTTCGCCTCCGTGGATCCGGAGTCGACTCGCGATTTGGAGCTTCGAAGCTCCTCCAATGGCCGGATCTAGCTTCTTCTTCCTTCCTTGGCTCTCCTCTCTTTCTATACTTTAGAAAGATAACCACTCAAGTAAAAGTGAGGGTTTCAAAGGTCCAATCCCGGGTATATCCCATCAGGAACAACACCCAGCCGTTGGATCACCAATTAAAGAAACGAACGGCTTTGATTCGGTCCTGAAATGTACAATCTGGACCGAACACGGCCTGGCACACGCCCGTGTCCAGGGCCGTGTCCCCCATTCACCGTCAAAATCGACGCGCCTGGAACAACACACGGGTATCAAACATGCCCGTGTTCGATCTGACACACCCGTGTTCCAACGGACACGATCGTGTGGTTGGCCGTGTGCCCCCAACGATTTATCCCGAAAATAACCCGAGAACAACACGGGTTCTTGGACACGCCCGTGTCCTGACCCGTGTCTACTCGAACACGCCTGGGCTCCAGGCCGTGTTCACGGTCTCGACACTTCGTCGAGCGAAGTTCGTCGACCTCACAACACGGCCTTGGACACGCCCGTGTCCTATGCCGTGTGCCTTGTCTCGACACTTCGTCGAGCAAAATTCGTCGACTCCTCGGGACGAGTGTCGACACGGGCTCGACACACCCTGAGACATGCCCGTGTCTCAGGCCGTGTGCCATGTCTCGACACTTCGTCGAGAGCAAAATGTCGACTTCGCGGGCTGAGTGTCGACACGGGCTCGACACGCCCTGAGACACGCCCGTATCTCAGGCCGTGTGCCATGTATCGACACAACGTCGAGCGCAAAATGTCGACTTCATGGGCTGAGTGTCGACACAAGCCTAACACGCCCTGGGACACGCCTGTGTACCAGGCCATGTGCCTCCTGCCAGAACCCAAAACTGGCCCAAAACGTCCCCCGTCGCTCTTTTGAGTTTCGGGGCGTTACAACTCTCCCCCTCTTAAAAGAATTTCGTCCACGAAATTATATAAAGGAAAGACGTACAAAACCAAAATTTGTACCTGAGCGGAACAACTCCGGATATTCGTCAAGCATAGTCTGCTCTCGTTCCCAAGAGAGCTCCTCACGACTGCAATTGTCCCATCGGACCTTGACCATCCTGATCTCTTTATTGCGTAGCCGCTTGACCTCCGAGTCTTCAATCCGCACAGGCTTGACTTTTGTCGTCAGCCCACTATCCACTGGCACTTGATCAACCGCGATCACTTGCGTAGGCTCTTGCACCGCCTTCCGAAGCACCGAAATATGGAATACATCATGTTATCCACCAAGCTCCACTGAAAGCTTCAACCATAGGATGCTTCACCAACTCGCTCCAGAATCTCAAACGGCCCAAGGTACCTCGGGCTTAGCTTTTTCAATCGCCGCACCCGCGAGACACCCTTGAATGGCTTGATGTTTAAGTACACATAGTCGCCCACAGCGAACTCCACGTTCCTGTGCTTGGCATTATAGTACTTCGCTTGCCGGTACTAAGCGATAAGCAACTTCTCCCGAATGGTACGCACCAACGAAGTATCATCCTCCACTTCTATTCACTTATACAACTTTGACTCACCCGTTTCTAGCCAAGACAACGACATACGACATTTTCTACCATATAGGGCCTCGAAGGGCGCCATTTGAATACTCGCATGGTAGCTATTGTTGTACGCGAACTCCACCAAATAAAGATGGTCTTCCCATTACTTTCCAAAATCCAAGACACACATGCGAAGCATGTCTTCCATAGTTCTATTGACCCTCTCGGTCTGCCCATCCGTTTGCGGATGAAAGGCTGTGCTGAATTTTAATTTTGTTCCTAACATTTGCTGCACTAGCCTCCAATCGTTGGACATGAACCGCCCATCTCGGTCACTCACGGTGCTGCGGGGCACACCATGAAGCCATACTATGTTATCCACATACAGTTTTTCCAACTTCTCCACCGGATCATCCTTCCTATGCGGAATGAAATGCGACACCTTCGATAACCGATCCATGACCACCCAAATGGCGTCGTTCCCCTTTTGTGACCTTGGCAAACCATGCACAAAGTCTATAGAGATGTCGTCGAATTTCCACTCCGGAATAGGCAAGGACTTAAGAAATCCTCCCGGCTTTTGGCACTCCGCCTTCACCAAGGCGAAAGTTTGGCACTTCGCTACGTAGAGCGCCACATCCTTTTTCAAACCCGGCCACCAAAACAGTTTCTTTACATCGCAGTACATCTTCGTGCTCCCCGGGTGAATTGAGTACTTGGTATGGTGTGCCTCGTACAACAATTCCACCCACAAATTGCCCACACTTGGGACGCACAGACGACCGTCTCTCCAAAGCAATCCGTCCTCCACCACGAATTGGGAATTTGACCCATCCAGAGCCTCTATCATGAACTGCTTCATATGGACATCCAAATCCAAAGCCTGCCGAATCCGATCAGCCAGGTCATATTGGACTTCAGTCCAATTCAGTACTGCTTCAGCACTTGATTGCCTATCCACACAAACAATCTCCAATGCCTCCAACTCCCGAACCAACCGCTCATCATGCACCGATAGCCAATTGACTTGAGCTAGGGCCCGACGACTCAATGCGTTCGCAACCGCATTCCCTTTACCAGGCACGTAGTGGATCTTGAATGTATAGTCTCCCACGAACTCCATCTTTCTACGCTGCCGCATATTCAGATCTTTCTGATCAATCAGATACTTCAGGCTCTTATGATCGGTGTAGATATCAATCTTCACACCGTACAAATAATGCCTCCACAGCTTCAAGGCAAAAATCACGGCAGCTAACTCCAAGTCATGGACCGGATAGTTCCTCTCGTGCACTTTCAGCTGTCTCAATCCATAAGCTATTACACTTCCGTGTTGTAGTAGCACGCAACCCAAACCGCTGCCCGAAGTATCACTATAAATATCATAGCCTTCGGTCCCACATGGCGAACTCAGCACATGCGCCGTGGTCAACCGACACTTCAACTCCTCAAAAGCTCGCGCGCACTCCGGCGTCCAAACGAACTTCTACTCCTTCCTCGTCAAAGTAGTGAGTGGTAACGCTATCCGCGAGAAGTTCTCTACGAAGCGCCTATAATAGCCGGCAAGCCCCAGAAAGCTCCGGACTTCCGCTACTGTAGCAAGCTCAGGCCACTCCCGTATCGCAACAATCTTCGCCGGATCCACATCAATACCCTCTCCACTCACTATATGACCGAGGAACGCCACTGAGGATAACCAAAACTCGCACTTCGAGAACTTGGCATACAGTTGATTCCTCCTTAGCGTCTCCAAAACCAAATGAAGATGCTTGAAGTGATCTTCCTCACTTTGCGAGTACCCCAAAATATCGTCGATGAAGACGATCACAAAATGGTCCAAGTACTCCCTGAAAGTCCTGTTCATCAAATCCATGAACATTGACGGCGCATTAGTCAGCCCAAACGGTATGACCGTAAACTCATAATTCCCGTATCTTGTACTAAACATTGTCTTCGGGATATCACTCTCCCTTATTCACAGCTGATAGTACCCAGACTTGAGATCCAACTTCGAGTACACCGTCGACCCGACCAACTGATCAAAAAGATCATCAATCCAGGGGATCGGGTACTTGTTCTTCTTCGTCAACTTGTTGAGCTCCCGATAATCAATACATAGCCTCAAGCTTCCGTCCTTGTTCTTAACAAAGATGACTGGCGCGCTCCAAGGAGAAGAACTTGGGCGCACATACCCTTGCTCCAACAACTCTTGCAGTTGAACCTTCAGCTCCGCCATTTCCTTAGGCGCTAGCCGATATGGAGAGCGTGACACAGGCTTTGCACCTGGTAAGAGCTCTATCATAAAATCTATCTCCCGCTGCGGCGGGGCTCCAGGAAGATCTGCGGGGAACACATCAGGGTACTCAGCTACCACTGATATACTATCCAACGCGGGCTTCGGCTTCGCAACCTCCACTAGTGTAAAGAATAGTTCTGCACTGGCACGAACCGCCTTCACCACCTGAAGAGCAGACATCAACGTCTTGCTCGACCCCTTTAAGCCCGTAAAAGTCGTCTCATGACTTGCTCCCAGCTTGACTTCCTTGCGACCGCAATCGATATAGGCATGCTGCTCCGAGAGCCAGTCCATGCGAAATATAACGTCGAACTCCACCAACGGAAGTAACGACGCTTGCAGATCGAACTCCTGATTCCCAATATGAATCTTAACATCGCAGATCCTATCCGCGCGCATCGAACACCTATTGGGCAACAACACATCCAACTTATCCTTCACCATCGAAGAAGGGACTCCGATGCGTGATATAAATCCTTCGGACAAGAAGGAGTGTGAATCTCCCGTATCGAAGAGTGCACTTGCCGGATTTTCACAAATCAAAACAAATCCTAAACAAGCAGTGGTAAGGTAACATGTGCATAACAAGTATTTAAAGAAATTAACTTGCTATAAATTAAACCGTACCTATCACCACATCCGCCTGTTTGATGGCCTCCTGTTGGCCAAGATTATACACCCTTGGTTGGGCCGGAGCATAATGGGACGCGGTCGACTCCACCGCCTTGCCCTTTTCTTCATAAGTTGCTCCCGACTTTCTTTCGGACTTGGGATGTCCGCTCCAACAGTCGCGGGCAAAGTGCCCCAGCTTTCCACAAGTAAAAAACGCGCCCGGGGTCTGACTCGTAGTCACCCCAGAAGCACCAGAAGGAGCTGGACCTGAAGTCTTATGCTTCTTGAAGAATCTTTGATAGCCAGACTTTGAAGTAGTCGGCACTTTGAACCCAGATTTCTTCTCACCAACGTTCTTTTTCGCATGAACATTCTTCATGTCATTCTCCAAGGACCGGGCCGTGTTGACCAAGGTCAAGAAACCCTACGTCATCGGACCCGAGAGTAGTAACCTCAACTCATCTCTCAAGCCTTCATAGAATCGATTCGTCTTGCGCTCCTCATCCGCGATGGTGGAGCTAGCATATCGACTCAAACGAGTAAACTCATGGAGATATTCATCCACGCTCTTCTCACCCTGAACCAACTTCAGGAACTCGTTCTCCAACGCTATCCTCTGCGTCGAAGGGAGGTATCTAGCCAAGAACAATCTCGAGAACTCCTCCATCGAGACATCAACAAGTTGCCTACCTCTCAATAGGTGCAGCTCCAATCCTTCCCACCAAATTCTCGCTTCACCGTCCAGAAGGAACGTAGCGATGGTGGTCATTTGCCACTCCTCCGTCTCCGTTGCTGTCATGACTCTCTTCACCCTGGAGAGCCAGTCTTCAACTTGAGATGGTGTCCCCAACCCCGAGAATGCCGGAGGATTAAAGCTCATGACATGCTTGAGTTGTCTCTCGGCTGCCCTTCTTGGCACCACTGGCTCCACTACCACCTGTTCCACTCTCCTCAGCTCAACCTCTGGAAGAGGTTCCTGCTCCATCGCAGGAGCGGGCTGCTGCATTTTCCTTGTAGGCTGCGCATTAATCATGGCCAACACTGCTTCGACCACCAATCGTATGGTCTCAGCCGATAGAGGTGTTGCAGGAGCAACATCTGGTGCACTGCTAGCCTCAGAAACTCGACGTTCCGACGGCCCAGCACCACTTCTGGTCACCTATAGTGGTACAAAACACCGTTAAGCGACCAAATAAAATTGCAAACAACAATTATAGGAACACGCAGGTTCCTTAAACACGTGTATTTGCATTCCTAAGTGGACATTCATGGGTTCTTTTACTGTTATAACGATGACACACACACATGTGCTCACCACCCCTTAAAACGAATTCGTCCACGAATTCATTTTAAGCCCAACCAAAACCAGTAGTCTGATACCAAATTGTAACACCCCCTATCCGTCGCATAGCATATAGCAGTAGGTCCGGCCGGGGCCCGACGCCATATACTACAGACAGACCGGGTGGTTACTCAATGGAAACCATCCAACCAATCATAACGTCCTACACAGAGCATTCTAGTGGAAATAGTTTAATAAGTTGAAATAAAGAACCCAGCACAAAAGCATGAATGTCCACTAATACCAAATAGGAATGTCGTACATACACGAGTACAAGCCTTAAGGACTTACAAAATGGTTTACTTCAATATTACATGTTTTACAAACCACGGCACGCAGGCCGGTCATACATGAGTAAAAGCAGTAAACACTCCAATTAGGCCTTCGAGGGCCGGCTTCGCAAGTTGGGCTTTAGCCGCTATTGACCGCTTGGTCCAGCAGCACCTGCAAGCAACAAAACCACCGCACGGTGGCAAACAAAGGCAACGGTCAGCAATGCTGACCAAATTATAACGATCCCGCCCCCAACTCGGGGCGGCGATGCTCCTTCCCTGCATTTCATTAGCATAAGCGAGCATTATATCAATATTCATTTCATCACAGGCGTAGGCTCATACGGCCACACACCCCGTGCACTCAGGGCACATTCTCGGTGAATACAGTCTAAGTCTGCCGACTCACCACCGCCCCTTTGGACGGTCAATCAATGAGCAATTTGTCTTCCCGGCATGGGTCACGGTAATTAAAACCATAGACCGCCGAAGACCCTCATCTATGCCAATGACAAGTGCCACGTAACCTTAGGTCTCTTTAACCCGAACGACATAGAACGGGTACGGTTCCATCTGACCCGTGCTCACATCGCAATGGTAATTTAAACCATATGCGCAGGTCAAACTTCTCCCGAGTCCCGTTTCCATCACAATTCACATAACTCTGTTATGTTCAAGTTGGCTCTCAGGCCACCAAGTTGGCAAGATCACGCATCCGCCCAGTTTTTCGGGTGCACCTTTGGGTTAATCCCCAAGGTTCCCTGTTGCAATCTACCACATAGAAAACCCGAAAAACAATCAATCACACGGAGTCTTCTACGACATTTATGCAATGCAACATCACCGATCCAGACCAACATGTCCAGATAGTCTTCACACATCATGTCTATGTCCGTTCTCGCTTACAGACTCTACACAACAAGGAATTTACATATCTACCCGAAGGAATGCCTCCAACTCACCGCAAACTCGCGAGAGCGGGCTTCCTATGCAGAGAAGGAGAGCTTCACATGCTCAATAAGAGAATCGTTACCCTAGCGTTCTTCTTTGGCGCCATGGAAAAGTAAGCGGATGAAAAGCACCGCACTCTCTTCGCCTCTGTGGATCCGGAGTCGACTCGCGATTTGGAGCTTCGAAGCTCCTCCAATGGCCGGATCTAGCTTCTTCATCCTTCCCTGGCTCTCCTCTCTCTCTATACTTTAGAAAGATAACCACTCAAGTAAAAGTGAGGGTTTCAAAGGTCCAATCCCGGGTATATCCCATCAGGAACAACACCTAGCCGTTAGATCACCAATTAAAGAAACAAACGGCTTTGATTTGGGCCTGAAATGTACAATCTGGACCGAACACGGCCTGGAACACGCCCGTGTCCCCCATTCGCCGTCAAAATCGAAGCACATGGAACAACATACGGGTATCGAACACGCCCGTGTTCGATCTGACACGCCCGTGTTCCAATGGACACAGACGTGTGGTTGGCCGTGTGCCCCCAACGATTTATCCCGAAAACAACCCGAGAATAACACGTGTTCTTGGACACGCCCGTATCCTGACCTATGTCCACTCGAACACGCCTGGGCTCCAGGCCGTGTTCACGGTCTCGACACTTCGTCGAGCGAAGTTCGTCGACCTCACAACACGGCCTTGGACACGCCCGTGTCCTAGGCCGTGTGCCTTGTTTCGACACTTCGTCGAGCAAAATTTGTCGACTCCCCGGGACGAGTGTCGACACAGGCTCAACACGCCCTGAGACACGCCCGTGTCTCAGGCCGTGTGCCATGTCTCGACACTTCGTCGAGCGCAAAATGTCGACTTCGCGGGCTGAGTGTCGACACGGGCTCGACACGCCCTGAGACACGCCTGTGTCTCAGGCCGTGTGCCCTGTCTCGACACAACGTCGAGCGCAAAATGTAGACTTCGCGGGCTGAGTGTTAACACAAGCCTAACACGCCCTGGGTTACGCCCGTGTCCCAGGCCGTGTTCCTCCTTCCAGAACCCAAAACTAGCCCAAAACGTCCCCCGTCGCTCGTTTGAGTTTCGGGGCATTACACAGAGACTCTAGAGTGCACCTTGGACGTTTACAAAGGCGTATGAGAGAGGTGTAAGGTTTGGTAGTGTGCATACCGTCCTAGAAGTGGAGACGCCCGCTCCGCTGCTGCCATAGCCACAGCGGTGGTACTCGAGAGTGATGCTAGCTCTCAAAAAGTGGGAACTAAAATTCTGTGATCTCAGAGTCATTGTGTGTGAGTTGCACTTGCCTGTGCATAAATTGCATCATAACATTCATTAATATTAGGTCATACGCTTCATAGATCCTTATCATATAAATTAGTATGAGCTCTTTTATATGATAAGTTAAATTTCCTGGAAACCTTAACTTATAAATTTGTATGGGCATTTTTATAAGTTAAGGTACTTTTGTGATGGTAATATAGTGGTAACCTAGTTTTATTTCACTGCTCTTACTTTCTGTTCTTTACTTTCTTTACTAGTACTGCACTTTACTTACTTGTACAATATACCTAGAACTGCTAGAGTAGAATAATAATATCTATTACAACTGCTAGTTAGTTCTTGTCACCTGCTTCCACCTTTGCTACCCCTTGTTGTCCTCCGCTTCGTCCTCCCGCTTAGTGCCTAGGAGCTGCGGGGCAAGGTGCGGAGGAAACGACTTAGTCTTTTTGACTAATGGCCGGTGACCATACTATTTTAGGAGCTCGTGGAGATGGAGCACCAGCACGACGAGGAGACAGGACTTGAGGAGCAGATACCGCTACCACAGACTACTACTACTGCGCGTCCTCAAGTGGGATGAGTACTGATGTATTAGATTAGCTTCTGCTTTGATCTGAGAGAGAGAGAGAGAGAGTTGATATGATGTACTGGGCATAAGCCCTTATTACTCTTTCATTTGTACTCATTGTGGACTATGTTTTTGTACTCTTCATTCATATATATGATATGTACTTTGTGACTTGTGGACTAGTGGATTTGTTATACTAATATACCTCTATTTCTCATTTTGGCCTACAGGTTATATGATCGTATTAGCTGGCAGAATCGGCGTGTTGCGGTGTCGACTAACTCGTGCGTTAGTGTCACCGTGATACGACGGTTCTGGGCATAAGAGCCGGTAGCCCTCCTTGGTAAGGGGGGGGTGGGGGGGGGGGGGTCTTACAAACTGGTATCACTTGAACAAACGATCATATGAGAAAGAAGTCCACAACACTGGACCACCCCGCCCGAGCATTAGTTTGCGGACAAACTATGCAGCGGAAGCAGTGGTGTGCCCATGTGTAAAAAGTCACATAAAACAGTCCATTAAGTACAATGAGTTAGGCCAATCCAATTAGGACACCACCTTAGCTTGACTTACCAAGAGGATTTTGTAGTGTATCCGAGTTTTAAATTGACTCCAGAGATAGATTGGTTAAGGTATATGGATACCCAAATTCACCAAGGGAAGAATTTGACACAAGAATTAATGCTTAAGGCTTAAATTCTGATGTCCCTACCTACCTATCGAGTGATATTATTACTTCTTACCCAAGCTGATAGGACCGCCTTAAGGAGAACTGGTGCATACAATATATTAGTGGAATAGTAGGGTACTCGTAAACTTAACCCTCATACTGATGACTTAATTATGTTAAGACAACCACAGTGGCAAATACCAATGGTAGAATAAGAATTCAAGAAACCCATTTTGGTTGGGTCACGTGCTGATCTTAAAAAAAATTGGTCGTATAGTAACCTTGAAGGGCTAAGGCATATAACATATCAATTAAGGTAGAAATCCAGGTCTAAGATTGTTAAACCTGAGGATTGAGCGCACATATAAAAGGAATGCACTGTAAATATTAAGGGAATTTAGCCCGAAAGGTATGGGGGCTCATCCTTTTGTTTATTGTGATAAATTGGTAACGACTTGAATTTCTCTAGACCTGGTTTATAAAACATGTGTCACAAACATAGTAATCTAGAAGACTTGATTAATTCAAATGTTGCTCAAGTAAAGATGAGGTTTTGCATTCGCATAATCGGCAAGATAATCAACCCTCCCTAGAAGTTTGGGATATATGTAGAGGGTTGCCCGCTTAGATATATTACAACCTTAGAACAAGGAAAGTCTCCATGGACGTTAGAAACTTCCACGGGCTCGTGAATTAGATCATTACTTGGCACAAATTTAAGAGAGATTGTAATTTCGTCATCACATTATGACATGATATATCCCAAAGATCGAAACAAGTTGCATATAATCCACAAGAAATCGAACAACTGGCCTTTCGATAAACTAAAATCAAGCAATAACAATGACACAAAAGGTTTTATGTATAATTAAAGGAATGTGTTACCTCAGCAAATCACGTTCCTAGATGCCCTAACACCTTAACCTAATTGATGTGACACATGATTAATATTTATATCATCAGTTAAGGATTTGATTAATGAACTCAGATATATTACAAGAGAAAACCAATGTGAATAGAGAATTTAGTATAAGTCAGAATGATAGTTGGAAATACTGCATAGCTGTGGCTCTTAGGACATTGACTATGACTTCCACATATTAAATGTGTAGAATTGGGGAAAGTGGAAATGATGATGGATCACTGCAATCCGCGCCTACCTGACATGCTCAGGTCATAATGTTAGAAACATACGGATCGAAATAGAATAACATAATGGTAACATGAAGGAGTGATTACGGGTCTTAACTATGACTTGATTGGAGCCCATCAAGTAAGGGTTGAAATTTTTTAGTAATTATGTCTATAACACTAGGGGTATAACAATCCCAGAGAAACTTAAAGTCAAGTGAAAAATCAAAATTGGAAGACAGATATTATAGGTATAATCCTTTGGATGTGACTCTGATGATCATAAGAACCAAAACAAAAGTTTTCGATGATGATTTACAGGTGGTGTATTCTCTCAAAGAATCAAATCCTTTCCAAATTTAAATGGATTACTCACCCTTATACCTTGGGAGACAGTTAAGTTATAATTAGAAGTCTTGATAGGATAACGTCTTGCGTTTAGAATATAATGATTAAGTTTGCTATGGTTATGTATGATTTAGTACTACCTTGTTTGATCCTAAAAGGGGCTGGGATTTGGAGAATTAAACACAATGATGAAATATCATTACTATTCACGCGTACATGATATATCCAGTCACTTGATCATAATGATGAACTATAACCTTGAATGACTCAATTAAGCAAAAGCCATTATATCCGAACTTAAGAATTGAAATGAGGTAACGTTATGATAGATATGATTAATCTCCTATGACATGACATTAAAAATGTAACGACTTAACAAGAATTCAAATGAGGCGGATGATTAGTTGAAACATACGCATAGGTATGATCCCTTGATTATGACAACATCGAGAACTGGGACACATACATTGATAATATCATGATCATTTTAGGAAATTCATGACTATGAAGAGACCAATTTTTGTTTGCTAAGGTGAATACGGTGAAATTACACGAGAAGTAATGAGTGTTTATAAGATTCTCATTATGATGGAAATGATTGTGTCAGACCTCACCATTTCTGAAAAAATACACTTATAAATTTATGATTTAGATTATATGTGAAAAGCGATTGCGAGTCATCTGTATCAACATCAATATCAATACTGATCGCTTGATGTACGCTTGAAAGGTGAACAATCTATAAATCAAGTATTACTATTTATATAGAGGTGTAATAAGTTATGAATCTCGAAGAAACAAGATGATGATCTCTTCATCACATTATAATCTTGGAAGTTGGTTAATTACTATGCATAAGTCAGATCTTCATCATAAATGATATCACGATAACTTGTATTGGAAGAATCTATATGGTATAAGACATAAGGCATGATGCGATTCTGGAAGAGAAATATGAGATTTATGTGCTCAATTCTACACATAAGATTACTAAATTCTCATGTACTTGGTGATCCTTGTCCGTAAGGGACTCTGAACCAACCTATGATTAAGGTTTATTTAATGATAATGTGTCAGAAGACTTGGAAATACACTCACGTAACCTTGATTATGAATATCACGAAGTATAACGAAAATACACTTCGAAGGGACGGTTACCGCTGATAGAGTTTTCTTATAAAGAACATACACGAGACAAGTATTGAAATGAGCCCTTATAGAGCTTTATATGAGAAGAAGGTTCACCTAGTGAAGGTAATGTGGTTCAATCATGGACGGGAGAAGCACACCTGGGAGTCGATGGATCTGATGCAAGAAAACCACCCAGAGCTGTTCACTTCAGGTAACGCTATAATTAATGTTTGAAGTATACTTGAAAACCCCGTAGACCCAAACTTGAATTTTGGGGACGAAATTATTCTTTTGTTTATTGGGATTTGTAACATCCCATGTTACTTCTAGACCCCTTAACTCAGATTGGGTTGGACATGGGGTGGGTGTTAGGGAAATTAGCTAGGTCTGACCCTAGGTAGTGTGTTGTAGCCAGGTGGGGCCCACTATAAGGGCCTAAGTCAAACTAGGTCAAACTAGCCTAAATAGGAACCCTAGCCACACCATGACCCCACCACATTGCCCTAGCCCTAAAATAATCTAAGTGGACCCTAGGGCATGTCATTAGGTCAACCCTTTGACCCTAGTTGACCAAAGTCAATCATGACCTAAGTTGGTCAGACCTATACCTACAGACACAATCAGCCCAATTTTCAGTAGGCAAAATTTTTGGGTGACATGGCCTGGGACACGGCGGGTCCCAGGGCGTGTCTCCTTATGGTCGACGAACTCAGTTCGACGAAGTTAACTGGGGCGTGTCTGCCGCCGTGTAGGGAAACATGCCAGACGACACGGGCGTGACGGGGGGCGTGTCCCCTCGGTTCGACGATTTGGATCTTCGTTTGATTATTTAGATCTGCGTTCGACGATTGTCCCCAGCAAGCTGCGTTCGACGATTTGGATCTCCGTTCGACGATTTAGATCTGCGTTCGATGATTGTCCCTAGCAAGCTGTGTTTGACGATTTGGATCTTCGTTCGACGATTTAGATCTGCGTTCGATGATTGTCCCCAACAAGCTACGTTCGATGATTTGGATCTCCGTTCGACGATTTAGATCTGCGTTCGATGATTGTCCCTAACAGGCTGCGTTTGACGATTTGGATCTCCATTCGACGATTTAGATCTGCGTTCGACGATTGTCCCTAGCAAGCTGCGTTAGACGATTGTCCCCAGTAAGCTGCGTTCGACGATTTGGATCTCCGTTCGATGATTTAGATCTGCGTTCGACGATTGTCCCCAGCAAGCTGCGTTCGACGATTTGGATCTCCGTTCGACGATTTAGATCTGCGTTCGACGATTATCCCCAGCAAGCTGCGTTCGACGATTTGGATCTCCGTTCTACGATTTAGAGTTGCGTTCGATGATCGACGAAATTTCCCGTTCGATGATCGTCGAGTGGTCTTTCTCGGGCAAATTCTGGCTTGATGCAGCGGGCGAATTAAGAGGCAGAGGCCACTTGGCCATGGTTTCTTCTGCCCAAAAAGGTACTGGCCGGCCTCCTCAGTATAATCCAGCAGACTTTGGCAGCATGGTGGCCACTTGGCACCAAGGGTGAAGCCTCCAAAGCCCCAAACCGAGCTCACTTTGGTTGTATCTCCCTATACAACCACTCCCAGCTCAAATCAACCCCACCATCAGCTTCAGTGAGTGGAAACGAGTGGAAAACAAGTCCTGGAGCAAAGCATTTGGTAAACGATCGGGATTTTGAGCAGGAGGTCGTCGGAGCAGCTCATCCATAGCCAACCGCCACCAACCTCGCCGCCGTGCCGCCATTCGGGTTCGTTTCACCGTACCTCTACCCGTACTAGAATACTAGATCAACTAAGGGAGATATCGGGCTCAATTGAGCCCGATGCCATGGGAGAAATGGAGAGTTTCCAAGCTTTTTCTTACCGCTCGGGATCGCCATCACCGCCATCTCCCGCCGCCTCATCACCGGCAAAAGGTAGCAACCACCAACATGAAGGTGATGGCACAGTTGGCCGGGGGTGGCGCCGCCTCAGGTGGCCGGAAATGGCCCCGCAATATTCCCCAGATTGGCTCGATCTCAGCCGTTGAACACTTGGGGAAGATGAAAGGATGCCGTCTAAATCGCTTTAAGATTCGTGCTGCATTTGTTTTTATTAAAATCAATTTAATTTTGTTACTATTTTAAATGAGATGAAATTTCATTTCTATCACACTATTTTAGTAATCTTGCATGTTAAATATAGGGCTCTTAGAGCCATTTCCAGAGGGTGACATCAACATGAAATATGTAGCCCTTTGTGTTAACTTTGAATTGCCACCCTTAACTTGAGATTTGGTCCAGTGGTCTGACCTGTAGGACCATTTTGCTAAGGTTGGTCTTTAGCTAGGGCAGAACTTCAAAATGATGCCCAAGTCAAACCATTCATCCACATGGCCCAAAATTTTGGGTGCCTGCATGTTTAGTACTTGGTTAAACCCTGTACAAAAATGAGAATTTTTGGGAAAATGTTTTCTATAGTTTGTACTAAAATACCCAAAATGAAATAAATGAAATATTTGGAGTTATGCGACTCCAAATGGCCCCAAATTTTGGTGGCATGTCCGTAGGGAAATTATAAGTGTATGTTTTAAATTTCACTCAATTTGGACCACTGCATGTTGGGTGAACCCACTTGCATGTGTTGGCTTGTTATAGGCTTCGTGTGCAATTAGCCTAAAATGAAATAATGTGTATTCAGCCAACTTGGAACATTCAAAAATCATGATTTTAATTATGGAGACACATGAGGGTGTAATACACCTCTCATAGCAATGGTGGGATTTTTGGGAACAAAAATCCCATTATTTTGAATTTCTGAAAATTTGGTCTTTTGAGGAAATAAATTTAAAATATGTTTACCCTTATCATAAAATATTTAATTTTTGTTGAGGACTAGGGAGTGACATAATAAACAATAGAAATAATTTATATCTCTGTTGGATGAAGTTTAGGTAGTTTAAGGAGCAAAATGACCATTTTACCCTTATGAATTTTTGTGTAGAAATGATGGGTATATTACTTTGAAAGATCTGAGAAAATTCATATTGCTGTAATTGTATGTTTTATACCTTGTGCAATTATTTCAGAATTTTTGGAGTGCCAAATAATGTACTTAGGCCCCATAATGACATTTTGGTAAATAACTCGAATTGATCATGGATAGGTCATTTCAACCTAGATGTAAATGTAAATCTGGACATAACATTATTTCATTATTATCAAGTTTCTGTAATTTAATTAGATTTTTTGAGATAATACTTTATGTACTTCATTTGGAAAATATACCTGAAAGAATCCCTAGGACAGTAGGTTTAATATTGACAATACTTTATGTGCAAAATGACTACGAATTTTCATTTAAAGAAATTAATTTAATGGTATAAGTAATTGGAAAATTATGGAAATTCATCCTAGTCATGATATAGGTCAATACCATCCTAGGATAAATAATTTGAGGCATATGGCCAGACGAATTTGAAGGTTACATTTGTGGGTGGTATCGGGACATGGGTAAGGGTCTAGCACCGATGTTCGTACTAGTAGGGCCACCAGGGGAGGAATCTGAATAGCTAGTAAAGTGAGGATCTTAGTGGAGGAATTAACCCTGGTTGGTCTCCTAGAGGATTCCTTAACCATGTGTGGAAGAGTGCAAGTCCCGTGACAGTAACAATAACGGGGACCGGCAGAAGACCGCCGCGCTCCTCATAACATCTTAAGTCTTTAGGGTCGTTCTAAAGTAATACAAGAGTTGGGGTATAAATCCTGGGTAGACACCAATAAAAGTAATTATCCTTGAGAAAGGGAACTTTGGGCGTAATACCATCGTAGTTCCTAGTGCCCCCGAGAACCCTTCACCGGGTATATCCTGGGCAGTCCTGGGATTAACCTGAAACCGCTAAGTATAATAACTCGTAGACAAGAGTAGTCTATTAGGTTAGGACATTGTGATTCAATCTCACCCATGACGGATTTGAGGGAGTTGGAATAAAGACACTAATGTGCGTTCTCACCCGTGTAGGGTTGGAGGGATTGTGATAAATGCTCACCCGTGTAGGGTTGGAGGGATTGTGATAAATGCTCACCCGTGTAGGGTTGGAGGGATTGTGATAAATGCTCACCCGTGTAGGGTGGGAGGGATTGCGATAAATGCTCACCCGTGTAGGGTTTGAGGGATTCAGGACGGGTTGGTCCTGCGAGCTGGAGGCTCGGAATGAAATACTTGCATGTGCATAAATTTAGTGGCGGGGCATGCGGTACTGGCCGTTCGTCACACCAATGGCAGTACGGTGCACCAGGCGGGTGTGAGGGTTAGAGGGGCCAGTGGGTTGTTTTACACTGTGGTCTGGAGGACGATCCCCGATAACGCACATCCGACCCAATAAGACTAACGGGTTGTCAGCAAAGTACGTACGCAGAGACTCTAGAGTGCACCTTGGACGTGTATAGAGGCGTATGAGAGGGGTCTAAGGTTTGTTAGTGTCATACCGACCTATAAGTGGAGACGCCCGCTCCGCTACTGCCGTAGACACAACGGTGGTACCCGAGAGTGATGCTAGTTCTCAAAAAGTGGGAACTAAAGGTCTGTGATCACAGAGTCATTGTGTGTGAGTTGCACTTGCCTGTGCATAAATTGCATCATAAAATTCATTCATATTAGGTCATACGCTTCATAGATCCTTATCATATAAATTAGTATGAGCTCTTTTATATGATAAGTTAAATTTTCTGGAAACCCTAACTTATAAATTTGTATGGGCATTTTTATAAGGTAAAGTACTTTTGTGATGGTAATATAGTGGTAGCCTAGTTTTTTTTCACTGCTCTTACTTTCTGTTCTTTACTTCCTTTACTAGTACTACACTTTACTTACTTGTACAATATACCTAGAACTGTTAGAGTAGAATAATAATATCTATTACAACTGCTAGTTAGTTCTTGTCACCTACTTCCACCTTTGCTACCCCTTGTTGTCCTCCGCTTCGTCCTCCCGCTTGGTGCCTAGGAGCTGCGGGGCGCGGTGCGGAGGAAACAACTTAGTCTTTTTGACTAATGGTCGGTGACCATACTATTTTAGGATCTCATGGAGATGGAGCACCAGCACGACGAGGAGACAGGACTTGAGGAGCAGATACCACTACCGCAGACTACTACTACTACTGCGCATCCTCAGGTGGGATGAGTACTGATGTATTAGATTAGCTTCCGCTTTGATCTGAGAGAGAGAGAGAGAGATCTCCAAGAAACGAAATCCGCCGCCGCCGTCGCTGATTCCCGACTGGCTAGGGTTTTCATTTTCAGAGGATTCAGATTAAGAAGATTTTACAGATCGAGATTTCCGCTCAACTCTTCATCCTCTATTCGATCATGTAAAGTCAAGAAGATCCAGATCTGATTTTGCCTAGATTTTCTTCACCTCTCTGATAAAGCCTCAACGCTTAGAAGAAGAAGATCCTGGCCAACAGTTTATAGATCTGAAAAAGAAGATTCACAGTTTGTATTTCTTTACAAATTTATTTCATTATTATAGGAGAAGTTTTCTCCGAGTGTAGGAGTTTTTCAAATTTGAGATAATAGGAAGTTTCATCTTCCGAGTGTAGATCCGTTTTGTGGATCGAGTTTGTAGGAACGTTGTTCCGAGGGTAGGATTGATTTTCAATCCGAGATAGTGGAGTAGCCGAGTCTAGTGTATTGCTAGATCGATGAGGGAAAGTGGATGTACCCAAGGTTGAGGAACCAATATAAATCTTGCCTCGTCTGTGTTTGATTGGTAGATAGATCTGTCCATTGGTTTGTAATTTTTTATTCCACAAAAAGACGCACATATCACCTATTCACCCCCTCTAGGTGATTTAGGTAGGCAACTATAACTTTCAATTGGTATCAGAGGGAGGTTGATCGTTAAAAGGTTAACACCTTGATCAGATCCTTCAATAGTTGTCATTTGAGATCTACCAAAAAAATGGACAAGGCTAAAGATTTTGCCAAGCTTCCTTTATGTACCAAGAATAATTTTCCCATGTGGAAAGAGAGAATCAAGTTCTTTATGGAAGCTGTGGATCCAAGGATCTTCATGATAGTTGAAGAAGGTCCTTACATTCCCATGACCGTCTCTACTATAGATCCAACTAAAAAAGTCCCAAAGAAACTTATGGATCTAGATAAGGATGCGATTGCACTTGTCTCATTGGACAAAAAGGCAAAAAATATCATAGCAAGTGTAGTCGATGATTCAATGCTGCAAAACCTGATTCACTGTCAGTCTGCGAAGGAGATATAGCAGTCACTAGTTACCTTTATGGAAGGTACAAAATAAGTGAGGGATGATAGAAGATCCCTTCTTAATCAGAAGTATGAAGCTTTCCGACAAGGAAACAACGATACCATTGCTGACACCTTTGAGAATTTCTTCAAGAAAGTGAATGGGCTAAGGGTCTATGGCAGAGTCTTCACTAATGGAGAATTAAATGATAAGTTCTTGAGATCCCTAACTAAGGAATGGGATAACGAGGTATGTGCCATAAGGGAGTTTGGAAAACTGGCCGAGATAGACCCTCAGAATCTCTTCGGGAAGCCTATGTCATATGAGCTTCAACTCAACACCAGAAAGGCTGAAGAAGAGAAGAGCATGTCTGCATTCAAAGAGAAGTCTGATGCTTTAAAGGCAGACACCTCTAAGAAGACAAAGGTTATTTCTCCTACTCCAGCACAAGAAGTTAGTGAAGAAGAAACCTCGGAGCCAAGCACCTCAGGCTCTGAACTATCAGAAGGAGAGTTCTCACTACTCTCTCGACAGTTCAAGAAATTCTTGAACAAGAAGAAGCAATGGAAAGGCAAGGATGCCTCCTATAAAAGATCACGACACGATGGTGATCGTCAACGAAAAGGCTCAAGCAGCCATGACAGGTATAACTCTAAACAGAACAAATATGTTTTACTGACATTATTTATTATTGTTGTAATAAGCAAGGACACGTCATCGCTGACTACCCTCACAAGAAGAACGAGGGTGGTAGAAGAGAGGAAAAGAAGTCCTCGTACAACAAGAAGAGGACATAGAAGAGCTTGATGGCCAAAAAGGGCAAGACTCTTACTGACTATAACTCATCTGAGTCGAGTGAAGAAGAAAAAGCCTATTTTGGGCTCATGGCTCAAACTGATGATGAACAAGAGCCCCAATTCACTAGAAAGGTAAAATCTCACACTCCTCTTTCTGATTCTGAAGTTTCTGAACATGATTGTGAGGATAGCTCTTCTGACGATGAGTCAGAACTCATGGCCCAATATAAGGAGTTAATCATGGCTTACGACAAATGTCGCAGAGTCGTGAAAACTCAGGCTAAAGAGATAAAGTCTCTCAAAGCTGAAGAGAGCACCTTGAGAGAGAAAGTCTCAAAGACTGACTCGCTCGAAGAGAACTTCAATAATGCTATTGAAGAATATAAGAAGGCTCTAGAGCACCTTGATCTTAAAGAGAAAATCATAAAAGATTTGGAAGAACAACTCGCCGCTGAAAAGAAACTTGTTGAAAATTTCTCGAAGCCTAAGACTGTTCTTCCATTCATTGCTGAATTCTCAGCCAAGGCCAAGGGTGCTGGAGTAGGCCGTGAAGAAGCTCCTAGTAAGTCTTCTAGGAGAAACAAGGCTCATTGGAAGAATAAGGCCGCCAAAAAGGCCTTAGCCAAAGAGAAGGGGAAAGCCCCTCAAGATCAGACCATGTTCAAAAAAGTTATATTTCCTTCAAATGAGTTTGATCTTGACTCATCTTACGGACACTTTGCTAGGCCTACCTACGTAGAGCCAAAGTCCCGTTATTAAGGATGGACTCGACCCAGAAACTTTGGTGAAAGTGTCTTTAAGGCAACTTATGAAGAAGTCATTCTTTAGAGCTATGACCCTTTCAATCATGGTCATAACTTCAAGAAGGCACCAAAGGCAAAGTCTGTTGTAGAAAAGCCAATGAAGGAGAAGAAAACATGTGATTGTAATCATCATGAAGTTTCTTCCTCCAAGAATGCTGCCCCTGCTAGACCACAATTCCAAAGGGTCAAGCAGGAGAACATAAGACAAAGATACAACAGATTTGACTGTTGGTATTGTGGCAGAATTGGTCACTTTGCCATTGATTGCTGGTTTAATCCCATAAATGCTGCAACCCCACATGTTGGCAATATGAGGAAGACCACTCCTAATGCTAATATTCGTAAGGGGAATGTTCTAACCCGAGACCAAGGACCCAAACGTATTTGGGTTCCTAAGGCAAACCTATTGTGATTACAAGTATGTCCAAAGGCCACCAAAACACCAATCTGGTATTTGGACAGTGGATGCTCTCGGCATATGACCGGGACAAGAAGCCTAATTCAGAACTTTACTCCAGTCGTGAATGGACCGAAGGTCATCTTTGGAGGTTCAGACCGTGGGATCACTAAAGGCTACAGTATGATTACGAACGGTAATGTATCCTTCTCAGATGTGGCTTACGTTGAAGGTTTGGAACATAACCTTATAAACATAATCCAACTCTGCGATAAAGGATACATAGTTGAGTTTCATGCTGATAAGTGTTTGATAAAATCTGTTGACAATATGGAAACAATTCTATCCGACACTCGAAGCAGAAATATATTTTGCTTGAATTTCATTTGTATAGATTCTTTGACACCAGTGTGCTTTTTAGCAAAAGATAGTGCGTCTCTTGGTGACCAATGGCACAAGAGACTAGCACATATTAATTTCAAAACTATTAATAAATTATTTTCAATGAACTTAGTACGTGATGCCCCAAATGTCAAGTACGTCAAAGATAGACCTTGTCATGCATGTGTAAAAGGCAAGCAAACAAGGGCTACCTTTAAAAGTGTTATTGGCAAGGATTCTAATAGATGTCTTCATCTACTACATATCGACTTGTTTGGTCCACTGCAAATTAGAAGTTTGGGAGGAAAGGATTATACGTTAGTAATTGTTGATGATTACTCGCACTTTG
The DNA here is from genome assembly GCA_039583875.1 of Platanthera guangdongensis. Taxonomy (NCBI): domain Eukaryota; kingdom Viridiplantae; phylum Streptophyta; class Magnoliopsida; order Asparagales; family Orchidaceae; genus Platanthera; species Platanthera guangdongensis. The sequence continues at coordinate 58,830 of JBBWWR010000265.1, forward strand.
CGTGGGTGTTCTTTCTGAAACACAAGTCAAATACCTTCGACATCTTTGCTAATTTTGTCAGGCAAGTTCAGAATGAGTACAACTGCTCCATAGTCAAAATCAGAAGTGACAATGGAATAGAGTTCAAGTCTGGGGCCATGACAGAATTTTGTGAAAGCTTAGGTATCTTTCATGAGTTTTCCTCTCCTCGTACTCCACAACAGAATGGAGTGGCTGAGAGAAGGAATAGAACACTCATAGAGGCCTACAGGACCATGTTGAGTGATGCTTCACTTCCAGAATATTTTTGGGCTGAAGCCGTCAACACTACATGCCACGTGCAAAATCGAGCTCTCATACACAAAAACCACGATAAGACACCTTACGAACTTCTGAAGGGCAGGAAACCGATAGTCTCATATTTTAGAATTTTTGGCTGTAAATGCTTCATGCTTAACAATGGCAAGTATCATACTACAAAGTTTAGCGAAAAGAGTTTTGAAGGTATTTTTGTAGGTTATAGTAGCCATAGTAAGGCATATAGGATTTTTAATAGAAAAACCCTGGTGGTAGAAGAATCGATACATGTTGTATTTGATGAGACGAGCTTGCTGCAAAGCAACTCTTCTAGTGTGCTCATTAAAGATGCAGGTGCAAAGCTGAAAGAAATTAACTTGGATGGACCGTCCGAAGATAAAGGTGAAAAGTTCATCAAGATCACCACTCCAACCCCTATTGGATATACTGATGATCAAGATGAAGAAGTCATCCAAGATAAAGAAGTCACTCCGGTGATAGAAGACAATCCAGATGCAATGATTATAGAGCTCAGACATCTAAAGGATCACCCCATGGACCAGATCATAGGAGATCCCCAAGATGGTGTCAGAACTCGAAGAGGTACAACTAATGAAAATCTATATTTAAGTTTTCTATCACATGTTGAACCAAAGAAGTTTGATGAAGCAAACTCAGACACATCGTGGATAATGACGATGAAAGAAGAACTAAACCAGTTCAAGCGCTGTAAAGTATGGAAGCTTGTTCCAAGACCTAAAGGTAAGAACGCCATTGGGACAAAATGGGTCTACAGGAACAAGATGGACTAGGATGGAACGATAGTAAAGAACAAGGCCAGACTTGTCGCAAAATGCTATTGTCAAGAAGAAGGAATCGACTTCGACCAGACGTATGCTCCAGTGGCAAGGCTGGAGGCAATAAGGTTATTTCTAGCATATGCTGCACTCAAAGGCTTCACTGTCTACTAGATGGACGTGAAGTCTGCCTTCCTTAATGGTGACATAAAGGAAGAGGTGTATGTTGAACAACCTCCAGGTTTTGTTGATTCTAACTTTCCTGATTACGTTTATTTACTGCATAAAGCATTATATGGCCTGAAACAAGCTCCTCGAGCTTGGTATGAGAAGCTATCTAGCTTTCTACTTGAGAACAAGTTCACAAGGGGAAAGATAGACAAGACATTATTTCTTAGGGAAATTAAAGGCAAGATTTTGCTAGTGCAAATCTATGTCGACGACATTATTTTTAGCTCTACTAATGACAACCTTTGCAAAAAGTTTTCAAAACTTATGCAAGGGAAGTTTGAAATGAGCAGTATGGGCGAGCTAAAGTATTTCTTAGGGCTTCAAGTGAAACAATCTGAAGATGGAATTTTCATCTCACAGACCAAGTTCACCAAAGAGCTGATTAAGAAATTCGGAATGGAGAACGCAACCTCGATGAGGACTCCAATGGTTTCAATAATGTCTCTGGACAAGGATGAAAAAGGGAAACATTTTGATGAAACCAAGTACAGAAGCATTATTGTATCCTTGCTTTACCTTACTGCAAGTAGACCTGACATAATGTTCTCAACATATGTCTGTGCTAGATTTCAGGTGAACTCTAAGGAATCTCACTACGCTGCTGCAAAGCGGATTTTGAGATACCTTAGGTACACCAAATCTTGGATTATGGTACCCAAGAAGTAATGATAGAGAACTAATAGGTTTTTCAGATGCAGATTTTGAAGGGAGCAGAGACGACAGGAAAAGCACTTCAGGGACATGTCAATTCTTTGGAAGAAGACTTATCCCCTGGAGTAGCAAGAAGCAAAACTGTGTGGCAATTTCAACGGCTGAGTCAGAGTACATCTCTGCAGGAAGTTGCTGTGCACAGTTACTTTGGATAAGGAATCAATTTGAGGACTACAACATGAAGTTTGAAAAGATTCCATTGTTTTGCGACTCTTCCACCGCAATAGCAATAGCTAATAACCCAGTCTCGCACAGCCAGACAAAGCATATAGAGTTAAAGTATCACTTCATACGGGAGCATGTGGAGGATGGGGACATAGACCTTCAATATGTCTCTACAGATAGGCAAATTGCAGACATTTTCACGAAGCCGCTGGACGAGACCAAGTTCTCATTCTTCAAAACAGAACTTGGGGTGCTCAACAAAGAAGACTAGAGAAGCTGGATTCTAAAGAAGGCTTAAGGCTCAAAGATGGAATTGGTCAAAAGAGCTGAAGCAACCAAGATGAAAATATGTGAAGAAGTTGGCACTTGGTGATGCCATCTCTCAGCTATCTGTTGAAGTCGGAAAGGGGGAGAAATTGGTAAAAGAATATCTAGATATTTTCATAGTTCATTTTCTTGCTTACACTGCTTTATATACTTAGCATTCTTTTTATGTCCATAATTCACCTTAGTGTAAAGGGTTCTGACTTTTACAAATAGGGGGAGATTGTTAGGTATTGTATCCACACTAACCCAGATTTGATGAAGTCATCCTTGAACTAAGATGAATTAAGTTGTATTTGATGCTTGATTTGAGTTATGTCTTTGCAGGAATTCTTATGGGAAGTGTAGACTAATGTAAGTCTACAATGGGTCACCAAACACAGGACCATACTATTTAATCCCTCATTGTGTGCTCCAAGGTGTTGACTCATGTGTAGCCTCTCTATTATGATACACTTCATATTCAAGCTCAAGGACTATATGAAAAGACTTGATGCTGGTCATCCCTTAGAAGAAGGAAAATTTTGTCAAGCAAATTTCCTAAGTAAAGTACTCGAGTAGTTCTATACTTACTCGAGTAAGTTACTGAATTCATACTCGAGTAATAATACTCTTACTCGAGTAGTCAAGATGTATCCCGAGTAGTCAATTATGGCTCTCAAGTAGTTAAGATAACTACTCGAGTAGTTTCCTTTCTCCTCTCGAGTTTACATAAATTATCTTCTCAAATTTTTCTAAGTTAAATACTCGAGTAGTCATCTTATATACTCGAGTAGTTCTATCTTCTGTCTCGAGTAGTTGAATTCTGACTCTCGTGTAGTTCTAACTTACTCGAGTAGTCTAAGTCATGTACTCGAGTAGTTCATCTACTACTTGAGTAGTCCAGTGTTTATACTTGAGTAATCCAGAATTCCATTCCAGAAAATTTATGTAAGTGAATTACTCGAGTAGTTATCTCCATATACTCGAGTAGTTCTATTTGTCTCGAGTAGTCATCTTATATACTCGAGTAGTTCTATTTGTCTCGAGTAGTTCAACTTCTATACTCGAGTAGTTCTGTTTTCCAGTCCAGAAATTTTCTAAGTCTATGACTCGAGTAGTTTCTTATATACTCGAGTAGTTCTTTCTTATATACTCGAGTAGTATTTCTTTTACTCGAGTAATTTACTCCACCTCTCGTGTAAGTACTTAAGTACTCGAGTATATTATTCTTGTTACTCGAGTAGCTGATTCCTGGAATTTTTATTTACTCGAGTAGTTGACTCCATGTACTCGAGTAATGATCTCATTCCCTCTCGAGTAGTTTTTCTCATGTACTCGAGTAGTTATCTTCTACCTACTCGAGTAGTGCTACATGTACTTGAGTAGTCTGTTATATCTCGAGTATTTTACTTTGACTTTTCCGAAAATTCGCTAAGTCTAGTCTAACGGTATTATTCATAAACTTTGACGTGATTGGTCCACGTGTCTCTCAAAATGACTCAATTATGGCTAATCTTCTTCTCTACTATAAAAGGTATTGTCTAAACCGATAAACCCTAACAATTTTAAATTTAAAGAAGATTATTTTTTAAGAAGTTTTTGCAGCCGCTTTCTGTCTCCTCTCTCTCTCTCCAAGAAACAAAATCCGCCGCCGCTGCCGTCGCTAATTCCCGACCGGCTAGGGTTTTCATTTTCAGAGGATTCAGATTAAGAAGATTTTACAGATCGAGATTTTCGCTCAACTCTTCATTCTCTATTCGATCGTGTAAAGTCAAAAAGATCCAGATCTGATTTTTCCGAGATTTTCTTCACCTCTTTGATAAAGCCTCAATGCCTAGAAGAAGAAGATCCTGGCTGACAGTTTGTAGATCTGAAAAATACGATTCACCATTTGTATTTCTTTACAAATTTATTTCATTATTGTAGGAGAAGTTTCCTCTGAGTGTAGGAGTTTTTCAACTCTGAGATTGTAGGAAGTTTCATCTTCCGAGTGTAGATCCGTTTTGTGGATCGAGTTTATAGGAACGTTGTTCCGAGGGTAGGATTGATTTTCAATCCGAGATAGTGGAGTAGCCGAGTCTAGTGTATTGCTAGATCGGTGAGGGAAAGTGGATGTACCCAAGGTTGGGGAACCACTATAAATCTTGCCTCGTCTGTGTTTGAATGGTAGATAGATCTGTGCATTGGTTTGTAATTTTTTATTCCACAAAAAGACACACGTCTCACCTATTCACCCCCTCTAGGTGATTTAGGTAGGCAACTATAAACTTTCAGCGGAAAAATAAAGCAAACCATTAACAGCTACTCCTATGCAACGCCGCTATGCGATGCTTCGCCAGGTGGGATGGAAGACTACATGGGCCTCTATGCACCAAATCGCTAGGAAGATGGACGAGTAGGCTTGCGGATGAGGTGGTTAGAACGATGGAATGAGGGTCGTGAGTATCTCTTTGCTACGCACTCCTCTAGCAATTGATAGAGCGGCAAAACCGGATGTGGGTGAGGATGGAAAATAAAGGCGCACCTCAAGCAAATAACGAAAATATAAAATCACATAGACATGATTGTATACAAACTTTTTACAAAATAAGAATACTTCATCATATGCAAAGAGATTAAGCTACACTAGCAACAACAAGAGAAGAAAAGTGTGCGAAATCGAACGGATCCGAAGTCTTGCTGAGGATTCATGGAAGGAATGCCTAGGTTGTCAATCCGCATCCTTGCTCGGTCCTCAACTGCGTCCGGGGTAAAGGAGGCTGTCACTAACTCCCAATGGACCCATCTTCTTCGTGTCCCGATCCGGTGGAGGATGGCACAAACTTCTCCTATCTTGATGGAGGAAGCTAGATATAACTCTTCTTGAAGCTTAAGGATGAAGGAGGAGGCCAAGAGGAAGCTCCGGCTTGGATTTGGCGTTGAAAACTTGCCCGGAGCAACTCCCTAAGGTGGAAGATGAAGGGATATGGCTGAACCCTTCCTCGGAGGCGGAAAATGGTGGGGGAGAAGATCTGTCTTCAATGGAGGAAAATCTGCGCTTTAAATAAAAGCAGGTCAAAAAAATGGGCACGCACGGTTTGGTGGAGGACCGTGCGTTATTAACTTCCAGTCCAAGCTTGTGGAAGATGAAGCATTCACCCGTGCGTTTTACTCGCGCACGGGCGCATCCGCCCGTGCGTTAAGGAAATCGCATGGGTAAACACAGAGCGCATGAAAACCAGACAAAACAGGGGAACCGTGCGTTTTACTAGCGCACGGGCGCTGCCGCCCGTGCGTGAACAAATCGCACGATTAACCACAGAATGGAACATACAAAAAAGATACAGGAAAACCGTGTGTTTACTTCGCACACAGTTACGATGAAACCATGCGTCAACCATGCGTGAAGATCGTAGGGCTCAGCTCGACGAAATTTGTCAAGCTCTACACGGAGTTTCTTCTGCACAAACAAAACACATGATTGTAAAGAACCGTGTGCTAAGAAAACGCACGACCGTGTGTTTTCCTCAAACCTGCATTCCAGCCTTGGGGAAAATGCACCACCTGCAAACAAATAAATAAAAGCAAACAGGTCCCTCCAGCAAAGTAGAAATGCGACAAAAGAAACTAGAAAGAGCCCATGGGGAGCACCATGTGCTTACCCCCAACAACAGAATGTGCAATTGCACACCCTTGGGCCAGAAAAGTGCACTTAGCGTGAAAACTGTATAAATGAAATATCAACGGTAACATATTAAAAGTGAAGTGCAAGTGTGTGAAAACTAGCCCAGTGAGTCCAAAAAACCCTATAAATATCAGACTCATCACACCACCAGACTTAAACATTTGCTTGTCCCGAGCAAATCATCTTTCTGTGGACTCGAAAACAGCTAGCTGGCTTAGAAATTTCAAAATAAAGTAAAGCGAGAAATCAAATACTCATGGGTGCAGAAAATATAATAGATAAACTTTTTAATTATGCTATGAAGTTTATAAATTTCGACAAGTGTAAATAAGTATTGTAACTACTCAAAAATAGAATTCTGGAGAATCGTTTGGTCATGCGTAGGAAGAAAGTAAGCATGCCACTAAGTTGAGCATTGCCAAAGACCGGGGCTCGAAATCACCTCCAAAGAAATCCATCAATGTTGGATACCATACGCTTGCCCGTTCACACTCTTTCCACAGCGCTAGTCCGACTCAAGCGTGACTCCATAGGACTTTAGGAAGATAATGGAGCTTGGGCGTATACATAGGTAATGATGTAAAAGGTAAACAATGGCTACGCACAACCCAAATGAGCTCATACAAAAGACTATCCTCTCGCCAACAATACAAGCAGGTGCACAACACCACCAGACTTGGACTTGACATACGGGTGCGTGCACCGCCTTCCAGCATAAAATCTCAAATGGAATTTTCATTTACACTTTTTCTTCTTTCATATCAAACTACTTTCTTTTTCTCTCTTTTTTTTTCTTTTTCAAAATTTTTTTTTTATATCACATTCAACCACATAATCATGAAATCTGCACCTCACAAACACAAAACTGTACCGTAGCAACAACACAAAGCGAGAAGTAGCAAACTACTACCTCGAGACTTGGGTGCGTGACTTGGAAAGGCCTCTAGGCTTTGGTGATTGCAAAGTGGGGCTAAAACAAAAGGAGGGATAGGCTCAAAATTGTCTAACAAGGATTAACGTTAGGACTTGGTACAAGGCTCAACCGGTCCAAAATGATGGCCTACATCACGCTCACGCTTGACTAACCATGCACCAATGCTTCGAGAGTAGCTTGGGGCAAGTTCTTAGTCTCCGAGAAAGATAATCCTTCCACCCGACTCGAGCAATACGAGCCTAATGACGGCTACACACATTCCTACAGTACCGTTCGATTACTCCAGATTTAGCAATTTTGAGTAGTACAAACAAAATTTACAAATGCAGAAAAGGTATAAATCTACGAGCATAAAGAAAAATTAAATCTATACTATTTCTACCCACCATGAGTACTCGATTAGGAACACTACACGAGTTTTACATTACTCTATCCTAAAATCCTAAGCCAGCACCACTATCTTAAAGTTAACACAAAAGAAATAAATTAAACTTTGGCCAAGAGCATGCTTAAGTGCGCGCTCATGTGGCGTTGGTGCACAATGCGGACATGATGATATAAAAATAGGAAATGAAAATATACTTTTGGTATACAAGTGATAATAGTGCATGTGCACGGGTAATGTATAATTCTCCCCCACCAGACTTAAACTAAACAACCTATCATAAGATTTACAATAATAGCAATGAAGTAAAAGTCAGAGAAGAGGGTACCCCATGCTCAGCAAAGGAGCATACCAGAAGATTGGTGTTAAAGCATGAAGCCAAACCTGTGAAAATATTTAGCTCACTCCATCGTGACAAAGAAAGGCCACCTACAAAATAGCTTAAATAACAAAAAAATGTATACCAAGCCGGCATCGTCGGCCACCTACGATGCGAGGCATTGGCAAAAAAGGGTGTTGGGCCCAATGGCACGGTATGGATCGGCGTGGCATCGTCGGCCCGGTGGGACTCCAAAGAGGATCCCGCATCTGCAAAAGAAGCCCTAGCTGGCTGCTCACGCTCCACAGTATGAATAACGTAACGCCATGTACCGCTAGAAGAAACATGACACACCAACCTGAAGGCGGTCATCATGGTCACAGAAATGAAATCGCCGCGGGAAATGGGAGTCATGGCGGGCAAAGTGTCAAATACTCCTAATCCCTTGGCGATTTGCGTAATAAAATGTGAACCACCGATGGCCTTCAGGGGCACGTACGTGGCCTGGTGGAGGAAGTAATCAGCAAGAACGCAGCCTAGGTGGAGAGGGTTGCCATAATGCATACTGTAAAGGTAAATTAGATCCGACCACCCTGCCACGTTCTGACTCATCAAGCGAGCATTAATGTTGTACCCGATCAAGTGTTGAACATAGCAGAGCGCGGGAGAAATGATCTGGGACGACTTGGCAGAACACACTTCGTACTGCTATGGCAATCCGGTGATCTCCTGTCAGAATGTGTGGGGAGAAGCGCCGGTTGGGAACTCAAAGGGTCCAGCTAGAAGGTCTGATTCTGTGAATTCATCAACCGCGTATATCCCTGTATAAACGGCAAGCATGCCCACACTAAAAGTGTACTGGTGCAAGTTCATCTGAAATGCCACTGCAGTGGACTCGTCAGTAGCCGCGTCTCGTAGCTCCAAAATGCGGAAGGTGGAGAGGAATTCGAGCGTGAGCTCGCGAAATCCAGTCTCCACAATGGAGAATAGATGATGCCACGAACCCACGTCGAATAATCGGTCCACCTCAACCTTTAGACCGACGGCCTCAAGCTCTTCGTCCGAAACGAAACGAAAATCCAAAAATGGTTTTTGGACCAAGCGTTCATACCTGGTGACCATTTCAGGTCTCCCAAGACGGAGCATCCGCTCTGCGTCTTCAGTGTTCACCGGAGCATCCAAAGCATCTTCCGGATCTGCCGTAACCGAAGCTCGCGTGGAAGAGGAAGAGGAACCACCAAAGCTACGCAGCTTGCTAATCACTTTCTTGTAACCCATGGCGATGATGAAGAAAGAAAGTGGAAGATAAAGAGAGGAGGAATGGGGGAAGATTTGGAATTGGAGGAAGAGATCTCGTCGGAGAAGGAGTCGAGGCAGATGATTGCAGCAGACGCACGAGAATTAGGGCCAGCGTGCGTAAAAAATGCTCGGACTGCATTTTTATAAATAAAAACGCACGGTCGTGCATTTTTGTCGTGCACGTTTTCCCCAACCGTGCGTTTTGCAAAAAAAACCCGATTCACATCATTTTCTTCGGGAAGTCTCGTTCTGCCACAACATAGAGAAAAACAAAAACAAATGGAACAAAGAACCTCCTGAGTGACTAGGCAATCTTCCCGAATTAGACGCAAGCACGCAAAAATCGGGCAAGCAAGCAATAAAGAAAAAAACAATAAAACGACAAGAAAAGCTATTTTAAAACAGTAAAAACTAACTAATCCTACTCCTAGATAAGTACTAGGGTTATTGTCATCCCAGCACGACTTATTTGAAAAATGAAAAGTACTATCTAATGGGCCAATGAAAAGAAAAGTGCACAGGCAACTATTCCATTATCCGTTGCGGTAACAGGTACCTATACGGAGATAAAACAGTTACCCCACTACCTAAATAATAATTCCTGCCCAACATAGGTAGAGGAAATATGAAATAAGAAGAGGTGGAGGGTTGGTCCTCGCTCATCTTATCACGAAATAAATCTTTGCCTAGCAAGGCATCGTAAACCACAGATGTGTAGGAAGCAATGGCAACGGCATGGGCACCAGGCTCATCGTCATCCCAACGTATTCGTGGGGACTCAACCTACACAGGCTCAGATAAAGAATGAAGATCAAGTAATAAAAGAGAAGAAGAAGTAAAATAATCAGAACATGGGAGTGTGATCCCGGTATCACTCTCAGCGAGATCCAAGCATAGATCATCGTCGGTATCATATGAGTCGTATCATGGGGAATCCGAGAACTCAAGGTCCACGGTGGTAAGGGGAACGACCTCATCCAATAATGAAGTGCAATCCTCCGTATCGGGAAGAGGATATTCCTTATCCCACTGGGGTGCGTAAAAGTGTTCCGAAGATCCACATTCTCCGTCGGAGATAGAAGAACCCTAATCCCACTTCGGCGCAACCTCAGGCACTGAATCATACAAAATTACGACATCATCAACCGACTCACACAAAAATGGCGTAGCACCATCAGGCAAAAATTGAGGAGGGGCGAAACTGCTCTCAAAATTAAGCACTGAATGTGCATGCCCCATCGTAAAATCATTCGCAGACGCCATCCCGTCGACCGGAACAATCTCTTCGTCCCATACAGGAGTGCCCATGGATTCTTGATCCTCTTTTTGCTGGCTAACACCGGAGTGATCATCATTACTCATGGGAAGCTCGTAAAAAGGGAGCGAGGGACCCATGAAGGATCTATATGCAGCGAGAGATTCTTCGGTAATCTCAACGAGTAAAGAACGAGCATGGTGCGCTATGTCAGTGTATGGGCTAGGCAACACCCTGGTAGGCCTGTCCACAACAGTCTTCCGTAAACAAGAGGTTGTTGCTCACACGCCCTCAGAGGGAGAAGGCTCGCACAAGCGAGGGCAATCCTTCACCATGTGGCCTACACCTTGACATAGCAAACACCTAATACAGTGCTCGACATTCATAACATCCATGACGTCGATGTATCGGCGCAAAGTGTCATAGAGACGACATTCAGCTACGGAATACATCGCGAACAAAAATATTTACCAAAAGAGTGCTACACACAAGAATAAAAAAAGATATCACGGATCTGCTATCTAAACCAAAAATCAGAAAAGGAAAAAAAAGAAATAAGAAAAATAAAAATTCTAACAACTAAAGCAAAGAAGAAACATGAAATATAGAAATGGAAAAGGGCTTCGATCTACTATCTCCCTCTCCAAAAACTCACACGACTGTGTTCCCCGGCAATGACACCAAAAACTTGATGCATTGGACGACAAGTGTACCAGTCGCACAAGTAATATAAAATGGGTGAATTTCCCCAAGTATCGATCTCTTCAAGAAACACAGTAAGGTGGAGTTAATTACGAGTAGGACTTGAGATTGAAGTCCTTAGGTCAGAGTTAACAAAGGAGGGGGGTTGATGGTTGCGAAAAAATAAAGTAAACCACTAACAGCTACTCCTATGCAACGACACTATGCGATGCTTCGACATGAAGGATGGAAGACTACACAGGCCGCTATGCACTGAATCGCTAGGAGGATGGACGAGTAGTGTTGGAACCGGCTTTCCGGTCCCTCCTAGAGTTCGAAACAGGATGCAGCCCACACGTACTCTCCTTGCGCTACCGTCCTGACGAGAGTCAGCGACCTGAAAATAGACCGAGGGGACTCAGCTTGGAGGTCCCGCCTCTTACCCGGAAGAACTGTTAGTCTTCCCCTCCCTAGCCAGTGCTGAGCTAGGTGCCTGAGAGGGAAAAAGTGGGAAGGTTCAACAACCTCATCCAGGCACCTTATCGGTTTATTTATAGGTCTCTGAATCTGATCTGCAAATATCACTCCTAAATCCGCCTGAAAATACCAAAACACCCTGGGCTGGGTCTGCCAATAGCCAAACTCCGCTGTTCTGGAGAGCTATATGCAGGCCTCCAGGGGTAATAATGTAAAACTATCTGGGGCACGAAGGTAAAATCCCCCTTGTGGGTCAAAATAGGTAAAGATATCTTTTTTCCCTTGCGGCGAGTGGGGAGGGTACTGCCGGGCGAGACGGCCGCCATGCCCGTCTCGCCGCCTTTTCGGCATGTGAGCTCTCTCGCCTTCTAGGATGATTTCGCCCACTAGAAGGTCTCGCCCACTCCAGAGGATCCCCCATCTCGCCTCCTGTAGGTGGGCATCCTATCATCTCGCCAGTCATCCCTTCGCCCGCTGGACCGTCTCTCGCGAGCCCCAGGTTGTACACAATCCCCGCTCTTTTCGAGGTTGCCCTAACCTCGGAAAGATAAGTCCAACCGCGGCTCGCGATGCTAAGGTTCCTTTGTGGGAATCTTGGGTGGGCCCCTCCTCCCCCGTACTGTCTATAAATATGAGGAGGAAGCCTTCATTTGGAACTCTTTTTGCCTTCATCCTTTCTTCCGGAATGTCTCATAGTCAAAGTTTCCGTGAGCGTCTTGCGATTGTGCGAAGGCAGAACAAAGCCGGCATAGATGCCCTTTTCCCAGATCTGGGGCGTACTCCCCCCGCAGCCTCTCCGCCCTCTCGCACCAAGAAAGCGAAAGCCGTCTGCGCTCCTCTCTCGGCGGGCGCAACCTCTTCGGCCGCTCCGATAGACACCCCGTTCTCTTCCTCAGGGGGGAGACAGGTGATCACGTTATTTTTCCTTTCCCCTGTCTCGCCTGTCTGATTATGCTTTCTCAGGGAAGTCCTGCTGATTCGCCGGTGCCTGCCGATCCCCATGACAATGTAAGTCAAGTCCCTCAGTGCACAGACTCTCCCAATATGGCCTCCCCACCTCCCTCGCGGAGAGAAAACCTCTCGCGAGTGGTGGGGAATCCTCGAATCCCAAGTAAGATCTTTTTCCTTCTCGCCTCTCGGTTGATTTGCCTTCTTCCATTCGGCTTGCGCGGGCTCACCCTTGTTTGTAACCCTTCACTATTTTCGCAGGCATCCACTTTGATTCTGATACTGAGGAAGCTCCCGCATCTCCCCCCCTCTCGCCCCTTCCTCATCCGAGCGAGATCGAGGACTACCTGGGTGATCCCATGGACCCTCTGGAGTTGAAACGGAGGACTGCCCGGATGTTCCGCAAATATACACACATAATCCGCGAGGTGGAGCTCGAGAAGCAAGCCTCCGACCGGCGCATGGAGTGGATGGAAGCAGATCATCACCGTCTTTCCGCGATGGTGGAGGCGGACGGGGTGCTGGATGGGACTGACCCCCAGGCTATACTGAACGAGACGGATGAACATCTCCGTCTCGCGCGCCGCGGCGTGATCGCCGCTCGCGCCTTTCATCTTCCTGGCCGCCCGCCATGCGTGGGAGGTAAGGATGGCCGCTGGCGGTGGGTGCAGAACTAAGCAGTTTCAGCCCGTGTCGCCTTCTCCGGATCTCGTTTTTACTAATGTCGTTGTTTTATTACTGCTATGTTGTACAGACTTATTCGGACGAGACGCCCCCTTCTGCGGGACGGTTTCATTTTCTGGCTCCGGGTCACGCAATGGTCGTATCGTGCCGTCTTTTCATTATTGCAGTCTTTTCATTAGATATTATTTTATTTTATTTTATTAACCCTGTCATGATGGCTTGCCTCGAAAGGGTGTCTGCGGCGCCTCCGTCTCTTGAGTTCTAGAGAGAGAGTGAGAGAGGAAGTGAAATTAAGAGAGAGAGGGGGGGGGGGGGGGGGAGAACGAGGCGCCGGGACGTCCCCTCATTTCCGCCGCCTTACTTTCCTGCCCTTTTCTCTACCTCTTATAAATACCTTCAACCACCACCGCTGCCCCTCACTATTCTAAACTGTTCTTTTGACCCCGGCTCCCGTTTCTCCTTCATCGTCTCGCGCCTCTCTTTCTGGGCCATCCCTTTCTGCTTTTGCCGCTTTCTCGCCAATCATGGGGAAAAAGAAGATCGAAGAGGGCGAGGGCCGCAGCCGTTGCGGGAAACGTTTCGTCGACCATGACTTCCCCCTCGGCCGACTGCCGGAGGAAGACCACGCCCGCTTCGCTCGCGAGTACCTCTCCGATTGCTACCCGTCTCGCCCGCCTAAGGTGGGCGAGTGCATCAACACCTTTTATTCCAATGAGCTGGCTTTCCCGGTCTCGCACTTTGAGGCGGGACTGAGGCTCCCCCTCTGGCCGGAGGTTAAATTGGTGCTGAAGTACTTTGGGGTCGTCCCGGCCCAGTTCAACCCCAATGCTATCTCCATGCTGGTCGCCTTCGCCTGCTACCTGCGGCGAGAGTGCATCGAGTTCAGTCTAACCGCCTTCCGCAAGCTGTTTGTCTACCACGCCAAGGACGACGACATTTCTTACTTCACAGGTCAAGGCCTCAAAGTATGCGAGACCCCGAACAAGAACCACCATTGGTTGACACGGTTCGTCTTCATACACGGGGATCTAGGAGGCATCCCCCTCGCCCCGGTATCCCCCGCCGAGTGCTATTATGATACCCCCAAGGTGGGGGGCGCCGAAAAAGAACTCTGCGACTTCTTCGTGGGAAAGAATTTTGAAGTCCAATACCTGCGGCGAGACCTGGACTCGCTGCCCGCCGTTTTTCCGGGCGAAGGTAAGCCTTTATTCCCTTCTGTCCCTGTAAAAGTCTTTTCCTCCCGCTAACTGTTACCTTATCTAGGAGAAAGGACCGTTCCCATCAATCCCCCCTACCAGAGCAATCGAGCTCTCGCTTTAGCGAATATGGCGGCGGAGGCTGCGAAAGATACGCTGACCCCTGTCGCCAAGAAGAGGCCTGCGGGTGAGGGTACCTCTCGCCTCAGCCCCAAGAAGAAGAAAAAGACTGTGTCCTTCGAGAAGGAAAAGCCGGCCAAGAGAAGAGAAGAGCTCGCGGGGTCTCTCTCCCCTATCACCCTATCGTCTCCCTCGCCTCCACGTCAGCCCGTCTCGCCAACCCGCGAGATGGTTTCTGCAGAACCAGCCGCCCACGGTCGTGCTCAGCCCCCTCAGCTTCCTCCTGGCGAAACTGGCTCGTCCAGCCGTGTAACATCCCATTTCCAACTAGACCCCTAAGAATGGTTTTGGCCATGACTAGATCATGACAAACCCTAGGAAGCCAGTAATGAGTCAAGAGATAGGGGACAGAAAGGTGGGGGATCACCATGGTCTGCAAATAGTAGAACTCTGAACCATGGTTTAGGATGACCATGGGCTACACCTTGACCCCAAGACCCTACCACAACACCCCTAATACCTTGGGAGGCCCATTAGAGCCATAAGGACCCATTGGGGTCAAACAAAGAGGCTCAATTGACCAAGGTCAACCCTAGCCCTAAATGGGTCAAACTAGCCTACTTAGGGTCAATTGACCTATTCCTAGCCTAGAGGACCCCACCTATGCCCTCCTAACCCTAAAGTGAGGTCAATGGGTCACTAAGGACATATTGGGGTCAGCCCTAGAGGCCAGGTTGACCCAAGTCAACTCAAGCTCCTAATCTGGTCAAAGTACCCTTACTAAGGGTATGTGACCTCCAAAGTGCAGGGTAACCCTACATAACCCTTCCTAGACCTTAGGGGAGGCCAATGGGTCACCAAGGACCCAAAGGGGTCAACCCAAATGGTTTTGTTGACCCAAGTCAACTCTGGCCCTAAAATGATCAGAGTGCCCTTACCAAGGGGCATGTGACCCCCAAGATGCCCAACCAACCTTACTCAAGTCTTCCTAGACCTTAAGGGAGTCCAATAGGTCACCAAGGACCCATTGGGGTCAACTCAAATGGTCATGTTGACCAAGGTCAACTCTATTCTAGAGTTAGGTCAAATTAGCCTAAATGAGTCAACCCAAGCTCAACCCCTTTTTCCTTTTAAGTTAACCACAACATAATGAAATATTATGGGTGGAAAGGGCTGCCAATAGGCTGGGGAGTCAGCATGGTCAGTTTTGGTGACTAGGAAAGAGAGAGAAAGCTTCATCCCACACTAATGGAGGAGAGAGAAAAGGGGAAAGAGAGTTGAAGGAGGAGATTGGCCAAGGAAAGGCCAATGGTCCCCATTGATGGCAGCATTCATCTCCTCCAGTGAAGGGGAGGAGTTTCCAGCCGTTTTCCTGGCTGTCAAGGGGCAGTTACAGCCTCCACCATCATGGCCGAAACAAGCCTTTAATGGCCATGATGGCCATGGCAGTTTCTTCCATTCTTCTCCCCCTCTGATGATTTAAACACCACCAGTGAGCTTGGGGGAGAATTTCCCAATCCTTAACTGAAGAAATCCGGCGAGTTTACTGGGAGATTGCAGAAATCCGATCGGCGGCACCACCACCATGTCAACCCGCAGATCCGCTCGTCTCCAGGACGCCAACAAGGTCCTCCTCCTCCTCTTTTCTCATGGGCAGATCTTAGGTTTCATTAGGGCCGAGGTTCGGGCTCAATTGAGCCCGATCCAATTCAGAAAATTCATGGCTTTCGGCCGAGAAATTTCTTGGTTGGATCGCCGGAATCCGCCCCTCCGGCGGCTGTGCCGCCGTCTGGCGATAGCCACCACCTCAACGGAGGTGATGGTGGCGGTGGCCGGCCGGGGAAGGGACTGGGTGGCCGGCGGCAGACGTTTGAAGTCGGCACAGGAAGAAGCAATCCTGGCCGTTGGCTCATCGGGGACGATAACCCCGCGCCGTTGATCTGCGCCAAGATTCGCGCGGCATCAATCAGATACTTTAGGATTTAAATGAATATTATTTCATTTCTGTCACATTTGATGTATTTAATGTAGTTAATTTTTAAAAATACTTAGGGACCATGAATGGAAATCTGCCCAACATGAAAATTGTAGCTTAGGGTGTCTAGTTTGTAGCAAAAATTGTTTGGACCCTTTTGGGCCACTGGTTAGACCAGGGTACCCTTTTTGGTAGGACCTATACCTAGACCTAAACAGAAATTATGTTTGGTGCCCACACTTCATTCCTTGTCCAAACAAGTTGAAATTTGGGCAGTGAGAAGGTCTTAGTTATATCTAGAACCTATCCAAAATTTAGAATTTTTGGAGAACATATTTCTATAGTGTTTAGAAAAATTTAATAAATCATGATTAATTTAATTATGTGACCTAATTAATTTAAAACTCCCCCAAATTTTGGTGGGTGGTCTTAGATGTCATGATAGGTATAGGGTTAAAACGTTAGCTCATTTGGAGATGTTTAGGATAGGTAATTTACCCACCCTATATATGACCCTATAAGGGTATTTTGGTCAAAAACCACTATTTGATGGTTGAGTGGCCAAATTCCCTCATCAGAGGCTGAAATTTTGGCCACTGATATACTTTGACTTTTTACACTCACTTATGAAGTTTGGAGTGGTTTGGACTAGGGTAGCCCTAGAATTTTAGGGTAGGCCCTTTAGGGTAAATTTCTAGGGTTTGAGGAATTTGGGGTCAAAAGACTTTGGATGGGCTTGAAACTTGGGACAGATGTCCATAGGGTTACTATGGTCCTGTGGTTAAAATTTTAGGGCATTTGGAAGACTTTAAACCCCTTAAATCTATAACCCTAGTTTAGGGCACTAGCTTTGAAATCATATGTTCTAATACCAAAACCTTCTGAAAAGGGCTGAGTTTTTGAATGGGTAGTTGTTTAGGGTATATACATCTCTGGAAATTTTATAATAAATTTTGGATGAATATCTTTGGTACTTTATTCACAAAGTCATGTTTTACAATTTCCACTTAGGAATTTTTGGAGATAAATATACTTGATTAAATCTGATGAAACTTAGCAAAGGGGCTTGTAATAATGGTACCCATCTCTGTAAAGTTTTATGAAATTTTTGAAGAATGATCTTTAGTAGTTGCTTCTTTAATTATTTAATTCTATGGAACATTGGTAAATTTAATAATGACATTTAGATGGTCTGAAAAATTTTAATTTCTTCATCATGATGTTTATAGTTCCTTATGAAGCCCTAGTAATTTTTACATAATTATTGGAGACATATTTGTGGCACTTCCTTCATTATATTTGATCTTGGGAATTATTTTTAATAAATCTTTTAGAGGTCAAGAACTATATGGAAAATTATGAACAATGGTAACCAATAATATTTCTCTGTTATTTAGTGGATAAAAATTTTAGGAGGCCATTACCTGAGCAAATCTTATGGTTCATGTTCAAATTGACTATGGCCTAGTTGTTGAGGAAAATTCAATAAATAGTAGATTAATTGGGAAAAATATAATTTTCTGAATTTAGACTATATTTATCATAATAGACCTCTGGTAAAATTTGTAGAGTTATTGGAGGAGAATTTAGAGTATCACCTATTGAGTACATCATATTAGCTTAGGGTGGTCTGCAATTAGTAAAAACAGCAGAAATCAAATTAAAGTGCACAATGAGTTTAGGAAGTTGGAATAATGGGGCATTAGTCTGGTAGGTGATTTAGGTTTGTCATCAGAAGTGTAGATGAGTAGTGGAGGTTGGTTAGAGTTGTGTGGGGTTCGGGATCGACAAAGGATCACTCATCCTCGTTGAAAAGAAGGAGTCATATACACTTGGGTTAGGATTCAATTATAACCCTAAGGGATTGAGAGATTTGTGTAGTAACCAATAATAATAAGTGCCTTGCGAAAGGGAGCTTTGGGCGTAATCGCATCGTAGTTCCTAGTGCCTTCGAGAGCCCTTCACGGGGAATACCTTGGGCAGTCCTGGGCTAACGCAACTCATAGGAGTAATGAAACTTCAAGAGTAACTAGAATAACTAGGGTTTCACTCTCACACACCCCGAGGTTACGGGAAGTAGTTTTGGCTAGATGATCAAGCAGTAGGCTCGGTCGTTGTGGTAAGAGGGCAGGATGGCCCGGTGAGCTTCGACTCGGTGTCGGTACGTAAATTTGCATGTGCATAAAAGGAATGATATTAAGGTGGTGGGTCTTCGGTATTGGAGGATCTTAGCACAGACACCGATACGTTGACTCGGCAAGTGTTGTGATAGCACTTCGCCAACAGAAGTCCGGTGCGCCAGCCGGCAAGAGTACGCAGGAGTCCGCTTGTGCACCAGCGTTGAGGCGTACGATAGGTCTGACCAGTAGTGCTATACTGGTTTAGAGGTGGGCGAGGCCCAACCCACCGCTTCCATCTGCCACTACGGAGGTATCCTGGGAGGTGAGGCTCCAGAAAGGGGGAACTAAAGGTCTGTGTGCACAGAGTCGGGTGTGTGTGTTGCACTTGCTTGATCCATCATACCCACTTGCATGTCATAGCATAAGCGATTCATTTAACCTTTGACACCTAAAATATAAGTGGTATGGGACACTTATACATTAGGCCCTGCAAAACGACCCCTTGGTCTATAAGCTTGTGTGGGCAAGTTTATAAATTAAGGTTAATTTTCTTTACATATATATATTGCTGTTAATAACCGACACCCCAACGTATAAATTGGTATGGGACTCTTTATACGATGGGAGCCTTGCAAAAGACCCCTTGCTTATATGTACCCATATAAGTTAAGGTCACTTTACTTTACTTGTTTACAAATATGATTAGTTACTATATAAATTGCTAGTTTTAGGTCCACCGTCACCTGCATTTGATATACTCTCCACTTTCAAGTCCTCCCTTTCTTCCTCTCCGCTCGGTGCCTAGGAGCCACGGGGGAAGGGGTGGGGGATGATAGGACTTAGTCTTTTAGACTAACGGTTTTCGAACCACATCATTTAGGGGATCGCGGAGCCCAGATTGGAGGAGCAGCCCCAGAGGTTGACACGCTTGGAGATAGGGCAGTCTAGCACAGGAGTTCAGACAGCTGGGACCGTGAGGCCCTTACTCTAGTAGTTTTTATTTTATTTCCTCATGAGAGATCTTGTGGTGAGGAATTGATGTATCGGGCATAAGCCCTTATTTACAGTGCTTGGTTTTGTGGACTCTCCCATCGTGGAGATATTTTACTTGATGTGATATTTCTGTGGACTTTTACTTAGAGTTTTGCTGCGCATGATATTACTCTAATTTTGTTACTATGCTGCGATCGAATTGGCCGGCAGAAACGGCGTTTTGTGGTGATGCCGCTTCAAGGCGTGAAGGAGTCACCGCAAAACGGCGGTTCTGGGCCTAAGACCCCGGTGTCGAGAAAGAAAAAAAAATGGGGTCTTACAAGTGGTATCAGAGGAAACCTCGATCGACAAGTAACAGTCCACAACCCCTGGTCCACCCCCGCGCGAGCTTAGTTTGCGGACAAACTAGCAGCGGAAGCAGTGGTGAGACCCTAAGGAGGAATCACTTGTAAAATAGTCCACTTTGCATATAATTGAGCTGATTACCCACTAATATAGTTTGTTTCGCAGCCTCCATCTCAGCCCACACCACAAGGCGGGGCCCAGCGGACTCCGGACGTTGCACCACCTCCCCCGGTCCCTACTCCTTTCCTACAGTCGGAGGTGGGACAGACGTTGACAGCCATTTTGGATGCTTTCAGGGCTCAACAGGTTCTGGCTCCGCAGCCAAACCCGAGCGTCAACTGGCTGAGTATCTTTCGAGGACTCGCTCCCCCATCCTACTGTGGGACTGAGTCTGCCGTCCGGACAGAGGAGTGGCTAGATATCATGTACGAGATGTTGACTGGAATCAAGTGCCCGTGGGAGGAAAGGGTGCCCTTGGTCGTGTCTTGCTTGGAATCTCATGCTAAGAGGTGGTGGAAGACTTCCCTGGATACGATTTTTGCTGACAGGACGGCTGCGGAGATAGCTTGGGAGGAATTCAAGGGCGCTCTATTGGAGAACTTTGTTCCGCAATCAGCCAGAGATGAGCTGGAGGACAGGTTTTTGCAGTTGAGGCAAGGGAGCAAGACGGTGGTGGAGTACCACCGAGAGTTTGATCATTTAGCCCGGTTTGCAGACTCATATCAGTTGGACGAAGCTGGGTATACGAAAAGGTTCTACAAGGGCCTGCGGGAGGAGCTGAGGGAGACCTTACTATTTGTATCTGACGGGCCCATCTCCCGGATTTTGGAGATGGCGAAAAGAATCGAGGCGGATTGGCTTACTACTCGGGGCCGGAAGCGGCCAAATGAAGACCAGAGCCGGGGAGCCCGAAATGATCAGCGGCGGGGCCGCATCACAGATGGAAGAAGGGTAGAAGACCAGCCTCATCAGGAGGCGAGACAGGAGATAGGAAGACCAGTGTTGATGGCTCCACCACCAGTTCAGAGGCGGGACGAACAGAGACCCGGGGGAATGGCGTATCAACCGCCAGTGTGCTTCGATTGTCACCAGGTGGGGCACATTAGGAGGAACTGTCCCATGGGGAGGGCACCCCAACCAGCACCACAGGCTGCCCCACCAGCGCCATACTTCGGAGGCCGGGGTCGTGGCCGAGGACGTGGATACCCAGGTGGCGATCGTAGACCGGAAAGGGAGCAGGTGTATGCCTTGGATCTGGCACAGCCTCGAAACCCGGAGCAAGTCATAACAGGTATGATAAGAGTTTTTTTTTAAATTATTTAAATAAAAATTCCATTATCTCTGCTGTAAATTTCTAGAACTTCTCAAAAAAAAAAATGATTAAATAGGAAGAAACTAGTTACAGAATCCTAAGACGTTTAACCGATCCAGGTATAGTCTTCGTCAGCGGCAAACCCGCCTACACATTGTTCGACACGGGTGCTTCGCACTCGTTCGTATCAGAGGCTTTCGTGGAAGGGCTAGAAGGCGTAGAACGGTTCACAGGCCTGACGAGGAGGGTGCGTTTACCTGATGGATCGGAACTATTCACCTCTGCCCACTGCAACATGGAGGCGGAGATTGGCGGGAAGCCATTCGAAGTGGAGGCAACGATTCTTAGAATGCCAATCTTCGAGTTGATCCTGGGCATGACATGGTTGCACTGGAACCATGCCCAGATTGATTGCCAAGCGAAGAAGATCACAGTGAGGCATGGAGACTCGTTTATTGTCATCGAAGGTATAAGATCCGCCTCTTGTGTGCTTTTATCTTCAGTACAGGCCGTTAAGGCCCATCTACAGGGGGAGGAGGTTTACCAGATTCTGTTTGAGATAGAGGAGGCCAAGGGGGCCATGACAGACATCCCAGTGGTGCGGGACTTCGTCGACGTCTTCCCAGAGAAATTGCCAGGACTACCTCCGTGTCGAGAGCAGGATTTTCAGATAGAGTTAGTGCCCGGAGCCAGGCCGGCATCTAGGGCCCCTTACCGGATGGCCCCGAAGGAGTTGGCGGAGTTCCGGAGTCAGCTGCAGGAACTTGTAGAGGCAGGGTTCGTCCGCCAAGTTCTTCACCGTGGGGAGCCCCGGTGCTGTTTGTCAAGAAGAAGGACGGAAGTCTCCGCCTGTGCATAGACTATCGAGCACTGAATAGACTCACGGTTCGGAATACCTACCCACTCCCACGAATCGATGAGTTGTTCGACCAGCTGGAGGGAGCACATTTCTTCTCGAAACTTGACTTAAGGTCAGGCTATTATCAGCTGCGGATCCGAGAAGAGGACATTCCGAAGACCGCTTTCAGTAGCCGATACGAACTGTTCGAGTTCACAGTGATGCCGTTCGGGCTCACGAATGCACCATCAGCATTTACGAGCCTTATGAACAGGGTGTTCAAGGAATATTTGGACGTATTCGTCATCATCTTTATTGACGACATCCTTGTCTACTCAAAGACGGAAGGGGAGCACGCACGACACCTGACCTTGACATTGGAGAGGTTACGGGAGCATCAGCTGTACGCAAAATTCAGCAAATGCCAGTTTTGGCTAAAGGAGGTGGCCTTCTTGGGCCATATCGTCAGTGGGGCTGGGTTGGCGGTAGACCCGGCCAAGATTCGGGCCGTTCAGGATTGGCCACCATTGAAGACGGCGACAGATGTACGGAGCTTCTTGGGACTTGCCGGGTACTACCGGAAGTTTGTAGAGGGATTCTCCCGGATCGCGCTCCCTCTTACGACTCTGACGAAGAAGGAATCCCCTTTTATTTGGACACCACAGTGCGAGGCAGCCTTCGTGGAGCTGAAGAGTCGGCTCACTTCGGCTCCCATCCTCGCTATTCCGTCAGGAAGGGAGGGATTCCAGGTGTATACCGACGCCTCCTACCAAGGGATGGGTGCCGTTCTGATGCAGAACGGGCATGTGATAGCTTATGCCTCTCGACAGTTGAAGATCCACGAGAAAAATTACCCGGTCCACGATCTGGAGATGGGCGCGGTAATCTTCGCCTTGAAGATTTGGCGGCACTATCTGTACGGGGTTCATTACGACATCTTCTCTGACCACCAGAACCTGAGATACGTGGACACGCAAAAAGACCTCAACATCAGACAAAGGCGTTGGGTGGAGTTCCTGACAGATTATGAGTATACTATGCACTACCACCCCGGGAAGGCGAACGTGGTGGCGGATGCGTTGAGCCGGAGAGGAGATGCTTCAGGGAAGGGACCTCAGCTTATGTCTATGGAGCTGGTCCGGTCTTTCAGGGACATGCAGATATCCCTAGTATCCGAGGACGATCCAGAATTATACATGGAGTATCTGGCGTCGATGATCGCTATTGATGATATCCGGGACCGCATCAGGGAAGGGCAAAAGACAGACTCTCGGACGGAACCGATATTTCGAACCTTGGAGGAGGGTTCGACGGGGGATTATACCTTGAAGGATGGGCTATTGTACTTCAGAGGAAGGATTTATATACTCGCAGGAGGTCAGATCCGGGAGGATATCATGGCGGAAGCACATTGCAGTAGGTATTCGATACACCCGGGAATCACCAAGATGATGGCCGATCTGAAGAGGATGATGTTCTGGCCAGGAATGAAGAGGGATATTACACACTTCGTGACCCATTGCGAAGCCTGCCAGTTGGTGAAGGTGGAATGCAGAAACCCCGCGGGATTGTTGCAACCTCTTCCAGTGCCAGAATGGAAGCTTGAGGATATTGCGATGGATTTTATTCATGGTCTCCCCCGATCACGAACGGGAAATGATTCGATATGGGTCATCGTAGATCGATTGACGAAGGTGGCTAGATTTATACCAGTCAGGAAGGACGATTCAGTGGGGGTTCTGGTTCGGAAGTTTGTGGAGCAGTACATCCGCTATCATGGAGTACCCAGGACGATCGTGTCAGATCGGGACGGTCGGTTTACATCCAGGGAATGGCGGTCGGTTCAGGCATACTTGGGCACTCGACTGACTTTTAGCACCGCCTTCCACCCTCAGACGGATGGGCAGACAGAGCGCACAAACCGGACACTGGAAGACCTGCTACGTCTATGCATCCTAGACCGAGGAGAGCCTTGGGAAAAGATGTTACCGATGGTGGAATTCTCGTACAACAACAGTCATCAGGCCAGCATAGGCATGGCCCCCTACGAGGCTCTATATGGAC
The DNA here is from genome assembly GCA_039583875.1 of Platanthera guangdongensis. NCBI lineage: Eukaryota > Viridiplantae > Streptophyta > Magnoliopsida > Asparagales > Orchidaceae > Platanthera > Platanthera guangdongensis. The sequence goes on from JBBWWR010000265.1 coordinate 82,925, forward strand.
GGAAATGTAGAACCCCACTCTCTTGGATTCAGGACGAGGACCCGAAGGCTTTGGGATCGTATTTTGTTGAAGACACCGAAGCTCAGGTGAGGTTGATCAGGGACAGGATGTTAGAGGCACAGAGCAGGCAGGCCAAGTATTATGACGCCCGCCATCGTCAGGTGGAATTTCAGGTCGGGGACCGAGTGTTTTTGAAGATCCGGCCTATGCATGGAGTTTCTCGGATGCGTGGCCGAAGGAAGAAGCTCAGCCCCAGGTACATGGGCCCTTACAGGATCCTGGAGCGGATAGGGGTCCTGGCTTACAGGCTGGAGTTGCCACCAGAGCTGGCAGCTCTGCATGATGTTTTCCACATATCCTCGCTGAGAAGGGCTCTACTACGCCCGGAGCAGCGGATTACGACCACCGAAGGGCCGGTAGCTTCGGACCGATCTGTTCACTTGGAGCCGGTGCGGATCGATGATAAAGGAGTACGGACCCTGCGACGCAAAAAGATTCCCTTAGTCAAGGTTCTGTGGAGGAACCACGGCCAAGAGGAGCATACTTGGGAGCCGCAGGATCTGATGCAACAGAAATATCCAGAGCTATTCAGTCAGGTATACCTCTCAGACCCCTCAAGATGTTAATTTATTCTCCTGCTTTAATTTACTAAGGACTGCTCTAGGCAGATAGAGGCTTATCTTTTGTTTATTGGGGGCTTATCCTTGTTTATTGGGATCTTGGTCTGCCGATTGGGCGAAATGGACATAGATCTAGGTTTCCCTTTAAACCAATTTTAGCAAACAAGCCGCCATGCTGGGATGTTACAAGGTTCTTTTCTTCGGTAGTAAGTCCCGTAGACTCAACTTTGATTTTGGGGACGAAATCTTTGTTTTGTTTATTGGGATTTGTAACATCCCATTTCCAACTAGACCCCTAAGAATGGTTTTGGCCATGACTAGATCATGACAAACTCTAGGAAGCCAGTAATGAGTCAAGAGATAGGGGACAGAAAGGTGGGGGATCACCATGGTCTGCAAATAGTAGAACTCTGAACCATGGTTTAGGATGACCATGGGCTACACCTTGACCCCAAGACCCTACCACAACACCCCTAATACCTTGGGAGGCCCATTAGAGCCATAAGGACCCATTGGGGTCAAACAAAGAGGCTCAATTGACCAAGGTCAACCCTAGCCCTAAATGGGTCAAACTAGCCTACTTAGGGTCAATTGACCTACTCCTAGCCTAGAGGACCCCACCTATGCCCTCCTAACCCTAAAGTGAGGTCAATGGGTCACTAAGGACACATTGGGGTCAGCCCTAGAGGCCAGGTTGACCCAAGTCAACTCAAGCTCCTAATCTGGTCAAAGTACCCTTACTAAGGGTATGTGACCTCCAAAGTGCAGGATAACCCTACATAACCCTTCCTAGACCTTAGGGGAGGCCAATGGGTCACCAAGGACCCAAAGGGGTCAACCCAAATGGTTTTGTTGACCCAAGTCAACTCTGGCCCTAAAATGATCAGAGTGCCCTTACCAAGGGGCATGTGACCCCCAAGATGCCCAACCAACCTTACTCAAGTCTTCCTAGACCTTAAGGGAGTCCAATAGGTCACCAAGGACCCATTGGGGTCAACTCAAATGGTCATGTTGACCAAGGTCAACTCTATTCTAGAGTTAGGTCAAATTAGCCTAAATGAGTCAACCCAAGCTCAACCCCTTTTTCCTTTTAAGTTAACCACAACATAATGAAATATTATGGGTGGAAAGGGCTGCCAATAGGCTGGGGAGTCAGCATGGTCAGTTTTGGTGACTAGGAAAGAGAGAGAAAGCTTCATCCCACACTAATGGAGGAGAGAGAAAAGGGGAAAGAGAGTTGAAGGAGGAGATTGGCCAAGGAAAGGCCAATGGTCCCCATTGATGGCAGCATTCATCTCCTCCAGTGAAGGGGAGGAGTTTCCAGCCGTTTTCCTGGCTGTCAAGGGGCAGTTACAGCCTCCACCATCATGGCCGAAACAAGCCTTTAATGGCCATGATGGCCATGGCAGTTTCTTCCATTCTTCTCCCCCTCTGATGATTTAAACACCACCAGTGAGCTTGGGGGAGAATTTCCCAATCCTTAACTGAAGAAATCCGGCGAGTTTACTGGGAGATTGCAGAAATCCGATCGGCGGCGCCACCACCATGTCAACCCGCAGATCCGCTCGTCTCCAGGCCGCCAACAAGGTCCTCCTCCTCCTCTTTTCTCATGGGCAGATCTTAGGTTTCATTAGGGCCGAGGTTCGGGCTCAATTGAGCCCGATCCAATTCAGAAAATTCATGGCTTTCGGCCGAGAAATTTCTTGGTTGGATCGCCGGAATCCGCCCCTCCGGCGGCTGTGCCGCCGTCTGGCGATAGCCACCACCTCAACGGAGGTGATGGTGGCGGTGGCCGGCCGGGGAAGGGACTGGGTGGCCGGCGGCAGACGTTTGAAGTCGGCACAGGAAGAAGCAATCCTGGCCGTTGGCTCATCGGGGACGATAACCCCGCGCCGTTGATCTGCGCCAAGATTCGCGCGGCATCAATCAGATACTTTAGGATTTAAATGAATATTATTTCATTTCTGTCACATTTGATGTATTTAATGTATTTAATTTTTAAAAATACTTAGGGACCCTGAATGGAAATCTGCCCAACATGAAAATTGTAGCTTAGGGTGTCTAGTTTGTAGCAAAAATTGTTTGGACCCTTTTGGGCCACTGGTTAGACCAGGGTACCCTTTTTGGTAGGACCTATACCTAGACCTAAACAGAAATTATGTTTGGTTCCCACACTTCATTCCTTGTCCAAACAAGTTGGAATTTGGGCAGTGAGAAGGTCTTAGTCATATCTAAAACCTATCCAAAATTTAGAATTTTTGGAGAATATTTTTCTATAGTTTTTAGAAAAATTTAATAAATCATGATTAATTTAATTATGTGACCTAATTAATTTAAAACTCCCCCAAATTTTGGTGGGTGGTCTTAGATGTCATGATAGGTATAGGGTTAAAACTTTAGCTCATTTGGAGATGTTTAGGATAGGTAATTTACCCACCCTATATATGACCCTATAAGGGTATTTTGGTCAAAAACCACTATTTGATGGTTGAGTGGCCAAATTCTCTCATCAGAGGCTGAAATTTTGGCCACTGATATACTTTGACTTTTTACACTCACTTATGAAGTTTGGAGTGGTTTGGACTAGGGTAGCCCTAGAATTTTAGGGTAGGCCCTTTAGGGTAAATTTCTAGGGTTTGAGGAATTTGGGGTCAAAAGACTTTGGATGGGCTTGAAACTTGGGACAGATGTCCATAGGGTTACTATGGTCCTGTGGTTAAAATTTTAGGGCATTTGGAAGACTTTAAACCCCTTAAATCTATAACCCTAGTTTAGGGCACTAGCTTTGAAATCATAAGTTCTAATACCAAAACCTTCTGAAAAGGGCTGAGTTTTTGAATGGGTAGTTGTTTAGGGTATATACATCTCTGGAAATTTTATAATAAATTTCGGATGAATATTGTTGGTACTTTATTCACAAAGTCATGTTTTACAATTTCCACTTAGGAATTTTTGGAGATAAATATACTTGATTAAATCTGATGAAACTTAGCAAAGGGGCTTGTAATAATGGTACCCATCTCTGTAAATTTTTATGAAATTTTGAAGAATGATATTTAGTAGTTGCTTCTTTAATTATTTAATTCTATGGAACTTTGGTAAATTTAATAATGACATTTAGATGGTCTGAAAAATTTTAATTTCTTCATCATGATGTTTCGAGTTCCTTATGAAGCCCTAGTAATTTTTACATAATTATTGGAGACATATTTGTGGCACTTCCTTCATTATATTTGATCTTGGGAATTATGTTTAATAAATCTTTTAGAGGTCAAGACCTATATGGAAAATTATGAAAATTGGCAACCAATAATATTTCTCTGTTATTTAGTGGATAAAAATTTTAGGAGGCCATTACCTTAGCAAATCTTATGGTTCATGTTCAAATTGACTATGGCCTAGTTGTTGAGGAAAATTCAATAAATAGTAGATTAATTGGGAAAAATATAATTTTCTGAATTTAGACTATATTTATCATAATAGACCTCTGGTAAAATTTGTAGAGTTATTGGAGGAGAATTTAGAGTATCACCTATTGAGTACATCATATTAGCTTAGGGTGGTCTGCAATTAGTAAAAACAGCAGAAATCAAATTAAAGTGCACAATGAGTTTAGGAAGTTGGAATAATGGGGCATTAGTCTGGTAGGTGATTTAGGTTTGTCATCAGAAGTGTAGATGAGTAGTGGAGGTTGGTTAGAGTTGTGTGGGGTTCGGGATCGACAAAGGATCACTCATCCTCGTTGAAAAGAAGGAGTCATATACACTTGGGTTAGGATTCAATTATAACCCTAAGGGATTGAGAGATTTGTGTAGTAACCAATAATAATAAGTGCCTTGCGAAAGGGAGCTTTGGGCGTAATCCCATCGTAGTTCCTAGTGCCTTCGAGAGCCCTTCACGGGGAATACCTTGGGCAGTCCTGGGCTAACGCAACTCATAGGAGTAATGAAATTTCAAGAGTAACTAGAATAACTAGGGTTTCACTCTCACACACCCCGAGGTTACGGGAAGTAGTTTTGGCTAGATGATCAAGCAGTAGGCTCGGTCGTTGTGGTAAGAGGGCAGGATGGCCCGGTGAGCTTCGACTCGGTGTCGGTACGTAAATTTGCATGTGCATAAAAGGAATGATATTAAGGTGGTGGGTCTTCGGTATTGGAGGATCTTAGCACAGACACCAATACGTTGACTCGGCAAGTGTTGTGATAGCACTTCGCCAACAGAAGTCCGGTGCGCCAGCCGGCAAGAGTACGCAGGAGTCCGCTTGTGCACCAGCGTTGAGGCGTACGATAGGTCTGACCAGTAGTGCTATACTGGTTTAGAGGTGGGCGAGGCCCAACCCACCGCTTCCGTCTGCCACTACGGAGGTATCCTGGGAGGTGAGGCTCCAGAAAGGGGGAACTAAAGGTCTGTGTGCACAGAGTCGGGTGTGTGTGTTGCACTTGCTTGATCCATCATACCCACTTGCATGTCATAGCATAAGCGATTCATTTAACCTTTGACACCTAAAATATAAGTGGTATGGGACACTTATACATTAGGCCCTGCAAAACGACCCCTTGGTCTATAAGCTTGTGTGGGCAAGTTTATAAATTAAGGTTAATTTTCTTTACATATATATATTGCTGTTAATAACCGACACCCCAACGTATAAATTGGTATGAGACTCTTTATACGATGGGAGCCTTGCAAAAGACCCCTTGCTTATATGTACCCATATAAGTTAAGGTCACTTTACTTTACTTGTTTACAAATATGATTAGTTACTATATAAATTGCTAGTTTTAGGTCCACCGTCACCTGCATTTGATATACTCTCCACTTTCAAGTCCTCCCTTTCTTCCTCTCCGCTCGGTGCCTAGGAGCCACGGGGGAAGGGGTGGGGGATGATAGGACTTAGTTTTTTAGACTAACGGTTTTCGAACCACATCATTTAGGGGATCGCGGAGCCCAGATTGGAGGAGCAGCCCCAGAGGTTGACACGCTTGGAGATAGGGCAGTCTAGCACAGGAGTTCAGACAGCTGGGACCGTGAGGCCCTTACTCTAGTAGTTTTTATTTTATTTCCTCATGAGAGATCTTGTGGTGAGGAATTGATGTATCGGGCATAAGCCCTTATTTACAGTGCTTGGTTTTGTGGACTCTCCCATCGTGGAGATATTTTACTTGATGTGATATTTCTGTGGACTTTTACTTAGAGTTTTGCTGCGCATGATATTACTCTAATTTTGTTACTATGCTGCGATCGAATTGGCCGGCAGAAACGGCGTTTTGTGGTGATGCCGCTTCAAGGCGTGAAGGAGTCACCGCAAAATGGCGGTTCTGGGCCTAAGACCCCGGTGTCGAGAAAGAAAAAAAAAATGGGGTCTTACAAGCCGCCCGGCTCCTGCCTCGCACCCTAACTATAATATGGGGCCCGCGACGGAGGATGATGCCGGCGAGCCGGTTCTAATATGGGAGCAGGATTCCAATCGAGTGTCGGTGTCCACCCTTCTCCCTTCCTAGAAGGAACAGGACCACCCCACCAGCCACGCCTTTTCCCTAGGTTTTGGGCTTTATGGCGGTCTTGGCTCCGAACCTGCTGACAACGAGGCCTCGCGGGACCTCATTCTGAAAAGCGTCCACTCGCAGTTTCGCTCCCTGGAGCTCGCGCATCGCGTCTCGCGCCGTCTTGTCTTCAACAACAGGAAATGGAAAGAGGCGGAGACCGGTCTCGCCGCGGAGCGCGAGAAGTCTATTGACTTGGAGAAGCGGTTGAATGTCGCTGACAAACTCCTTGCACAGAGACAGGGTGGCGTGGTAAGTTTCCTTATCTTTGCCTTGCCCGCCTCGCCCTTGCCCCTTATAGCCTCTTACTTTCACCCCTCCCGCAGGATGCCGAGACGGCGAACAGGATGCGCTCGCGTATCGAGGAGCTGGAGGGGAAAACAAGAAGCTGAAAGCCGAGAACCTTCGCCTTCAGAGCAGCGCGACGCCCCCCACGGATCAGTTTCCCGTTTCTTCCCGATATTCCGTGGATGAGGTGGAGGCCATCTGCCGGGACTCAAACATCAAGACAGCGGAGGTCGTCCTTAAGATGATGAAGGAGCTGGGAGTGGTGTGCGCTGATGCGGAGACGGTGACCGTCCGCGACCTAGTCCCGCGTTTGTTCGACGAGTCGGACGGCAGCGCCTCCTCTGACAATGAGTAGTGCACCATCCCTCTCAATGTTTTCCTCTCGCCCTCATCTTTTTGTCTAACACTTATGATTCTGGTTCCCTTTCTTAAAGGGAGAGCGAGGTGTCTCTGCCTCATTAATTTTTTGTTTAAAACTCTTTATATGCCGACGGCCGCTTCCCCTTTTGGGGTGCTGTGCAATAGTTATTTAGGAGTTACTTTATTTTAATTGCCAGTTTGATTTTCCACCCCCTCGCTTAGCTACCAGTCCAAGGTGTATTGCTATTTTTTGGGACGCTGTTTAATCACTACTTTTATTGCCTTCCATTTCGCTGAAAACTGGCGCGAGGCCCCCCTTTATCGCTTTTTACCCGTCTTGATTACCTCCGTCGGCGCTGCACTGCGAGATCATCTCGCCACAAAATTTCTGGGTCCAGTCGTCTCGCCAGTCGGTTTCGGCCACTTCAGCTCACTTGATCCTGGGACGAGGAAAACCCTCCCGCCAGTGGCGAGACCCCTTATGGCGAGTGCCGGCCAGGGACCTTCTTCTCTGGCCCTATTCCTGGTCACTCTCTGTTTCAGGGACTATCCCCCTCTTGATGAGTCATGGATTTTTCTCCACGCGAATTCTTACCCTTAGACTTGTTCCCCCAAGTGAGTACCGTCCTCCCAAAACACCCTCAACCACCGAGTGAGCCTACAGCCCTGCCAGCTAGATGAGAGCCTGGTCAGCGGGTCTGCTCGGGGTCTCCTCTCCAAGACACCACCAACCACCGAGTGAGCCTACAGCCCTGCCAGCTAGATGGGAGCCTGGTCAGCGGGTCTTCTCGGGGTTGTTAAAATTCAACAAACCGCAGACGCCCCCCTGGATACCCTGTTGAAAACTCAACAAACCGAAGGAGAATACGCCCACTTATATGTTGAAAGTTTTCCCGGATCGTGGAGTTAACAGTGGTTCTCTCAACAAAGCAGTAACAACCAGCAACACATGCAGCACAAGCTTCTTTATTGATCAAGAGCAATCTTCTTTACAAGGCGAGACACACATGGCGAGACATGCTTCACCAAAACCAACACCGGGAGAGCAGAGACAGTTACAAAGACAAGAACAAAAAACAAGCCGCGCGGACTCAATCAACAAGCCGCCGACCTACTGCTGTGGAGTCCGCTCAGTCCGCCTGGTCGCCAGACCGCACCCAAGCCGCGCGGACTCTCCCCTCCAATGCTAGCTCTTCCCCGCCGGTCTGCTTGCCGCCAGACCGCACAAGCTGCGTCACCGAATGGAACAGTCCGCCAGAAACCGGCGACTTCCTGAACCCCGAACCAAGTCGCCAAAGAGGAGACCGCCTGGCCGCTATCCGCGACCTGCTGTTTACCGCCTGTTGCTTAACCGCAGAGTCCGCACTGTCCCTGACCGCAATCAGAGCCAAGTCCTGGCTTTCCAGCGCTATCCGCACAACCTGCACAGCACAACCGGGTCAACTCTATCCGCGCGGACACAAAGTCCAGACCGCAGCAACTTACGCGAGCTCAATTACTGTTCACTTACTTCGTGTTCTCGGTTCCGTTCCATCCTGATGTGACATGGGTCCTATTTATAGGCACGACGATGAGTATGGTCACCGCCCTAGTCGATAGGATCACCGCCACAACCCGCAGCAAGAACTTATGTGTCCGCCAGCCCGCGGACACACATGCCAGTTCGCCGCTCCCGTGCAGATAGACAGTTCGCCCCAGCTTCTCCAAGCCGGACTCCAAACTCCAGTCCGCCTTGCCGCCAGAGACCAAGCCAGGACCACCACAGCCGGACTCCACAAAAGCCGTGTCCGCCATTCTGCGGACAAGGCATCAGCCCGCAAAACCCGAGCCCGCAGCCTCGCCATCAAGGCACCTGCCGGACTCAGCGGACACCCGGCTATCGTCCGCATATCCCAAGTCCATTACCTCATGCCAAGGCACCTCCGGACTTGGCGGACACGCCAATCCAGTCTGCTAACACTGCAGACTTCTCCAGCCCGCATTCCTGCTGACTGCCTCAGTCCGCATCCCCGAGTCCAAAACCTCATCACAAGGCTTAACCGGACTCAGCGGACTCTGGCTCCAGTCCGCACGCTCTTGCACGGGCAATCCTTCAGTCCGCATATCCCCAAGCTAGCAAACAAGACAACAGCGCTTCTACTAGGCTTGGCGGACTGAGAAACCAGCCCGCGCTCCACTGCGCGATCTCCCCGGACTGAGCCATCCTGGACTTGGTTCAATTCCCACCAAGTCCAGTCCGCTGGCCACAAGGGCCAGTCCGCACTTACTGGCGGACACTGGATCTAGCCCGCCATACCGGGCGACCTCCAGTTCCTGTCCGCGCTGACCGGCGGTCTCCACTGGAGCAAGACCAAGGCAACTGCCAAACCGGTCTGCCGAGCTCCAGTTCTTCAGTCCGCTTCAAGCCGGACTCCGCGGATAACATTCCTATCCGCCCGGTTACTTTCTGGGAGTCAACCGCCTGCTGAGCAAACACTGGCCTGTCAGACCGCCGCTGCTGTCCGCGCAGTCCGCGCGAACAGACCGCCCAGGCCGCCACAGAGCAAACCGCCTGCAACATCCCTGCCGACCTAGCAGTCCGCCAACCCTGTCCGCGTAGTCCACGCGGATAGGTTTCCCAAGCCTTCCATTCACCCACTTTCACTTCACAGAATTCAACACTCCCCCTTGAAGTGAGAAGTGGTGAATAACTCCAGCAGCTCCCGTAACCTTGCACCTGGTCCTTCCGATAGCATCTACGAAGAGATGTCCAAGACATAGTCCTCGCCCCGCATATCATGGACCATGAGGGAGCCCTCCAGCATCTCCCAAAAGGAGCCATGCTTCCCTCTGCCTTCTTCAGCTTCAACCTCCACTCATGCATCACAGGAGTATCACCAACTTCCTTGGACCCAGAAGCCCAAGCCTCGTTGCCTCTGAGAGAAGTCACCTCATCAGACTTGGTGTCAACCACCTCCTTGATTCTAGTGGGGTCATCACAGCCAGAAGTCCCTTGCTCGACCTGAGGGCTAACAAGGAAACACGGGACCAAGTCCGCCGTGTTCCCTTCACTATATCGAGCTGGTGGCTTACTGATCCTCTTCGATCTCCGAAGAACCTGATCATGGCTAACCACCTCCGCTGCTTTTGAACCAGCTCCGTTCCCGGGCAAACCCGGAACAATGCTCCCTTTGCTCCCTGAACAAGACGCCTCCTTACTGGAACCAAGAGCACCTGGAGCAACGCTCCCCCTGCTACCTGAACCAGAAGACTCCCCTCTTGAACAAGAGCTGCCTGGAACATCGCTCGCCTTGCTTCCTGAACCGGAAGCCTCCGCCTTTGAGCCAGAAGGTCCTGGAGCATCGCTCCCCCTTCTTCCCGACTCTGACGCCTTTGCCCCGGAGCTAGAACAACCTGGAGCACCTGGTGACTCAGGCAACTCCACTTCCTTAGCAGCAGCCTCCTTCAGCCCATCATCTAACCTGCTTATCTCTAGCTCTACATAAGAGCTACCCCAATACGGCGTCAACTCATCAAAAACAATGTCTCTCGACACTATGAGTTTCTTCGTCGCAGGATCCATACACCTCCATCTTCTTCTCTGCTCATCATACCCAACAAAGACTAACTTCGTTTTGAGAGCACCCGGAGAGTGTAAATAGCAGGTAGATCCAAACACCCGAAAGTGCTTCACTGAGGGCTTCACTCCGAACATCAGCTCATAAGGAGTCTTCACTATGATCGGACTAAGAGGCCTCCGGTTGATGACATGAGCAGCACAGGCCATTCCTTCCGCCCAAAGAGCCTTCGGAACGCCTTTACTCCGAAGCCAACACTTGCAGGTCTCCGTTAACCAACGGATCATCCGAGCTGCAACACTACCCTGTTGTGAAGTATGTCCACAAGAAAGCTCCATCCGGATCCCTTGCTTCCTGCAAAAGCGTGAGAACTCGGTTGAGTCAAACTCACCACCGAGACTTGTCCTCAACACCTTGATCCTCCGGCCGAGCTGGCCTTCGACAAGCTTCTTGAACTCCACAAACAAGCGTACCATGTTGGACTTCTTCTTCATGAAGTATACCCAAGTATACCTAGAATAGTCATCAACCAATATCAGCATGAACCTGCTGCCTCCAAGACTGGCCGTGACGGTCGGTCCCACCAGAGCACAATGGACAACCGCCAATGGTGCATTACTTCTGGATTGTGCTTTGTCAACCATGAAGCGATAGGCTCCACTTTCCTGACATCCCGCACACCCCCGACCATCGCCATAGGATGACAATCTAGGCAAGCCTCTTACGAGTCTTCTTTCCGCCATTGCTTTCAGCTTGTCCATCCCAACATGCCCCAGTCTTTCATGCCAGATAGGTGCACTATCAGTGGCATTCCTCCGATCAAGTCCAGAACTAGTTGAGGTCCCAACTACGTTCTTCTCCTTCCTCCCTACCTGAGCTACGTTCGCCGAGAGCAAGGTAACCTTGCACTCCCTCCGAAGATGACCTTGCTGCTTGCATTTATAGCACCTTGGTCCTTCCTTCCTCTTCCTATCACGCCTAGGAGATACACTCCTTTCTTCCTGATATGAAGTAGAGGGACCAACTTCAGCAGCAACCTCCTTCACCTTCTTCCCGAACAACCCATCAAGGGAAGTCCAAACCTCCGCAGCTGACCGACATCCACTGATGTGGTCCAAGAGCTCCGATGAGATCACCTGCTTGAGAATAGACTCCGCTTTCGCATTTGCCTCCTTCCAAGCTCTCATCGCCTCAGCATTGCCAGCAGTATCCTCTTGTCTTCCTGCTCCGCATACAACCTCCCAAAGGTCCTCGCCAAGAAGAAAGCTCTTCATACAGGACTTCCACCGTTCACAGTTCGTCTCTGTAAGAAGATCAATACCAAGACAACTTGCATTCTCCACTGCCATGGTTCTACCACTGGTTTCCTCGACAGACGAGCAACTACTTCCATTGAGCACTGCTTGACCACTCCAACAACCTGGCTCTGATACCATGTTAAAATTCAACAAACCGCAGACGCCCCCCTGGATACCCTGTTGAAAACTCAACAAACCGAAGGAGAATACGCCCACTTATATGTTGAAAGTTTTCCCGGATCGTGGAGTTAACAGTGGTTCTCTCAACAAAGCAGTAACAACCAGCAACACATGCAGCACAAGCTTCTTTATTGATCAAGAGCAATCTTCTTTACAAGGCGAGACACACATGGCGAGACATGCTTCACCAAAACCAACACCGGGAGAGCAGAGACAGTTACAAAGACAAGAACAAAAAACAAGCCGCGCGGACTCAATCAACAAGCCGCCGACCTACTGCTGTGGAGTCCGCTCAGTCCGCCTGGTCGCCAGACCGCACCCAAGCCGCGCGGACTCTCCCCTCCAATGCTAGCTCTTCCCCGCCGGTCTGCTTGCCGCCAGACCGCACAAGCTGCGTCACCGAATGGAACAGTCCGCCAGAAACCGGCGACTTCCTGAACCCCGAACCAAGTCGCCAAAGAGGAGACTGCCTGGCCGCTATCCGCGACCTGCTGGTTACCGCCTGTTGCTTAACCGCAGAGTCCGCACTGTCCCTGACCGCAATCAGAGCCAAGTCCTGGCTTTCCAGCGCTATCCGCACAACCTGCACAGCACAACCGGGTCAACTCTATCCGCGCGGACACAAAGTCCAGACCGCAGCAACTTACGCGAGCTCAATTACTGTTCACTTACTTCGTGTTCTCGGTTCCGTTCCATCCTGATGTGACATGGGTCCTATTTATAGGCACGACGATGAGTATGGTCACCGCCCTAGTCGATAGGATCACCGCCACAACCCGCAGCAAGAACTTATGTGTCCGCCAGCCCGCGGACACACATGCCAGTTCGCCGCTCCCGTGCAGATAGCCAGTCCGCCCCAGCTTCTCCAAGCCGGACTCCAAACTCCAGTCCGCCTTGCCGCCAGAGACCAAGCCAGGACCACCACAGCCGGACTCCACAAAAGCCGTGTCCGCCATTCTGCGGACAAGGCATCAGCCCGCAAACCCGAGCCCGCAGCCTCGCCATCAAGGCACCTGCCGGACTCAGCAGACACCCGGCTATCGTCCGCATATCCCAAGTCCATTACCTCATGCCAAGGCACCTCCGGACTTGGCGGACACGCCAATCCAGTCTGCTAACACTGCAGACTTCTCCAGCCCGCATTCCTGCTGACTGCCTCAGTCCGCATCCCCGAGTCCAAAACCTCATCACAAGGCTTAACCGGACTCAGCGGACTCTGGCTCCAGTCCGCACGCTCTTGCACGGGCAATCCTTCAGTCCACATATCCCCAAGCTAGCAAACAAGACAACAGCGCTTCTACTAGGCTTGGCGGACTGAGAAACCAGCCCGCGCTCCACTGCGCGATCTCCCCGGACTGAGCCATCCTGGACTTGGTTCAATTCCCACCAAGTCCAGTCCGCTGGCCACAAGGGCCAGTCCGCACTTACTGGCGGACACTGGATCTAGCCCGCCATACCGGGCGACCTCCAGTTCCTGTCCGCGCTGACCGGCGGTCTCCACTGGAGCAAGACCAAGGCAACTGCCAAACCGGTCTGCCGAGCTCCAGTTCTTCAGTCCGCTTCAAGCCGGACTCCGCGGATAACATTCCTATCCGCCCGGTTACTTTCTGGGAGTCAACCGCCTGCTGAGCAAACACTGGCCTGTCAGACCGCCGCTGCTGTCCGCGCAGTCCGCGCGAACAGACCGCCCAGGCCGCCACAGAGCAAACCGCCTGCAACATCCCTGCCGACCTAGCAGTCCGCCAACCCTGTCCGCGTAGTCCGCGCGGATAGGTTTCCCAAGCCTTCCATTCACCCACTTTCACTTCACAGAATTCAACAGGGGTCTCCTCTCCAAAACACCACCAACCACCGAGTGAGCCTACAGCCCTGCCAGCTAGATGGGAGCCTGGTCAGCGGGTCTGCTCGGGGTCTCATCTCCAGAACACCACCAACCACCGAGTGAGCCTACAGCCCTGCCAGCTAGATGGGAGCCTGGTCAGCGGGTCTGCTCGGGGTCTCCTCTCCAAAACACCTCCAACCACCAAGTGAGCCTACAGCCTGCCAGCTAGATGGGAGCCTGGTCAGCGGGTCTGCTCGGGGTCTCCTCTCCAAACCACCACAACCACACGAGTGAGCCTACAGCCCTGCCAGCTAGATGGGAGCCCTGGTCAGCGGGTCTGCTCGGTGTCTCCTCTCCAGAACACCACCACCACCGATGAGCCTACAGCCCTGCCAGCTAGATGGGAGCCTGGTCAGCGGGTCTGCTCGGGTCTCCTCTCCAAAACACCTCCAACCACCGAGTGAGCCTACAGCCCTGCCAGCTAGATGGGAGCCTGGTCAGCGGGTCTGCTCGGGGTCTCCTCTCCAAAACCCCACCAACCACCGAGTGAGCCTACAGCCCTGCCAGCTAGATGGGAGCCTGGTCAGCGGGTCTGCTCGGGTCTCCTCTCCAAACACCACCAACCACCGAGTGAGCCTCAGCCCTGCCAGCTAGATGGGAGCTGGTCAGGCGAGTCTGCTCAGGGTTGTTTCTACAAATCACCTCGCCCCTGGTGCCTCACAGGGGTCACCCACACTTCCACCAAAAGAGCACATCGTGATGATAAGCATTTCCAAATAACAATAGAAAGATACTGTGAAGTAGAGTGCTACGGGTAAAATCTCTTCAAATCATCCCCACTCCGGGCTCGCTCGAGAGATACCCCGTCCACATTCTGGAGGTGGTACCCTCCTGACTTTAAGACTTCTTTATTACAAAGGACCCTCCCAATTTGGGTTAAGTTTTCCTACAGAGGCTCCTCTACCCGCTGCGTCGACCTTTTTTTAGACCAAATCTCCTTTCGCAAACTGTTTAACCTTACATGCTTGTCGAAGTACCTCGCCATCCGGCGCTTGACTTCTCCTGCCGACCACTGCTAAATCTCGGAGCTCCTCACGAGATCCAACGAAAGTCTCTGCTCTTCTTTCGTTCTCTGTCCTCCATCCTTAGGCTCCTTCCCTTGCAACCACTACTCTTGGCGATGTGACCTCGAACTCGACAGGTATGACGGCCTCTGAGCCATGAGAGAGCTTAAACGGGGTTTCTCCCCGTGGCTGTGTTTGGTGTAGTCCTCAAGGCCCACAGTACTGAAGGTAATTGCTCCACCCAGCTTCCTCTCAAATTCTCCACCTTTTTCTTCAATAATTGACAATGATCTTATTGGCCGCTTCGACCTGTCCGTTACTGCGCGGATGATGAACAGCGCAAAGCGGAGATCTATCCCCAACGATGCAGAAATCCACGAACTCCCTGCTTGCAAATTGGGGTCCATTATCCGTCACAATGGCTAGGGCAACCCCATGCCGGCAGACGATCTCCCCCCAAACGAAGTTCTTGCCACCTGCGATGCGAGGTTACCTTAGCCAATGCTTTCACCTCAGCCTTTTGAAAGTAATCTACCATGACTATCAGGAACTTCCTTTGGCCACTTGCTTGAGGAAAGGGCCCACCAGATCTACCCCCATATAGCGAATGGCCAGGGAGCCGTGATGGTCCGCAACCTCTGGGCCGAAGGAGCTGAAGAGGGAGAACTCCTGGCATTTTTGGCACTTTTTTTCGCAAACTCCTCTGCATCTCTCCTGAAGGTAGGCCAAAAGTACCCCTGCCTCAGTACCCTCCCTTCTAAAGTCCGGCTCCCCGAGTGACTTCCGCATTCTCCGGAGTGGATCTCTTGCAGAACCCTGGGGACCTCTTCCTCCGACACACACCCTGGCCAGCAAACCTGTCAAGGTCTTGCGATATAAAACTCCATCCTTCAATAGGAAGTATTGCGACTTGTATCTGGTACGCTTCTTGTCGAGTTCCGTCGCGGGTAACTGTCCTGATGCCAAAAAGATGATGAAGGGTCCATCCACGACCTTTGTTGGCACACTTCTATAAGCTCTCCTTCCTCTATGGACGGTCTGAAGAGTTCCGTCACTGTTCCCCCCGGCTCGAGGCCGTGCTTGGCGAGTTTGGTCGGCCTGGGTGCTCTCCTCTCTCGGGACGTGTTGAATTGAGAAACTTCGGAACCGCCCTATGATGTCCTTGACCTTTCCCAAAATACAGCTTGAGGGCTGGCTCCCTTGCCTCGAATTCTCCTTTGATCTGACCTGCCACCACCATGGAGTCCGTCGAGGCCTCAATGTCTTGTATGCCCAGCTCCCGGGCTAACCTAAGCCCTGCTATGACCGCCTCATATTCTGCCTGGTTGTTGGTGACCGAAAAATGAATCTTCAAAGCTTGCTCAATCTGGGTCCCCTCCGGGCTGGTCAAAACCACTCCCCCCCCCCCAAAAGTTTTCTCCCTGACGCTCCATCCACTAACATTTTCCAAGTTGCTCGAGGGGACGCCTCCGCTTCTCGGACCTCAACCACATAGTCTGCCAAGAATCGGCCACCGCCTGCGCCTTGATGGCGAGCCGTGGAATGAAGACGAGATCAAATTCGCTGAGTTCTATTGACCATTTTGCCAGCCTCCCCGAATGCTCCACCCGCTCAAGATGTTACGGAGAGGGTGGTCGGTCACCACTCGGATGGAGTGTGCCTGGAAATATGGTCTGAGCTTTCGGGCCGCGATGATGAGCGCAAATGCTACTTTTCCAGGATGGGGTACCCGAGTTCCGCTTCTTCAGGACCCTGCTTCGTAATAAATTGGGAATTGTTTCTTTCCTTCTTCACGCACAAGAACCGAGCTTACCGCCTCCATCCCTACCCCCAAATATGGAACAGGTCTTCGGCTTCCCTTGGTCCCTGGAGTAAGAAGCCTGGGTAAGCTGCTGCTTTATGGCCTGAAAAGCCGTCTCGCACTCCGCGGTCCACTCGAAACCCTTACCCCCTCGCAGCGTTCGAAAGAAGGGCGAACATCTCTCCCCCGCCCGGGAAAGTAACCTGCTCAGCCCGGCCAACTTTCCGGTGAGACGCTGGACTTCCTTCACATTCCTGGGGGACTCCAGTTCCAGGATTGCTCTCACTTTTTCGGGGTTGGGCTCCACTCCAGATGGAGTGAGTAATGCCCTAGGAATTTTCCTCTGCTAGCGCCGAAAACGCATTTCAGGGGTTTGCGCCTCATTTTATACTCCCTCAGGGTCTTAAAGGTTTCCTCCAGATCTAGGACATGAGCCCCGAGGTCCTTACTTTTGATCATCAAGTCGTCTACGTAAACCTCGAGATTCCTTCCTCTCTGTTCTCGGAAAATTCGATCCATCATCCTTTGATAGGTGCGCCCGCCGCATTTTCAAACGAAGGGCATCATATTAAAGCAAAAGCACCCATCCTCCGTGACGAAGGTGACGTCCTTAACGTCCGAGGATGCATGCGTATTTGATGGTATCCAGAAAATGCATCCAAGAAACTCATAAAGGGGAAACCGACGGCTGAGTCACCAGCGCGTCGATTCGGGGCAGCGGATACAATCCTTGGGCATGCTTATTTAAAAGAGAAAAATCTACGCACATCCTCCACTTACCCCCCCCCCCTTTTTGACCATTACAACATTACTCACCCACCCCGGATACTTACAGGCGGACACAAACCCCGCCTTAAGCAATTTTTCCACCTCCTCTCTAATAGGTCCGGCCATCTTGGAGGCGATGGCCCTCTTCTTCTGTTGTATGGGGCGGGTGTTGGGGTCTAGATTGAGGCGGTGACAGGCGACGTCTGCATCGACCCCCGGCATGTCGCGGCGCTCCACGCGAAGACGTCGATATTGTTTTGCACGCAGGTTCTGACCTTCTCTCGGTCCTCCGGGTTGAGCTCACCACAATTTTTATCCTTTTCTACTCGGCCTTCCTTGGTGCGTATTTCTACCTCCAGGACCTCCACCGCAGCTTTCAGCCTGGATGGCTCCTCCTCTTCTTCCTTTCTGCCTGCTTACCCTGGCTGCGGGGCTTTGTCTTCTACGTTGGCCACCATTCTCTCTTCCCCCGGCTGCTCCGCCTCCCACTTGCTCGCGCCTCTTTTTCCTGCCAGGAGGCTCTTCTATTTCTGGACGGGTCCCCCTCTCCGGTGATCCGCCCACCTCTTCCGTCTTCCTCTTCTCCTTCCTCCCTTCCTCTTCTCTTTGCCCCACTTCCCTGCCGCTTCCGTCTCTCCTCCCTCCGCTCCAGCCATTTCTAGCTCCTCCTCATACCCTTCATTCCTTGCACCTCTCCCTCACCTCCAGCTCTTCCCCTCCCCTTTCTTCCACCATCTCGTCTCCCCGAACTCCTCTCCCGCCATTCCTTGCTCCTCCGCAGTGCCTCCAACCACTACTACTTCTCCCTCTCCCCCAGCACCTTCCTCCTCCCTTTCTTCTGTCGTCCCCGTCTCCCCAAACTTCTCTCCCGCCATCGCTGGCTCCCCCGCAATGCCTCCAACCGCTACTACTTCCCTCTCCTCCAGCACCTTCCTCTACTCGCTCTTCTCTTCGCCTCCCTGCTCTTGTTGCAATCACTCCATCCTCTTTTCCAACTCCTCTGCGTCCCCCTGCCAGGAGATTGTGTTTACTGCCGTCACGTAGCATTCCCTTGCTGCCTTCGGATCTCTCGTACCCTGATTTGAGTACCTCCAGAATTCAGCTTCAAGCACTGGTGAAACGACGACGGAACGCATCTGAAAGCGCTGATCAAGGGGCGCCCAAGATAGCGTTTGTAGCTACTGGGGGCATCCACTATGACAAAACGACAATTTCGGGATAGCCCTCCCAGAGTTACTTGGAGTCCACACGCCCCCCTCGACCTCTTTTCTTTCTCCTGAGAATCCAAACAATGGTCCATCCGCTGCCAGTACCCTCCGGCCTCCACCCTCATTGCATTGAATGCCTTCTTAAAATCACGTTCACCGAGCTCCCATTGTCGACGAGGATCCGCGACACCGTGAAGTTCTCGATGGCGGTCCGTATCACCAGCGCGTCACAAAAGGGGTCCTCATGGTCGGGCATGTCTTTTCTTGAAAACGTAATCTTTTCATCTGGAGGAGGGGATTGTGATGTCGAGGTGACACTTGGCGGTTTCCGGCGGTACATAGTGTGAAGGCTCGCCTTATTTCGGGCCGCCTCTATTCCCACCCCCCATTGATCACCCCAACCAGCCCGCGATCCCTTCATCCGCACGATCCACACACCGATCCTCTTCTCCTGTAATTGTTACTTCCTCTATCCGCACCGGCCCTTGGCTGTTCCACAGCTCCTCGAGTCCTCCTAACTCCAAGAAATCCGGGCAGGTAGCCGTTGCATGACCTTCTTTCCTCGTGGAAGTCACAGTATGGCAACGCCACCCCCCCCCTCCGGTCTCCCTTCCTGAGGGTTCCTCCTTCTCCCTGCTCCCGCTCCTCTTCCTCTTTTCCCGGCCCCTTCCTCTGCCTCGCGCCGATGCCATGCCTGCTGCGGAGGAGGTAGGGTGGCCTATGACCATACCCCCACCCATCTGATTGAACCTTCCCGGTCCTCCCTGTTGATTCCTTCCCCCTTGGGGAATCCTCTACCTTGTCCGGGGGCACCCCCCCGCTGCCTCCCCACCCCAGCTCTGATATGCCGGAGCCCTCGGCTCTTCCCTTCTCCTCGCTTCATGTTTGCCTCCCTCCTGTCTCCCTCGCCTCTACCTCCAGTGAGCCTTGCCAGCTTCTTTGCGAAGGCCGGGTTTGCTGCCTCCATTGCTATTTCCTTGGCTGCCTTCTCCTCAAGCCCTCAAAAGGAAAGCGGCGCCTTCCGGGGTGAGGCTCATTTTGAAGAACCCTTCTCGCAGTCCACTGTGAAAGCCATCTGGAGGGCAAAACCCGGCACCTCCTGTATATCCAGAATTTTCTCTTGAACCTATCACGTATTGAGCCAGTGATTCATCCGCCTTCTGCTTAATCAAGAAATCGATTCTGGGTTCTTCTTCCTTTCTTAGATGTGGAGAACCGGAGCTGGAAGCTCCTACTCAAGTCCTCGAAGCAATATATCGATCCTGCCGGGAGTTGGTGAACCAGTCCCTAGCCTTGTCTTTCAGAGTGATCGCAAAGAGGCGGCACTTAAACGCGTCCGTCATGGGCCTGATCGAGACAGCGTCTTCGAACCACTGCAAGTGATGGAGGGGATCGTCCTTCCCCA
This sequence comes from Platanthera guangdongensis, assembly GCA_039583875.1. NCBI lineage: Eukaryota > Viridiplantae > Streptophyta > Magnoliopsida > Asparagales > Orchidaceae > Platanthera > Platanthera guangdongensis. Next base: position 102,839 of record JBBWWR010000265.1, read on the forward strand.
CATAGTAATTCATCTCGGGCTCCCGGAAGCCCTCCGGGACCGGAGCAGACAGGACAGCTCGCAAAAAGGGGACCCCGCGCCGCCGGTCTCGCCACCCCTACTCGCGCGACGACCTCCCCTGGCGCGATGGTACTCGCCGGACTTGGGAAAGCTCCCTTCCCGCCATGTCCCTCCCGGTCCCTTCCGACATCACCTCCTTTCCCGGCCTTCTCCCCGGGGCGTCTTCTCCGACTCGCGCCGAGACGAGGTTCTTCCTGAGTCGCGAGAGCTGGCACTGTGGGCATGAGTTTGAACAGTCTCCCTGCCGTGAGATCCCTTGCAATAGATCCATGATCCCCTTGATCGAAGCCAGGAACTCCGTTCTTCCTACAATCCCCCCTGATTATCTGACTCCCCCTCCTTCTCCTTCTCCATGATCTCCCCGCCATGTTGGTTGCTCAAGGTTCTTCTCTGAGGGCTGCGTCCACGCTCACCCGCACCAAAATGTTGAACCGGCTTTCCGGTCCCTCCTAGAGTTCGAAACAGGATGCAGCCCACAACGTACTCTCCTTGCGCTAACCGTCCTGACGAGAGTCAGCGACCTGAAAATAGACCGAGGGGAACTCAGCTTGGGGTCCCGCTCTTACCCGGAAGAACTGTTAGTCTTCCCCTCCCTAGCCAGTGCTGAGCTAGGTGCCTGAGAGGGAAAAAATGGTAAGGTTCAACAACCTCATCCAGGCACCTTATCGGTTTATTTATAGGTCTCTGAATCTGATCTGCAAATATCACTCCTAAATCCGCCTGAAAATACCAAAACACCCTGGGCTGGGTCTGCCAATAGCCAAACTCCGCTGTTCTGGAGAGCTATATGCAGGCCTCCAGGGTAATAATGTAAAACTATCTGGGGCACGAAGGTAAAATCCCCCTGTGGGTCAAAATAGGTAAGATATCTTTTTTCCCTTGCGGCGAGTGGGGAGGGTACTGCCGGGGCGAGACGGCCGCCATGCCCGTCTCGCCGCCTTTTCGT